>JAVIWB010000751.1:0-177396 GCA_031893035.1 Dermolepida albohirtum
TATTTATGACAGTGTTCAGCAATCCACTACCTTTCTTTTTCCCTTTCCGAATTAAACTACTACGTTTCCCTCTCAACCCCATCATATTAAAAATGAATCGTCTTCATTAATAACAAATGATATAATAACACATAACAACCAAAAGCAATAAATATACATATACGCCTCATACATAGAAGCCTCGTACACACTCCAACTTTAATTTTTAAAACTAATGAAGAATATATATATACTCATTTTAATTTTATAACAATTAGTGATATAGAATTAAACATAAATACAATAATTATTTATTTTTAATATGGACATACATATATTTTACAATTTTATATTGTTGTTCAATAAATCAACATCATTATAAATTTTTGCAACCCATAAACGACTAACTCTTTTGTTATGCAAACACACTCAGGCGTCACTCCATTAAACATTTTTTCTATTTCCATATTTACATCTTCTCCACTTCTACCCAAACGATCTATCAATTCCTTATAAAATTCACCATATTTTAAGTTTGTTAAAAGTGCTAATCGAGATTCCACCACATATTTTAAACGACATAGTTCCAACAAACCTTCATACGCTAAATATAGAAACGCTCCATCTTTGTCTATTTTCAATATTCTAGTCGATCCATCAAAACATTCACTAGACATTTACAAATTAAAACTACTAATAACTGGAAATACTCCATTGCAATATTCAAAATATTTTTTCAATTTCGCAGTCTCTAATAAAAATCGATCCCACTCTTCAACATTAAAAAGCACACATTGCTTTTTTATGCCTACAATTTTCACCACAGGTACAAAATCAAAGTCTGGTGACAAACCAACACATATCCACTTCGAATAACTTTTGTTCAAAAAGTATGCCTTTCTCCTATTAAAGGTATATTCCAAGATGGTTCTCGTACATTTTTCTGCACACACATATCTACTTTATCCCAGAAATCATTCGTCTGACCCATTTGAGTAAAAAAAGCTTCTATACAAGGATCTACTTTATAATTTTCAACTTCATTCGTAAAATTACCTTCTTCAATACTAACATTCCTCAATTCACCGTCTTCAATTTTCTGAGAACAATCAGTTTGTTCCTTCATATTAAATGAACGCTTCATGATAACTCACAATACTGAGAATAATTCCATAACTCTACCTTTATATATCTTTCTTCACGCACGTAATTATTTTTTGAACTTCGTCGAGGTCAGCCAATTCTAAAACCACATTGATGCAATGGTCTAAAAATTACTAACACCCTCAGGCTTAGCCGATTCTAAAACCTCCTCATTACCGTCGACATTGAAATGACCTTAACCTTGAACCTCGGGCTTAGCCGATTCTAAAACCTCCTCATTACCGTCGACATTGAAATGACCTTAACTTTGAAATGATCTTAACACTAAAACCTCTTCGGCCTCAGCCGATTCTAGAACCTCCTCATTGACCTTGACCGTTCCAACATGCATTGTGGTCAAGGTCAATGAGGAGGTTCGAGGGTTCGAGAATCGGCTGAGTCCCTCTACTGTTACAAAACAATTCCTCAAACGTTTTTAAGGCTATTAAATCTGATTTTGAGGATGTTAATCAATTTAATTTAATCCGAAGGAAAGGTTTTCCCTATGAATATATAGATACTTTTGAGTAATTGTATGAACCATCACTACCTCCAACATGTAAATTTCATAGCTCCCTAACTGGTGAAGATATTTGGAGGACGATTATACATAGATACACCCAAGTTGTGTGGAACACGTTTAAGTGTGGTCATGTGTTAGATTATGCAAATTTGTATCTAAAAAACAGATGTGTTGCTAACCGACATATTTGAAAATTTCCGTAATATTTGTCACGGAGCATACGGTTTGAAACCCATTCAATATTATACATCACCGAGCCTTTCTTGGAGTGCCATGTTGAAACATACCAAAATTGAATTGGAGTTACTTGATACGCATCATTTCATCAAAAAAAAAATAAGATGTAGGTTAATACCATCATGTTTAAAATATGTGACAGTCAATAATTATTTAAACACACATTCCAAATTCATATTTAATTTACTGGGATGTGAATAATTTGCATGGGTGGGCTATGTCGTACTATTTACCATGTGGTGGGTTTCGTTGGTTATAAAATGTTGAAATTGAAAATTTAAATGTTTTAACAGTCGCAGACGATTAAGATATTGGCTACCTTTTGGAGTTTGATATTGAATATCCAGAAGTCTTACACGACAATCATAATGATTTACATTTTCTTGCCGAGAACTTAACACCTCCCACGCCTGAATTTCCCAATAAGAAATTAATTGCAAACTTGCACAATAAAACGAAATATATTATACATTATAGAAATTCGAAACAGGTTTTGAATGATGATCTCAAAATTACTAAAATTCATCGCGTCTTGGAGTTTAAACAATCCACTTGGCTGCAAAATTACATTAACTTAAATACAAGTTTTAGAAAAAACGTGCGAAACGATTTCGAAAAAGATTTGTACAAATTATTGAACAACTTGATCTTTGGGAAAAGTATGGAAAATGTTGATAAGCGTGTAGAAATGAAGTTAATATCTCATTGGAAAGATAAAGGCAGAGAAGGTGCTTCGAGTTTAATACGAGGGAGCGTTTTTATATTCGCGGAATGGGGGACAAGGGGTGGAAATAAAAAAACCAAATTATTTTTCTTTTTCAATATATTCACCTGCAAGACGGATACATTTTTCACATCTTTCAATTAATTTATTTATACCCTCATAAAAAAATGATTTCTCTTTATCTGCAAAATACGCCGAAACTGCCTCCTTGACTTCATCATCGGCAGTAAATTTTTTACCCCGCAGCTCTTTTTTCATTTTCGGAAACAGGTAATAATCACTCGGGGCCAGGTCTGGGCTGTAGGGTGGGTGATTCACAATTTCGAAGCCCACATCATGCAGGGCAGCTAACGCAACGCGGCTCTCGTGGACGGGCGCGTTGTCGTGCAAAAGCAGAACACCTTTTGTCAATTTTCCCCGTCTTTTCTCTTTAACGGCTTCTTTTAGTCGCTCTAATATTGAAGAGTAATATTCTCCGATTATAGAAATACCTTTATCTTTATAATCAATCAACGATATTCCTTCCGAGTCCCAAAATACCGTTGCCATGAGTTTCCTAGCTGATTGTGACACTTTAAATTTCTTGGGAGGTGCTGTGCCCTTTTTATGCCACTGCATGGAGTCTTGTTTGGACTCAGGTTCATAATGATGAACCCAAGTTTCGTCTCCAGTAACAATTCCACTCAATACACCATCCTTGTCTTCATTACAGAGGTCCAAAAATGCATGCGAACACTCTACGCGTTGTTGTTTTTGCGGCGGCGTGAGCATACTCGGCACCCATCTTGCGCTGACCTTAGACATGTCGAGATGATCGTGTAGGATTTTAAAAATTGTTGTATCGGATACTCCGACCATTTCTGCGAGTTGTTTCTTCTTTAGTCGAGCATCTTCGAGTACAATTTGTTCAACTTTTTGGATAAGTGCTGGCGTGGTCACCTCAATGCTCTTGCTCGGCCTCGGGTCGTCTTCAAGGGATTCCCTTCCTTGTTTAAATAAACTATGCCACTTGTACACCATGGTTTTTCCTGGACAAGAGTCGCCGTAAACCAATGACATCTCATTCATTATGGTCGCGACTGATTTTCCTTGCCTGGTAAGGAACTTTATAACGGCACGATATTCGATTTTTTCCATATTTCACTTTTCACTCCTGATTATGTTACTTGGTTGACGATAGCTCAAAGACTAACTGTCTAATAACAATGAAACTTCGTATTTATACTAATCATGAGTCGCTGCACAGGCCACGCTCCCAATGCGCCTACTCACCCCTCTACAACCCGCTCATTCCGCGAATATAAAAACGCTCCCTCGTAGCAATGTTGAATTTTACGTTAGTATTTTTTCTGAAAACTTTGTTGCCAGTCAGATGGAACAACTTAAAGTTATATACACCAAGCCTATATATATATATATATATATATACATATATATAAATTTTTCCGTTTATTATAATTCTTTGAAACGTGTGTATAGGCTGAAAAGGTAAATCTATGTTATATGGATACCGATAGCTTTATTTTAAAAATTACCACTGTTGATATATATTGACATGAAACTAAATCTTTCCAAATTTGATACTTCAAACTTGCCGGCCGACAACGTTTACAACATGCCTCTCAAAAACAAGGTTCTAGACTTAATGAAGGATGAGAACGCTGTAAAGTTTATGTTATTGATGTTGAGGGTAGCCAAATAAAAAATCAGAGGGAGTGAAGAAGAACGTTGTTAAAAACGAAATTAGTTTGAAAGATTATAAAAAATGTTTATTTGTACGCTACTTAGTGTATAGAGATAAAATTTATTTAAATCGAAATTACATTAGATTTCTTTGTTGGACAAAATAAATTGGCCCTATCACCCTTTGATGATAAACAGTGGATCGATGACGATGGTATACATAAAGGTAATTATCGATTTTTCATATAAAAATTAATAATACTAATTATTTTTTATTTGTATAGTCTCCTCGTGAATATCAATGTTTAGAAGAGCACCTTCCCAACCACATCAATACCAAATTGTTACGCGAGTCCCTCTACTATTGCTAAACAGACTGTAAATTCTGTTAACCAAAATGAAATATGGCGTAAAGATTTTTTTATGCTTTAATTCATATTTGATTAATTTTTCTTTTGTTACAGTTAATAATGAGAATTTTATCACTATTAACAATTATAACGAATTAATCGATGAAACTTTATAAACGAATGAAGAAACCATCGTTAGAGAAAATCAACTGATCGAACAATCGTCGTATTTATTTAATAACAGCGGGAGTAAATGGATTGCCATAGATTTAAGTCCAGCTGCCGGTTATACGAGGGAGCGTTTTTATATTCGCGGAATGAGCGGGTTGTAGAGGGGTGAGTAGGCGCATTGGGGGCGTGGCCTGTGCAGCGACTCATGATTAGTATAAATACGAAGTTTCATTGTTATTAGACAATTAGTCTTTGAGCTATCGTCGACCAAGTAACATAATCAGGAGTGAAAAGTGAAGTATGGAAAAAATCGAATATCGTGCCGTTATAAAGTTCCTTACCAGGCAAGGAAAATCAGTCGCGACCATAATGAATGAGATGTCATTGGTTTACGGCGACTCTTGTCCAGGAAAAACCATGGTGTACAAGTGGCATAGTTTATTTAAACAAGGAAGGGAATCCCTTGAAGACGACCCGAGGCCGGGCAGGAGCATTGAGGTGACCACGCCAGCACTTATCCAAAAAGTTGAACAAATTGTACTCGAAGATGCTCGACTAAAGAAGAAATAACTCGCAGAAATGGTTGGAGTATCCGATACAACAATTTTTAAAATCCTACACGATCATCTCGGCATGTCTAAGGTCAGCGCAAGATGGGTGCCGAGAATGCTCACGCCGCCGCAAAAACACCAGCGCGTAGAGTGTTCGCGGGAATTTTTGGACCTCTGTAATGAAGACAAGGATGGTGTATTGAGTGGAATTGTTACTGGAGACGAAACTTGGGTTCATCGTTATGAACCTGAGTCCAAACAAGACTCCATGCAGTGGCATAAAAAGGGCACAGCACCTCCCAAGAAATTTAGTGTCACAATCAGCTGGGAAACTCATGGCAACGGTATTTTGGGACTCGGGAGGAATATTGTTGATTGATTATAAAGATAAAGGTGTTTCTATAACCGGAGAATATTACGCTTCAATACGAGAGCGACTAAAAGAAGCCATTAAAGAGAAAAGACGGGGAAAATTGACAAAAGGTGTTCTGCTTTTGCATGACAACGCGCCCGTCCACAAGAGCCGTGTTGCGTTAGCTGCCCTGCATAAGGTGGGCTTCGAAATTGTGAATCACCCACCCTACAGCCCAGTCCAGGCCCCGAGTGATTATTACCTGTTTCCGAAAATGAAAAAAGAGCTGCGGGGTAAAAAATTTACTGCCGATGATGAAGTCAAGGAGGCAGTTTCGGCGTATTTTGCAGATAAAGAGAAATCATTTTTTTATGAGGGTATAAATAAATTAATTGAAAGATGTTAAAAATGTATCCGTCTTGCAGGTGAATATATTGAAAAAGAAAAATAATTTGGTTTTTTTATTTCCACCCCTTGTCCCCCATTCCGCGAATATAAAAACGCTCCCTCGTATGTCCATCACTAAAATTCGTTCGTCGACTGCTTCTTGCATCTTTTTTAGAATGGGGTAGTGGGAGGAATTTTGGAAAATTGAGAGATGTAGTCCTAATTATCAGGTGGCATCTATCGTATATAGATACGGGTGATTCATCAGAATCGGAATTAACAAATTGTTTTATCTCAAAATATATACAACGACATCTGCAACTTGATGGAATTATTAAATCAAAATTTATCCGCTTAACAAACATTGACTTTTGTTGTATTTTATAATTCAACACTACAAGCTTGAGCTCATATAACTGGGGCATTACAAAGCACATAGCAATACAAAGAATTATATCGCTTCGTATTAATTCTTTAAATGCTTTACATATACATACATATATGAAGTTTTATAACTGCATTACAGCACTTTGCATTTTGATGTAAAAGTATTTAGAGATTAGGTTGTTGAAATATATATATATATATATATATTTTATTTGTAAAAAATCAAAATATTATCATGTACATATAGCTTTTAAAAATAAATATATTAAAAAAATTCTCTTCTATTTTAATGACAAAAAAACTTGCTAACCGCAAAACAAGTTCAAACCAATATTTTTTCAAATTATTTCACAATATTACTCAATTATTAATTTAAATACACAAATAGTGAGTAATATTAATGAAATTTATTCGCAGCCGTCTAGGTTCCTTAATATTAATTTATATGCATATACAGTCAATAATACTAATATATTAGTAGCCATCTTAGCTTTTTAATATTAACTTAAATACATATACAGCCAGTAATTCTATTAAAATATATTGGCAGTTATCTTGAATTTATATTAATGCCGTTTTGACAAAGCGCATTTTAATTTTAAAGTTTTTCCTTGCTTGGGTGAGCCTCGTATATTTAATTTCAGCAGACTTTTTGACCGTGCCTCGTATATGACGCCTCTTATAACGTAGGGTAACGTGAGCAGGTAACGTCGTTTGCAGTGGAGGGGGCGCCGAGCCAGCGAAAACCCTTCACTGACATATTAATAGCATTCTTTTCTTAAGTGTTCCGGGATTTCGGGGTTGCCCTCTCTGACAATATAAAAACATCGCAGTAGCACTTTGGCACACGTCCTGGACTTTTAATGCTCATTGTACACAATTACTAATTATTAACTCCTTATATTACATTACTTTCTTCTTTATTTACCCCCGATGATGTCCAAATATTTCTGTATATGCAGTGGTTGTCTGTCTTTATCATGTCGTACACTGCGTCGATGTATTCTGTTTCAACAGTCACCAAGGATGGTACTTCGTCGCAAATAATCGCTTGAGTACTATCTGTTTCTGGGGTGCTGGGCTAGAACCGCGTCACTAATATAACTGCTGATGTTTCGTACCCACTGATATGGGACATCTTCAAGGCTCAACTACAACTACTGAAACTGAGTTTCAGTGCGACAGTTCTATATTAGATTTCAATGTCACATACTATAATAATCCTGAATCTAATGACAGTTATAAACCGGCTATTATGCATTTTATTAAGTTCAATAATTTCATAAAATATAACAATGCCTTTAGCAGAAATTGTCATCTACTAGATCTTTTGTTATTTTATCCAAAATTAGAAATAAAAAGAGGTGATCGTTCCTTAGTAAAAGCAAACTTTCACCAATCAGCACTTTTGGTTGATGTTTTCATTGACTGTGCGCACCAGTTAATTTTCTCGTAAGTCCATTAAATAGTTCTTTTGACTTCAGAAGAGCAGATTTTTGAAAACTTTATAATGCACTGACCCTTGCAGATTGACTTTTCGTAACATAGATGAATGGTATTAGCTTAGCTTATTCCCAGTTTTAGCAAGTTTTGTTTACAATGTTTGAACTGTGTTCCAAAACACGGAAGACAGAGAATAGATTACAGATTATCCGTCATTGTTTAACTACGATATAATAAAGAATAATAAATCGAAAGGCTACTATTTTAAACGCTACAAAATATCTGGCAATTTGAAAAATTTAATTAAATATAAGCAAATTAGATGTTTGATTAACAAGGACAAAGTATATGATGAGAAGATCGGGAATTCAATTACTTTGGAAGCAGAAAAATTCTGGATTTACATTCAAAATAAACGCCCCACTTCTAGGATTTCAGGATTTGTACAATAAAATGGCAACGTATATGATTATACATAGAGAATTGTTAATAGATGTCGACACTACTTTAGGAGTGTCTATATTGCTAAAATGTCTAATGGGTTTGTTGATTTATAAGAGTAACATATTCAACTTTTCTAGATGTTTTTATCCTAAATGAGTTTAAAGTGAATAATGCTATTAAAAAACTGAAAAATAAGATGACTTCAGGGCATAACAGTATTGCCGATTTTCTGGTGACGGATTGTAGATATGTTTTGAATACGCTTCTATTATTTTCAATTTAGCACAACGTCGTTTTATGAAAAAACGGTCTACAATGTCCAATTTGGCTCCTCTTTCCCAATTTACCACAAAGGCACTGGATAATCAAGAACAGGTTGATGAGGTTTATACGGGCGTATCTAAAGCTTTTGATCGAATAAATCATTATATTTTGATGAATAAGCTAAAAATCTCTGGATTCTGTGTCATTATTGAAATTTATTCGTTCATATCTTGAATTCAGACCACAATATGTTACACATGTATAATGGACTTTCGTCGCGTGTATTTCTACGCATATTCGGAGGAACCTCAAGGATTAAATCTAGGTCCTATGCTATTCTTTTTATTTTGTAACAATCTGATTAATTGAATTGACTGATCACTGTGCCTTTGCCGATGATCTTAATATTTTTACACCCGCCGAATCATTAAGCGGGTACAAACGATCAAATTAATAAAATAGAACTATGGTGTAATAACAATAAACTACAGATTAATGTAAAGAAGTGTAATATTATTAGCTTTACTACGAAATTACATTCTATCCACTACTCCCACACTTATGCTAGTAGTGATTTGAATCGATGTATTATAATTAAAAATAGTTGTACATATACGAGGGAGCGTTTTTATATTCGCGGAATGGGGGACAAGGGGTGGAAATAAAAAAAACAAATTATTTTTCTTTTTCAATATATTCACCTGCAAGACGGATACATTTTTCACATCTTTCAATTAATTTATTTATACCCTCATAAAAAAATGATTTCTCTTTATCTGCAAAATACGCCGAAACTGCCTCCTTGACTTCATCATCGGCAGTAAATTTTTTACCCCGCAGCTCTTTTTTCATTTTCGGAAACAGGTAATAATCACTCGGGGCCAGGTCTGGGCTGTAGGGTGAGTGATTCACAATTTCGAAGCCCACCTTATGCATGGCAGCTAACGCAACGCGGCTCTTGTGGACGGGCGCGTTGTCGTGCAAAAGCAGAACACCTTTTGTCAATTTTCCCCGTCTTTTCTCTTTAATGGCTTCTTTTAGTCGCTCTAATATTGAAGCGTAATATTCTCCGGTTATAGAAACACCTTTATTTTTATAATCAATCAACAATGTTCCTTCCGAGTCCCAAAATACCGTTGCCATGAGTTTCCCAGCTGATTGTGACACTTTAAATTTCTTGGGAGGTGCTGTGCCCTTTTCATGCCACTGCATGGAGTCTTGTTTGGACTCAGGTTCATAATGATGAACCCAAGTTTCGTCTCCAGTAACAATTCCACTCAATACACCATCCTTGTCTTCATTACAGAGGTCCAAAAATGCACCCGAACACTCTACGCGCTGTTGTTTTTGCGGATTCTCGGCACCCATCTTGCGCTGACCTTAGACATGCCGAAATGGTCGTGTAGGATTTTAAAAATTGTTGTATCGGATACTCCAACCATTTCTGCGAGTTATTTCTTCTTTAGTCGAGCATCTTCGAGTACAATTGTTCAACTTTTTGGATAAGTGCTGGCGTGGTCACCTCGGGCTCCTGCCCGGCCTCGGGCGTCTTCAAGGGATTCCCTTCCTTGTTTAAATAAACTATGCCACTTGTACACCATGGTTTTTCCTGGACAAGAGTCGCCGTAAACCAATGACATCTCATTCATTATGGTCGCGACTGATTTTCCTTGCCTGGTAAGGAACTTTATAACGGCTCGATATTCGATTTTTTCCATATTTCACTTTTCACTCCTGATTATGTTACTTGGTTGACGATAGCTCAAAGACTAACTGTCTAATAACAATGAAACTTCGTATTTATACTAATCATGAGTCGCTGCACAGGCCACGCCCCCAATGCGCCTACTCACCCCTCTACAACCCGCTCATTCCGCGAATATGAAAACGCACCCTCGTACATAATTACAGTTTCAGTCATACAAATACTGGGTTTCATAGAACATAATTTCCAATTACCCAATTCAACATTCTATTCCTTATACGTTAAATATAGAATGAAATATATTGGAATATAAATTTCTGTTGCACAACAAATGATTATAATTATTATTATTTTTCTTTACATATACGGTTTTTATTTCAAACTGTGACAGTATAATTGTTTTAAATGTGTTGCTTCCTTTTAATTTGTCTTTAATATGTACTTGAACGTTTATATATTAAACTTTCAAATAAATGATGTGATGCTCATAACATGCAAGCTATTTGTAATTTTCATACTATTATCTATTTGATTCTAGGTATTATAGACGATCGTATAAGAATAAATACATCAAATTATATAACATTAATAAGTCTGATGAAGTAGAAGAACTGTCTACGAAATGCCACGAATAAAATTATCGAAATAGTAAATGGTATGTTACTGTTGAATTACAAAGTTTTCACTATTCTTTTTCTTCAATTTTACTAAATCTAAACTCTAAGTAATAGGTACTTGGTAACTAAACATATTATTACATATAAGTAAGAATTTCTTCAATCTCCGTTGTGAACTGTATTTTGGCATGCATATCATTTAAATGATGAAGACTGAAGAGATTGAAGAAAATAAATCGCTGCCATTCCTAAGGGTTCTCGTTTCACAAACAACACATGGAACATGAAGCCACATAGTGTATAGAAAACAAAGGTATACGAATCGATACCTAAATGTGAAGTTAACTATATCGTTATCTTACACAACTTAGCGAAGTAATTACAGTAATATAAATAGCGTACTTTCATTAATGTATTAAATCAAGTTTAATCAGGTCTATCGAAATGTAAATATTAGTGTTAATTAATGAACATAAATTAATCATTACAATAAATGCATACACATATGTGCGTGTGTGTGTGTGAGATATTAAAATAGCGAAAGTACGATGTTTATTATTTGCCATAAACAACATGACTGGTTCAACAGCAAAGAAAGTATTCGCTCAGTCAGTATTATTGAAATACATTCCACCCCTATAAGTATTCCTGCTGTTTCGCTAAGTTCGGCATCTCATCTTGAATATGAGAAATTAATTATTTAATATATTTATACGTAACGCCCCTATGAGTCTTTGTACAAGGTAGAATTAAAAAACGCTGTCCACTTTTACGCTAATATCTTGGCAACTAGCAAAGATTCATCTTTCAAATTCAGTACTTAGAGAGAACAATCTTTCCGCGAAATACCACCAAAATTTATATTGGAATTTAGGTTAGATTTTGGATTAGAAAGATGAGTAAAACTTTCGCGATAAGCAATTGAAAAAATATCAGCAAATACATCTAACACAAATTCCGACCCCACATAGTCTGGTCTGTTTCCGTTCTTCTTTGTTAAATTATCTTCTATCGAGAAATATGTCTTAAAAAAGGTATCACGCATGATATTTTCTCTGCGCATTAACAATGAAACGAACGAAGAAATTATTAATAAGTTTGTTTTCTTAATTAATGAAGAGGTTGAAATTTCTTTCGTAACAAAAGTTTATATTTTGAAAAGACAGTTACTTTCGAATAGTCGTGTGTATGGTGGTAATTTTGATGGAGCCTGTGATATATAACCCCTTTCCACATTAATTCTCGTATTCTGTATACGTGTTTCGACAACTAAGTTGTCATCATCAGCAAATAATAAAATTTGAATTCCATTGACCGGGAAGCCATCTTCAAGGTAATTTTGATGCAACCTGTAGTTGATTATCTTAATCACTTAAGGTTGATATTCTGCTGATGACGACAACTTAGTTGTCGAAATACGTACACAGAATACGAAAATGAATGTGGCAAGGGGTTATATATTAACCTTAACTGATTAAGTTAATCAACCACCGGCTCCATCAAAATTACCTACATGACGACTTCCTTGTCAAAGGAGTTCAACACCTTTATCTGCCGATTATGGGAACTTAGTTGTCGAAATACGTATACAGAATACGAAAGTTAATGTTGAAAGGGGTTATATATCATCCTTAACTGATTAAACTCGCCCATATTTTATATTATATATTTTATGCATCAAAGAGAAAACTTTAAAACACAGAACAACTAACTAAATAATACACCTCTTAAGCCACAAGTGTAATGAACGTAGCTGATTAGAATAAAATCTCTGTATAATATGACTTGTAGATTTCCGCGATCATTATCTACTTTCTTCTGAATTTTCAGCTGAAGCCTCATCTCTGGCACACACAGAATAGGCGAAACAACAATGCCAGAGTCGCGGTTCCAGCCCGAAAACCGAGAAGAATCTCTGTATAACATTTACTACATATGTGTATCCACTGATAATTAGACCTAAATGCATGTCTCCTAAAAATGTATTTCGACAACTAAGTTATCATCATCAGCGGATAATTAAACAGTGTCGTACCTGGAAAACTACGGCAAAAACCCGAACGAAACAATTTCCGTAAACGATCTATACTATCGATAGTCAAAATGCCGCATTTTGACGGATTTTTATTGTAGTTTTCCAGGTGCGACACTGTTTAATTATCTGATGATGATGATAACTTAGTTGTCGAAATACATACACAGAAAACCAAAATTAATGTGGAAATATTATATATATAAATTATATATCAACCTTAAGTGATAAGTAAGTATATGATGATAAAAATTTAATTGATGTTTTGTCCGAGTACCTGCTATACGTATAAGCACCCCACACAAGAGAATCTTCTTGAGCACGACTTTTTTCATCAACCAACACCGTTTTGGGTATTCATGCTCATCCGCCACCCCTTCTTCCGTTCCCAGTTTAGCGCTTGGACGAGACGTATCCGTCACATGCGAAAGAAGATCCGATCAAGAAGGTGCAGTTGAGAGAGAAAAAAGCCGCCTTTTTCTTATTCTCGCTTGTTGATTTATTATTGTTTTTCATTTTATTAGTTCTATTTATTAATCTTTGCTCGTATCTTTCGGGTTATAGTTTTCTTCACAAAAGGTAAAGTATGTGGATATATACATATAAATATATATGTATGAATATATATGAATAATTTCAAATATGCCCTCTATTGCTTCTGGGATGTCTCTTTTGAGAGTCCAACAGTAATTGGCAAACATATCAGGAAAAATGCTACCAGGGGCACATTTCCGTGATTGAAGCAGCTTCATGAAATCGCTTACCGTCCTCGTCGCTGGCAACAACAAGATTTTCAGGGAAAAAGTCCAATTGAGAATGCGAAAATTGTATTTTTAGAGACATATCACATTCCATGGCTTTTTATGAATCACTCAGATTCCTTACTAACATTACTCAGAATAATTTTCCGCTTTGATTCCGTGTTAAATTATACAAAAAAATTCCAGGCTCTTTTTTATATTGCGTAATTCTTTTATTTATACATCATTATTCTAGTAAATTTTTCCTGTAAATAAATAAGAGCACCATTATTTTGATAAACTGTCTTTACTAAGTTTTTATAAGTCCTAGTTTAATGTGCAATCGAGGCAGGTAGACGTTTTCTGGGTTGACAAGTTTTTAACATTTTTGTTCCGTGGAATAAATTATACACGTTTTGATCAGTCTTTTCTTGTATACTAATTGGTTCGATCCTTATTATTCCCCTATTTGGTGCAACCAAACTGCAAGCTAAATAATCTAAGACAAGTGCAATGACCTTTAAGACACCATAGATGTTCCCAATATATTTATAACACTGAATCTTTTCAAAAAGTAGTTTCATGTTTTCATATGATTTCCTCATTTCAGTAGCATGGGCAAATAGTATCAGTGGAAATTTCTTTTAATTAAGAAGTACAGCTTTTAAGCTAATTTCTGGGGAATGTTTCATAAATGTGACTCAGAACCTTCAATAATGACAAACATTTTCTTGTGGAAAGAGATTTTTTAAATATATCATGGTGGTTATGAAAATAGTTTTAGTATCTCTGTCAAGAAGATTCAAAAATTTTTAGCTTAGATTGTAAAAGTTTAGACTGTTTTTTGGAAAATTCGAATCAGGTAATTATTAAAAAAAATAATTAATAAATGAGGCTGATTCGATGAAGTAGTGCCTTCGAAATTCACATCATTTTCATGATTCTGTTTTTCATTAGTATCCAAATTATGTAGTTTATGCTATGTCATGTTTTCGGGAGTTTGATGCACAAACTATTAGTGTCCGGTATTAAATTTTACAACGGAAAATTTTAATACGTAGCCGCATTATATTTGCAAATAAAATTGTTTATTGTGTACTATTCCTTTTACAAAAGTTATCCAGATATTTAATGATTTGCAAAAGGTAATTACCATATCCGTCGATGATTATTAAATGAGGCCCGGAAAAAGAAACAATGTTTGAAGTGAATAATTAACCTAGTTCTTCCGTTTCTTTTGTAATTAAACGCTTTTTGTAATAGCAATCAATGAATATACTTTGAAACGGAATAAAAAAAAAATATAGCAGAGTGTTAGAACAAAATGCTGTTTAAACATCCTTTTCTTATTATGCTAATCACATTTGGGATTTTTTTGATTAATATTAATGGATATCCTTTGGCGGATGTGTTTGAACATAAACGTAAATGGAATCGATTCAATAATTACCAAGGTAATTGTATTAATTGAGTTTAGCGTATTAAGAAAGGTATAGAATGTATTGTTCCGCTGAGATATCTATTTTAAATTTATAAATTCAATAAACGCTGTATATGCATACTCCGTTAGTAATGTTAGAAATTTCGGAAATTACAAGAGAAACGTTAGAAGAATAAGTTTATAAGCATTTTGCTAACAACATAATTTCTGACGAAATATGTATATACTGTGGGTATAACATTTATTTTGTAATATGCCACACACGAATTCTATCCACTATGATTCCTTGTTGAAATCAGTGACCACAAAAGCTGACTCTATTTGTCCACAAAGTGCCATTCTCTGGAACGGTATATGTATGAAGAGACAAGGTAAAAACCTTCCTATACAATTTTTACAATCATTTGCCGATATTATTTTTTTAATTAGGTATAGATAAGGCCCCACCAAATTGCACGTCTGGTAGATTTTTTTACAACAAATGTATTTAAGAAGATGAATACTAGACATAGATGAATACATATTATCAAGGGAGGTTCAACATGTCGAAATTATTAACATTTATGACTAAATTGAAAACATACTTTTACCTAAATCCATGTAAATTAAATAGTTTAAATAAATATGTTTTCAGTATCATAGTATTATTGTTTATACATATAAAATAACATGGCAAGTAGGTCGTCAGAATTCAGAAGCATATTCAATATTTTAATAATCATAAGCATTATTTTGGATAAGAAATGGTACATTATTTCTTCAAAAAAAAAATTAATATTTTTCAGAAATATGTAAGAAAGTAAATTTAGACTATCTGTCGTATCAAAGTATGAGAATAATCTATGTTGCTATACAGTTTTTTATATGAAAATCCACGATATCTATTATTGTTATAAGTGGAAGTAAGTAAGTTGCCTTATATTTACTTTGTTATATTGTAAAAATAAAAATTCCAGGAGTTTACTAGTGAAAAAACCAAACATTCACGGGAGATATGTATATTCTTATATAAAAGAGATGCGATAAAAATCACTTAATTACAAAATTTTGTTTGATAATCTTGTAGCCAAAAGTTATGCATATGTATATTTCTTCTACTGTATCTAATATAATTTTATTCGTTAGTTAGCATCCCTTTGTTTCTCTTTGTATCTAAAAAATATCTGGGTATGATGAACTGAGTTGTATTAATTCCGAACATGTCAATAATTCATATATACAGCGTGTTTAAAAAAAGAATATACGTATTACAAAGTATTATTTTGCCCAAACTATCGATCTCTGCGCCTCGGCTCGGCTATTGAAGAAACGAATACATAGTCTAGTTTATATAATAGCCGCTAGATGTCAGTTGTCTTCTGTTTTTCTTTGTAACCGCCATATGTTTAAAATGGCTACTCCGCAGCAGAAATCATTTTGTGTTCTCGAGTTTGCGAAATGCAATTCCGTGATTACAGTGCAAAGACATTTCAGGTTGAGTTACCAAATTGATCCTCCGAATGAGTGGAACATTAGCAGATGGTATCGACAGTTTGTAGATACAGGATGTGTATGTAAAGGAAAGAGTCCTGGCTGCCCTCGTGTTTCTGATGAAAATGTTGCACGAATTCAAACTGCTTTCCGACGCAATCCTTCAAAATCAACTTGTCGTGCCAGTCGGGAGTTACAACTGCCTAAAACAACAATTTGGGGTGTTTTGAGAGGTCGGTTGGTTATGAAGCCGTACAAGTTTCAGTTGTTATAAGCTCTGCGTCCTGATGACAAACGGAAACGTGTGGCATTTTATAACGCAATTGATGATTCTATTGACAATGATAACACTTTCGCACAACGCATCATGTTCAATGATGAAGCGACTTTCCATGTTAGTAGTCTAATACACAAACACAATGTTCAAATTTGGGGTCTACAGAACCCACATGCAGCCATTGAACATGTACGAGATTCGCCTAAAATCAATATGTTTTGTGCGATATCCCGATCATCTGTTTACGGCCCTTCTTCTTTGATGGAAACACGGTTAACGGTCAGCAGTATCTCGCTATGTTACAAAACTGGTTGTTTCCGAGGCTGCACGAAGACATCTTCATTTTTCAACAAGACGGGGCACCCCCTCACTGGGGTTGCCAATCGCGTGAATATCTGAATGAAACTCTACCGAACCGTTGGATTGGTCGTCAAATAGCTGGCGACTTAGCATGTCTCAGCTGGACTCCCAGTCATCGGATTTGACACGCTGTGATTTCTTCCTGTGGGGTTTCGTTAAAGACAACGTTTATGTATCACCACTCCCACAGAACCTGGAAGAGTTGAAGAACCGGACCCGTACTGCCATAACATCAGTGACGAAGGATATACTTGTCCGAGTATGGGAGGAATTTGAGTATCAATGTGATATTGTTCGTGTCACTGATGAAGGACATGTTGAACGTCTGTAATCTGAACTTGAGAGGTTCGTAAATGTGTGTGTAAAGTTTCATATTTGTATGTCTTAAAGTTTAATAAATATATGCATTCGAAATACGTATATTCTTTTTGAAACACCCGTATTTCTATTAAAAACAGGAATAAAACACATATATGAAAAATATGGACAAAATACTTCTAAGGATATCTAGGAACAAATATAAAAATTAGCAGTTAAAGTCAAATATAAATACATGTATAAATATTAAAATCACATTTTGACTTTTGCTTGTCACTTATAAATTTTTGTTAGAGTAACTCTCACCAATGCACACCAATAGTCTGCCAAGACTTTTGGGTTCTACTTCTTAGTATTGTTTTTCTATGTTTTATATCTCATGGTCAAATCTTTCCTAATGCTCGTTACTCATCTCTTGTAAATTTGAAAACGAATACTATACATATTTGAAAATGAACAGAAATGCAGCTTTATTTACGTTATTTCAGTTTTTTTATAATTATATTTCTAATTATGTTCTCTAATCTTTTCTAAAAAGTTTTTAACAACTTTTAAAATTAATCTATGTGATATTTTCGTCAATATTAATTTTATTTTGGATGGCGAAATTCTTTATTAATTTTCGAATTTGGGAATCCATGAAAATATTCTTTCATTCTCACTCATTTTATAACATTTACTTTCTACGAAAGTAAATGCTTCATCTTCTTCAGGGCTTCCTAAAAGTATTTCCTAATTTAACATTCAATGGCAGTAAAACAATTTAATATTCAATGACGGTAAAAAAGTTACATCGATTTCAGTAAGAAGTTGTTACACACTCTATATATAATAATTTCTTATATCGTTTTTAAGATTAATTTATTTAATTCAAAATACAATTCGATCTTGAATTCCTAATTTATTATACTGTCATTATTTGTCCGGTACTCGTATATATATTCAGATGCAGAGTCCTTTTGTGTTAGTCACGTACAAATGGTCAAGGCTGCAATAAACACCGAAATCAGGTACCAAAGACTGTACTTGAAGTGACCAACTTTTCACTGACTTATATTCGATATCAATTCAGTTACATTGATTTCTAAATGCAATTCGCGATTCAAATACCAATCCCGATTTTCTTTTTTTTACACAGAATACACGTCTACTATTCTGTGTAGATAATTTGATTAATGCTTATATTGAAATTAAAATCACAATTTTAATGTATGCTAATTTATTTCCCGCCAAGTGGTAGCGTGCCTATCCTTGTTTGCTATTGGTTAATTCAAACATGACCAATACCCCCTCAGTTATGGGGTCGGTTCCTTAAAAAGCCATAGCCGTAAGAGAACAACCCTCTTCGTTTTCTGTCGTCATCCAGACTAGACGCGTCCTTCACGTGGTTGTGCCGCGCGAACCGTTATTCGTGTTTTTTGTGATCTCGTGTTTAATTTCGCGCCCGCGGAATATAAGCACAGCGTCCTGAACCAGGATATATACATATACACAAACACGCAAGTACACGCATCGCCCGATGCACATTCTAATCTAACTCTTTTTACATTTTATTAAACAGCTAAATATCGTTAGACTTATCTTTTATTACAGCTTTGCTATTACGTTTATCATATTTTATTTGTTGCTCTCGTTCTTGTTAACTATCTCTATTTAACACATTCAAGCTTTAAGAATTAATTTAACTTGTGAATAAAATTTTAAAGGCATTCCTGTCGTTTTATTTGCACCAATAATCTTTCTTTCAGCTTCACACATATCCCAAACACATTTTCATTTTCATTTTTATTTTCTTCAAAGGAGGAGGTAATAAAGTGAATATATTATTATGCTTTTCAAAAGAATAATGATTATCTCTTGCTCGATTATCTTAACTATTTAGTAAAACCTTGTTGAATTCCAATTACTATGAAGCTGCCTATTGTACATTGATATTCCTAGAACTGTATTTAAATTTTTTGCGTTTTTTTAAGGTTCTTGCAAATCAAACATCATCTTCTCGGTGGCTGTGATTAATACCAAATTGGTCAAATGTTAATGTTATTGTAAAACATATGATCACAATCTAAACATTAGATCAATATTACATTTAAAGGAACCATTAATTAGCTAACTGAAGTGGTTTCTACATATATACGTAAATTAGTAAAGTAGGAAAGATAATATTATGTATTTTATATTAAGCTTATAGAAAGTAAATAGTTATGTGAAATGCAGTAATATATTTTCGAGTTATTCTTCTTTATTATTATATATTATTATATATCTTCCGTATGTGAACATACAAAATATATTTTTGGGTTTTGAAATTGAATTTTATTAATTTAATTTGTAATACTATGGTTAATTATTGAATGTTAGTTTGATATTTTTAAAAATTCAAATTATCTTTATTACAATATTGATAAAAATAATCGTACTTAATTTATTTGGTTATTCTGATTAACTTTCAGCTAAAATAAACAGGAACTGTAAATTAACGTCAAATTATCGTAACATTTTTAATTGGAATGATTATATAAATAATTACCGATAATTATTTATGATTTTTAATGCCGATAATTCACTGAGTAAAAAATTATACGATGACTAATAAATACTTTTTTAAATACATATTTTATTAGAATATTGTACATAATTAATTGTCGTTTTTCTTTTATTTAGTGTATCATGTGGGATATTGTGTTGGATAGTAGAAAAAATATTTATTTTACTATTTATTTATGCATGTACGAAGGAGATTAGTTATTTTATGTATTTTTTAAAATCAGTCAAAGAAATTGACTAATTTTTAAAAATTTAATAAAATCATTTAGAAATACAGATTTATACAAAAAAAATTTTTATCGAAATAATGTAAAATTTCATAGAAAGCTGTTCATTTGTTGATATTAACTGAAGATATCACTTTTGGCAGACTTATACTATAAAAAATAGTGACTACACTATTGTTTTACTAATTAACTATAAGCGTATTCATTATTTCTGTTACATTTCTCATGTTTATGAATATGCGAGCATTATTGTGAAATATATTGTTACACTCTCTATATATTGTATAATAATTTCTTATATCGTTTTTAAGATTAATTTATTTAATTTAAAATACAATTCGATCTTGAATTCCTAAATTATTATACTGTCATTATTTGTCCGGTCCTCGTATATATATTCAGATGCAGAGTCCTTTTGTGTTAGTCACGTACGAATGGTCAAGGCTGCAATAAACACCGAAATCAGGTACCAAAGACTGTACTTGAAGTTTCCAACTTTTCACTGAATTCGATATCAATTTAGTTATATTGATTTCTAAATGCAATTCGCGATTCAAATACCAATCCCGATTTGGTATTTCTTTTACACAGAATACACGTCTACTATTCTGTGTAGGTAATTTGATTAATGCTTATATTGAAATTAAGATCACAATTTTAATATATGCTAATTTGCTTCCCGCCAGTTTAGCGTGCCTATTCTTCGTGTCATTGGTCCGTTCAAACATGACACGCACACATAGCCCCTCAACCTAAGGGTTCCTTATAAAGCCACAGTTCGTAAGAGAACAACTCTCTTCGCTTTTCTATCGTCATCCAGACGACACGCGTCTTTCACGTGTTTGTACCGCGACCCTTTATTCGCGCTTCTTGTGATCTCGTGTTTTCGCGTTCGCGGAAAATACACAGTTTCCTGATCCAGGATAGATACATATACACAAACACGCAAGTATATGCATCGCCCGATGCACATTTTAATCTAACCTTTTATTTTATACTTTATTAGCAGCCTTCGTACATCCAGACTTACCTTTTATTACAGCTTTGCTATTACGTTTATTATATTTTATTTGTTGCTCTCGTTCTTGTTAACTATTTCTATTTAACACATTCAAGCTTTAAGAATTAATTTAACTTGTGAATAAAATTTTAAAGGCATTCCCGTCGTTTTATTTCAACTAATAATCTTTCTTTCAGCTTAGCACACGTCCTGGACTTTTGATGCTCATTGTACACAACTATTAATTATTAACTCCTTACATTAACATTGAATTAACCGTCATTCACATATTCATTCATTCATTTTCTTTTTCAAACACATTTTCATTTGCCTTTAATTCAAAGGAGGAGGTAATAATATGTATGTACATATATTTAATACTATCACAGATGTAATGAAACATTACGATTTAGCGAAACATTTTCGATAATTTAAGGCTTATATTATTCTGAAGGCAAAAACACATAAATTTTTAAAATGTCCTCGTCTGGCTTTCACACATGGCTTTATACGGCCTGGCCATTCATTGATTGTAGTACCCGTAGGACAACAGGAAAATTAGTGACAGCTACTAGCAGAGATCATTTGAGGCTTTTAATATTTGAATAAGAAGCACTCCGAAGCTTAAATAAACTTGGAAAGTTATTCTCTAGGCAAGTTTGTGTTGTTACTGCTTCATGTGCTGGAGCTGAATCCTGTTGAAACAGTTCGGGATTGAATAAGGCAGCATTAAGTGGCTTGACGCATGTCACTAAGATATCCCTTCGACATTTTTTAGCTGCTCTTTTAACAGCTTCTTCACAAAATTCCAATATTGTAACCCCTTCATGATTAACTCCCAACGAAACCATGAGGGAAGGCGGGTGGCGACCTCTTTGTACGTTTAATATGTCTAGCTTTTGTAAAGAAGTGTGCATAAATATGGCCATTTTGTTTATTGAAATGTTCTTTAACCGTAAATATTTTTCCGTCGGTAAATAATATTTACCGATGCTTATAATTCGCGAATCGTTTAATTAGTATCCTGGATTTTTCCAGCCCTATCTTTTTTAAAGTGTTAGTCAGCAAGTGTCCTGTGCTTCTGAAAGCCTCTATCCTTAAGTCACTCTCAATAATGCGAGACACTTTTTGTCGACATCTGCATTTATTTAGTCATTATTGTCAAATTTCACTTCGAACTTTTTTCACAGTTATGAAACGATTCTTATTTATTTCTTTATCATCTCATTCTATGTTAATTATTTGATTGATTTGGTATCAAATTATCAAACGTGAATTTAGGTATGTGGGATTATTACGACCGTTTTTTTCCCGACAGAGAAATTTGTGGCAGTATTTATGGCAGGACTAGATAGCATTTTCTTCACTAGAAAAAAGTTTTTAAACTTTAATTTTCGATAGTACTGTAGTAATCTTTACACACTAACTATAGTTGTTAGATCTTGCCTGTTGTGATCAATATTTATGATGTTTTCAAAATCAAAATTAGAAACCCTAGAAGTTTTTTTATCAATTCCTTTCTGAAATAATTGCAGAATTTTTTAATTAATCTTTAATATTTTGCAAGAATGTTTGGTAATAATACAACGAAATAAACCATCTTGTTCATAGTTTCTTTACTATAACCGATGTACGACAATCATTTGTATATAATAAACTGAATTGTATTGCATATTTCTTAATATTTCCTAATTTTTTGTGATGCTTGTCTATCTATAGAAAATGATCCATTATGTATTAGTAATTTTCGTTGAATATTTTTTACTAATAACGGGTGGCGCAAAAGTAATCCTCCTATCAGAAAATGCTATAAATTTTGCGATTGGCCCCTAATGTCAGTTCTGTTTTGACATTTGTGTAGTAAACACATGCGAAATACACGTTAATAAACAATGTTACGCTACACTGCTCCAGAACGCGGAATATTGGTGACTATTTATTTGACCAATAATCGGTCGGTGACTTTGGCACAACGTGAATTTCGTCGCAGATTTCCTGGCCGTTCAACGCCTACTGGTGAAACACTGCGACGTTTAGCCGCTCGCCTCGAAGAGACTGGCACAACACGAGATGCTGCCAGGCGTGGCAGACCCCGGAGTAGCCGTTCTGCAGAGAATATTGCTGCTGTAGCCGAGGATGTCATGTAAGCGCCGTCGACATCGACCAGACGACGTGCCACGCAAATGGGTATCAGTCGACGGTCTTTACAGCGAATTTTGGTACAAGATTTGAAGATGTTTCCGTACAAAGTCCAGACGGTGCATCAGCTGTTAGCTGCTGACCGCCAATCGCGTCTAACGTACGCTCAAGCCATCCTTAATCACCACCAAGAGGAAGATGATTTTTCATCAAAAATAATCATGAGTGATGAGGCCCATTTCCATTTTAGCGGGTACGTAAATAAGCAAAATTTACGCTTCTGGGGCACTGAAAATCCGCGTGTAACACACGAAGAGCCATTACACCCGCTCAAAGTCACTGTATGGTGTGCTGTTTTCGCTGGAGGAGTCATCGGACCTTTTTTCTTCGAAGACGTCGCGGGCCAAACGGTTACTGTGAATGGTGAGCGCTACAGAGCAATGATCAGTTGTTTTTGCCGCAAGTTGATGAATTGGGATTGGAAAACATGTGGTTCCAACAGGACGGTGCAACGGCACACACTGCACGTGCCACAACTGATATGCTGAAGGATGCATTTCCCGGGCGCCTAATCTCCCGTTTTGGCGATTTGCACTGGCCAGCAAGATCGCCTGATTTGACCGCTGCAGACTTCTTTTTGTGGGGCTTTTTGAAGTCGCGGGTTTATATCAACAAGCCTCAGACTCTTGCAGCTCTTAAAGACAATATCCGTCAAGAATGTGAGGACCTATCGCCGGAAGTTTTGGCCAAAGTGATGGAAAATGCCATAAAAAGGGCTCAAATGACAATCAACTGTGGCGGCGGCCATTTACATGACATCATATTCTCGACTTGATGTAAAAAAATTAAAAGACCAAATAAAAATAATCCACAAGAAGAATCAAAGTTTTTCATTTTTTTTTAAAAATTACAGCCAAAAAACATCGGAAGGTTATTTTTGCGCCACCTGTTATTAGCGTCTTTATTTAAAATATGCATTTATAATATAAGGCTGAATGTATTTCAATCTTAAACAACAGTACCTATTTTTTTAAATATTAGTTTATACATAATTTTTACATGAATGTAATAATTATATATATAAAGTCATGCCTCTATGATTAACCTGCCAACAGCTAGGACTAATACATTTACATTGATATGCATTACCTTAATTTTTTATCTTAATAGATTTAATTTCTTATAATGTTTATGTTTCCTTTAAATGTTAACATTTTTAAGTATTCAAGACTGCAGTTTAGTCATGGTTTTGTGATTCTACATAAACTTATCTTTCCTGAGGTTTTCCTGGGACGTACTAATTTTATCGCTTCATAAAATATGCGTATATAATATATAAGAAATAAAAGGCATTATTGCATTAAACTACAACAGTTTACTTTCCTCGTAACTTGAGCAAAATGTATCACATTCTTTTAAATATATTTTTCATTATTACCTTACTATTTGGAATCCTAAATGCTTACCCTACGTATGAGTACCAGTTTACGCATTTAAATCAGAATAGAGTACCGAGGAGAATAGTCATGTGTTTGAGGGGTTATAGAAGAATTAATGGAAAATGTAAAAAAATACAATACTTTTACTAATAAATAGGTAAGCTTCCATTTACATGAAATTTATGTTATGTTTCTAATATAATGTATCTACACTTATTCACATATTATTTTTTGTAGATCAATCGAAGAAGATGTAAATTTTAATTAATATTGTAAAATTATAATTATTAAAAACTTAATGTGTTCAATACAAAGACTTATTCAAAAATTAAATAAAATTTTAATTTCGATCTGGGTGCTTTGTTTCATATTTACTAACACATGAAATGTAGAATTTATATAGTTATATTAAATTGATTTCTTTCGTTTCTAATTTGTGATGTGATTGTTGAACACTTTTGTAAGTAATTTTAGTTCGAAGTTTATGGCCTGATTAATTAAAATATCTTTTTTGTAAATTTTTATTTTAATGTTGATTATCTTATTTTCATGAACACATAGTATTCGCATTACTTGTGTACCTACATTAGGGCGGGTTAATTTTTTTTTTGATGAAGCGTACAGCAAAAACGTAATCTATAGGTGATTCTGAGAAATTTTGCTCAAGAGACCATAGCTCTAAGTCGGATTTGGAGCCCCCCAAAATTTCAAAATACATATTTTTCCATATATACATAGAATAATTTAATTAAATTCGTCATGTTGCTTCCATTTGCGAAGACACCGCAGACGATGTTGATGGTTCTTGATTATCCATAATAACTTTGATATTATCACTGCACTCTTTGATTGTGTCACACTAAATTTAAAAATAAAAAAAAATATTGGTATTGTGATAACCGAGTTTTTATTTAAGTATTTTGGCAAACTGCGTGCGCATTGCACGACGAACAATTAAGGAAGAAGGAAAAGCAAACTTGGCAACGTTTAGTGTTGGTAAACGTCATTATTTTGTAACGTCATTATTCATTCATATCATTCATTATTCATAATCTGCAAAAAAAAAAAAATCTCGAAAAAAATCGAAGAAAATTCAGAATATATGAGTTAAAAGTTCATTTTAGACTATTTTTCGACAAAAAATTCCTAATATCTCTACTAAAAATAAAAAAAATATTGGTATCAATACAGATTCTGAAAGGTGATAAAAATACCTTTCAAACAAGCCCAGATTGAGAAATCTACTATAATTCTATCCGATTTTATGACGAATTTAATTAAATTATTCTATGTATATATGGAAAAATATCTATTTTGAAATTTTCGGGGTCTCCAAACCCAACTTAGAGCTATTGTCTCTTGAGCAAAATTTCTCAGAATCACCTATAAATTACGTTTTTGATATACGCTTTATCAAAAAAAATCGTTCCATACAATTTGACCCGCCCTAACCTACATATATATATATATAATATATAAATCCTACCCTATATAAACAGGTTCACTCTTGTAACGCGTAACAACCAATTTCTCCGTAGCAAGAATGTATTTTTAAATTAAATTATAGAATTCATTTAGAATGTCTACTTTTTTCAGACACATTGTTCGCCGTAATAGTATAGTTCCTGTGACTGTAGATATTTTATTCACATTGTATATGTAATCCAGAAATTTTTGAAAAAATTTCTGTTCTCCGCGGGGGACTCGATCTCATACTCTCCGGGAATGTGCTATCATCATTAAACCATAGAGACCTTCTAATGTGCCATAAATTGTAAAATGAAAACAGTTATTAAATGCAACCTCACGGTAGATTATTAATTGCATATAATTGTGCGTTTTTACGATTTGATCAATAAGGTTGATATATAACCCCTTTCCACAATTAACTATTTGTAAATTCTGTATACGCATTTCGACAACCAAGTTGCCATCATCAGCAGATAATTTCAAAGTGTCGCACCTGGTAAAACACGGCGAAAAAATTGTACGAAAAACAAACTCCGTCCACACGCGACTGTTTTTCCACACCGTTCAAAACCAAGATGTGCACTGTGCACACTTGGTTTTGAACTATATGTAGATTTACTTTATAGGAAAAACGTATTTCTAATAATATAAATATAAAATGTAATTAAAGGCTGCATGAAATATTATATTTTGCAAAAGAAAAACTTTCTTATTCGTACAAAAGTGACGACTAATATATCTTACATAGATTATTATACATATTCGAAACTTAATAAATATTCTTCGATATTTATTACTTAAGCATATCTGAAACTATTTAAACACCAATTAAAGTTATTGCCACTAAGTTTATTTAAATATTGCAATATTCAATATTATGTCATATACATACATTCATTCTACTCGCTAAATTGTTCGTCCATGTTGTCTTGTATTACTAGTTAATTGTGGTTAATAGAATAAACCTTGAGGACTGTATTTCTTTATTTTCTATAAAAAACAAACATTGAATTTACAAACTAGCGTCATTACCTTGTTTCTAGACAATTTGTTCTTATTCACAACGCAGTGGCGGCAATTTCAAATTTTAAATGTAATACTCGACATACTCCACCTTGATACTACAAAATATTTTTAGCATAAAAAATTAATAACTAAATAATTAATAATTCGTAATGTTTACATAATGCATAAATATAAATGATTGGTCAGCCACTACATTAGTTTATTTAATCCTCAATTGGTAAAATACTCAACTTGTTAATTGGTCGCTTCATAGTAGTTGTGGAAACTTGTATGCTCACTACTCTAGTGATGCCATCTTTTTCTAGATGGAGCGTTATAACACACTATTTCTAGAGCCCAGCGCGGTGAGGGTTGATTTTCGACTTTAACAACAACTAAGTTGCCTGATAGGGTTTGCTGATGGATACGTCCACTTGGTTCTAGCTTGAAGTCCAGTTAGGTACTCCTTGTGTCAACGATGCCAGATGTGTTCCATCATCTGATGTAGTCTCTGAAATTTCTTCAGTCCGCATACCCTTAATAGATCAGGCTTGGCTCAGGAAGAGCCGATAGTGCTCATCCAATTAAAAAGTGAGCGCGAGTTAAGGAATTGTTGTTAGAAGGATCGAATGATAATGGACAAAGGGGTCTGAAGTTGAGTACGCCTTCAATTTGTATTAACACTGTGCGAAAATCCTCATAACCCAAACACACATTCCCAAAATCCGCTTCAAGTGACACTTCACCCATTTTACTCCTGTCTTCCGTAAATCACCAAAATTTGGTGCTCTTGGCGGAATAAAATGCGATGTAATATTATCGTTAGCTAAAGAATTAAGTATTGTGTCTGAATATTTTGAATTTAAGAATATATATAATTCACACAATTTAACATTAGCACCATTGTCCGAATAAATAGTGACTGGTTTTCCCCACTTACCCATGAAACATTTTAATGTAGCTACAAAGGCTTGTGTTGTTAACTCAATTACAAGTTATAAATGTATGGCTTTCGTACTAAAACAAATAAATAGACAAATGTATGCTGCTTTTATCATTCTAAGTCCACGCGTATTTCTGTCCTTTATTAAAAATCGACCAGCGTAGTCGACACCTGTATTTAAGAAAAGTAAATATTGGTTTACCCTTATATATGGCAAATTGCTTAGATTTGGCTGATAGGTCGTGCTTTAAAATATCTGACACATTTGCGTGCTATCGATCTGGCTAAAGTTCTACCAAACGTAAGTTAAAATTTCTCTCTTGTAAAATGTAAAATGTCCACAATGTAAAAAGCGTTCATGTGGTCTGATTAGAATCAACTTTGTTAACTGGTGTTTCTGCGGTAGAATAATCGGTTGTGTTTAGCTCAAATCATGATTAGAATTCTACCATTTACTTGCATCATTCCATTATTGTCAACAAACGGATTTAAAGATATTAGATTGCTACGTCTTTTGATTTTCTTCTTAATTTGTAATTCTTGATACTCTTCTGGGCATGATATTTTTTGTGCTAGCTTAATTAATAGATTGAATTATGGTTTACCCTTTTTTTCTTCTGCAGTTAGAGGTACTTGTCTTCTTTCTCTTTTCTCACTTGCAATTATGGAAAAATCTTTTTGTATACGCTATTATACGTTTGAGAGTTGTCACATTCGAGAGTTTTTCGAATAAATTTGTGTACCTTTCATAGGTTACTACTAAACTAGTTGTAGCTCGTTGTTCAAATATTTCTTTGCCTTTGTTTTCTAGGTCGACTTGAATTATATTCCATAAATCTTTGTCTTGTTTTAACCAAGAGGAACCATTCCACCAAAGTTCGCAATTCTGGACGAGATCAGTATCAATGCCTCTACAAAGAAGATCAGCTGGGTATCCTCGGATTTTACATGAAGCCGCCTCGTGGATTTGTTAATCTTGTATGTCGCTGTCTCGATTAGCGACAGATGTTTTCCATTTGCTTGGTGATGCCTTTATCCGGCTTAGCGTTATTGTCGGATCACAAAAGAAACAGTACTTATCGATTGGAAATTGTAAAGAATTACTGACCTTTTGCATTAAATACGACTACAACAGAGTCGCGCATAATTCTAGCCTTAGCACTGTGAGTCGCTTCAAAGGTGTTACTCTGGATCTTGCACACATGAGCTTGTTACGTTTTCGCGATTTGCAAATTCACATTTAACATAAACACAGATTCTGTACGCTTTCTGTGAAGCGTCCAATAATTCATTTAACTCTATTAGAGTACGATGCTTTATTAAGATCCATCTAGGGAATTTAATGTCATTTAACACCGAAATTTTGTTACCCAATATGACGCTGAAGTATGTGATCGTATTTAATACATGCATTGAATTTCGTCGTTCTAATTAGGTCTCCAAAATATCCGCTGAAGAATTCTATGTTTATTGGTTACCAAAATCTGGCGATACATCTTCGATATTGTCCGCTGTGAATACGTACTGATGCTTTCTGAATTTCGAAATGAATCAAATCAAGTCGCTTTGTATAACAGGGTCAACACATTGCACGTCGTTCAACGATAATAATTTCTGACTTCATCCAAGCATCGAACCCTTGCCCTGGTAGTCAAACTGAATTCCTTTACTACAGCATTGTGCGGCAAATAATAGGCTGGCTTTGATGATTTGGTTTCTATAATTGGTGTCAAGTTTCCCAACTCTTCATATTCTTTCATAAAGTTTATGTATTCTATTTTTAACTAGAAATTATTTTCTACTCCTGCTCCTAGTAATACGTAGATAGAGCCTTATTCACAGAATTTTGGTTCCGGAAGGTTAATATTGTTTATAGTATTTCCTAGTTCAAAAGAATTAATTGGTATTCCTCCCGTTATTTTGGGTATGACTAGACACGGGATTTCTATGTCATAATTATTTATTCCTGGCGTCAAATATAATCTAGTGCTCTATTCTATATTATTATAATAGCAGTGGAAAGTAAAACTTGTGACTCATTATTCTTGACATAATAAGACATAGATTGCTTAATTGTCTCCTTTCCTTGTTGTACATTTTCATCCTTGTCCTTGCCACTAGCTTCAACGTATAATAGTATAACGTATAATAGTGTTTCCTCTTACATTTTTCTACAACTAGATAATTTGCAAATTGTATTTGTATAACCTGGGGACACACAATTTATGCATATATGTTTGCATTTTACTTGTTGATATCGTAAATTGAATTTTATGGTTTATATAATCGTCCATCTGAAAGCACTATTGGTCGAATTATTAAAAAAATTCAAGTGACCGGTTCCGTGGGAGATCAAAAAAGTGCAAAATACAGTCGTAGTGGTCGTTCACAAGAAAATATTGGTTTGGTTCGTGAAAGTGTTGCTGAAGATCCTGAAATGTCCATTAGATGACGTTCACAACAACTTGGACTTAGTGGATCAACAACATGGCGTATTTTACACAAGGATTTAGCTCTGAAGGTTTATAAGGTTCAAATAACACAGGAACTGAAGCCATTAGTTTATTTAAAACGTCGTTCATTTGTCAATTTCAACAATAAACAACCAGCTGATTTTTCTCAAAAAATAATATTTTCCGATGAGGCACATTTTGAACTTGGTGGCTATGTTAATAAACAAAATTGCCGTATCTGGGGTGAGGAAAATCCAGGTGGTGTAATTAGACCTTATCTCTTCGAAAATGCTGCTGGTGAAGCTGTAACTGTCAATGGTGATCGATATCGTCGGATGATAACCGAATTTTTGTGGCCCGAATTAATGAATATTGATCTAGAGGATATGTGGTTTCAACAGGATGGCGCTACACCTCACTTTGCACTCGAATCAATTGATTTATTGAGAGAAAAATTTCCTGGACGTGTAATCTCAAGAAATGGTAATGTTAATTGGCCACCAAGATCATGTGATTTGACACCGTTAGACTATTTTCTTTGGTGTTATGTGAAAAGTCGGGTTTATAAAAACAATCCACAATCAATTCCTGCTTTGAAAAATGAAATTATTCGTGTTATTGATGAGATAGAGTGTCAATTATGTCAAAATGTCATTGAAAATTTTAACAAAAGAGTGGACATCTGTGGAACTGCAAGAGAAGGCCATTTGGCAGATATTATTTTTCGCATATAAATGTCATACTTGATACTTCAATTACCAAAGGTTTTTGAAAGTGAATGCAAATTATGTGTTTTATTTATTCTTTAAAAAAACCGCGAAATTTGAAACACCTTTAGATTTCCCAATACGTCTAAATGCATCTAAATATCGGTTGCGATTAGTCGCATTGTATATATATTTATAATAAATTCTTCCCCTGGCATTTTTAACTTAACTTCTATCTTCATCAGATTTAAAATGGTAAAATATGTTGGAAATATGGATATACATTTTTCATAAGAATGAATTTCTAAACACATTCTTATAGAATATACATTTTTCATGAGAATGTGTTTCTAAACAGTTTTTATAAAATATCTACATATAGAAAACAATTGTTCATGTGTGTTTGAGTTTTAACATTCAATTTGGCCTAACACAATATCTAAAGCATCAGTAAAATTTGCCCCGTTAACACGGTAAAAGAAGAATATACAAAATAGTTTTTAAATGAGCGCTTAAATTTAATTAGTGTAGATTATTTGGAATTTCCTACCTATTACATCAAAGACATTCTCTAAACCATTTCTTTATATTCTTCAGGCATAGAGGCCTATTGATTTACCAATTATGGTCCACCTTAATATAAAAGTATTTAATGTAATGCTCCAGAATTTCATATTTGATTTGTCACATTTTTTCAACTTGTAATGGTTTGAAAATATTGTCCATTTATTAATATAATTAGTTTGAGACAGATCTCCTGTAAACACTTCGACATGTTTCGTTGAACAGTGAACAATAATTACAAAAATTGAAAGGATATACTATACTTGCGAAACGTTTAGTAAACACAGATATAAATGTAGAACATGGAGACCATATGCATGAGTATTAAATTTAAGCCACAATATTTTTCCAATTCATCCCTTCTCTTATTCTGTACCTCCACTAATTAAAGGGTTCATATATCTGTTAGTGTATATGTTTATTTAATTGACAAATGATTATTAAAAGTTAAACAAAGAATATCAATAATATCTCTATTCATATTAATTCTACTGAAACACTAAACATGTACATATTGTAAATTTAAATTTTTATAATTTTTTCCTCTTTGGGTTATCATTCAAGATTACAGATTTTATTAGAAAAGCAAAAGGATCTCAAAATGATTACTGTTTTTTCAATTCTCCATAAGAGAATGTATAATCATTTTAACAAGTAGGCCTTCGTCATTGATAGGAGTTGGTCATATTTTTAACAGGTTACGTATAACAATTTCGTACAAAATTATATTCATAATAAAACTTATTGTAAAAATTAAGGGAAAAGCAGAAAAGTTAAAATAAAGGAAAAAATACTGAGAAAATGAAGATTGAACCGGTCAGTAATTGGGGAAAGACAGTGGTTGAAACATATGAAGGCACGAAATGAACACAGAGAAAAGAACGTGGAGAGAGGAGGCAAAGGAAACACACGAAGAACTAATACGATCGGACAATATAAGAAAAGAAAGTCAAAACAAAAAGATATAGTTGATGTGAACTCAATACAAATAGCCTTATTACTTTGTGGTAGAGAAATCTATGATTAAAGAAGTAAGCTTGTTTAAAAATGGTCACAATTGATGTTATTAGTCACATACGGCAAATCTTTACTACTTCTACATTCTAGTGAACACTATCATTTTATTTCTTAGTATACCTGGCTATACCGCGAGATTAATGAAGTTGGTGTAGGCATTAATATTACAACTTATTTAAGAACATTGAGTTAAATGATAAATCATATTTTTATAACAGTTAACCAAAACCATTCATGTTTAATAAAGTATTGCAAAGCAATAAACCTAAAATTATTTGTCAGTCAGTAATAAACATTATCTACAGCCACGTTACTTTTAAGCAGTTTTGTAAATGTTTGTAACAAAGGAAAAATTTTACTCCAATTATAAATTCAGTTGATCTCACGGTATAAAGCTTTTAATATAGTTAAGATTTTTTTTATGTATACTATAGATTGTATTTACTAAGAAACAGTTTTAGACATTTCTGTCACACCATAAAAAGTTGAGAGAATTCCATTATCATAAATGGCGTCCTATGTGGTTTTCCTGTACAATTTTCTTATCATAGAACAGCTAGTCATTTTTGTCCCTAAATTACATACATATTGAATGCTCTTATAGTTTAGCTTTTACATTATGTACGCTCTAAAGTAGTTATGATCATTTTAATTGAATCTTTTGGCGGTCTTTTCAATGAAAACTATGAAAATCGATGTTAAGAAAAAACACATAACAATAAAAAAACAGTCAATACAAATTGTATACGAAGTTTCGGAAAATGTATAGCAAACGTATAAGCTGTCGCTAAAAAGTGATAATAACAGTTGCGTAAGTATTAATTGTATCCGTTTGTTTAGAAATAAGGTAGGCGCTGCACTAACTGTCACTTATGTATGTCTAAAACTGTAGATTCTTTTTAAAAAAGCCCGAGAAATTGTTTGATAGAGCTATGTAGCCAATAAAGATAAATAATAATGTAAAAAGTAAATAAATTGTATTGTCTTTCATGTTTGAATATTATAATATTTACCCAAGTAAATTAAATGTAAATATTATCATTTTTGCAGATTTTGTAAGTAGTAGTAAGTTGTAATTACTAGATCACAATATACGAAAGTAGCCGTTTATATTTTGGGAACTGGCAACACTGTTAGTGTTGCCTCCGATCTGATGATTGTATCGTGAAGTTTGTCATTTTTGACAATATATTTACCTTGACAGATTCATTATCCGGTCGCTATTTCTATTGTTGACAGTAACTTGAAAATCTTATGTCAGCGAAAAAATGGAATTAGCTCGCAAACATTTTCGTGCAATTATTTTTCAACTTTCGGCGTCGATTATCTCAACAAGAATGCATCAACGAGCTGAATTCTTTATATGGTGATGAAGCACCATCGAAAACTACAGTATATCGTTGGGATAGTGAATTCGAACTTGGACGGCGTTCTTCGAACGATGAATTTCGTGAAGGTCGTCCCACAAATGTTGTTGTGTCGGAAAACATTAATGCAATGTCTGAATTGATAATGCAAGACCGTCATGTGACATACCGTGAGATCGAGGCATCTCTAGGTATTAGTAACACCAGCGTGCATAAGATCCTGCATGAACATTTAGCCGTTAAGAAGCTATGTTCACGTTGGGTACCACATAATTTGACTACCGCTCAAAAATGGACTCGCGTCGATTGGTGCCAAGAAATGCACAAAAAATACAATGGCGGTGCTTCAAAGAACATTAATAAAGTCATCACAGGTGATGAATCTTGGATCTATACGTATAAGCTCGATAGTAAACAGCAGTCGACTGTGTGGGTATTCCAAGATGAGTCAGAACCAACAAAAGTTGTTCGCGCTCGAAGCACATCAAAACAAATTTTCGCCTGTTTTTTCGGAAAAAACTGGTCACGTTGCAACCGTGCTTTTAGAGAGTTGTAGAACGGTTAATTACGAATGGTACATAACTATTTGATTGCCAAAAGTTTTTGAAGAAATAAGGAAAACAAACCGAAAATGACAGATCATTCTCGACCATGAAAATGCGAGCTCTCACAGGTCGGTTCAAGCAATTGAATATTTGACCAGGCAAAACATTGAATAGATGAACCGTCCGCCGTACAGCCCTGATCTAGCACGCTGTGATTTCTTTTTGTTCCCACACGTGAAGAATAAACTACGTGGTCAACGATTTTCTACGCCGCAAGGGGCAGTTGAGGCATTGAAAACTCATATTTTGGAGATACCGCCTTCACAGTGGCAGCAATGCTTTTCGGTTGGTATAAACGAATGCAAAAGTGCATTGATTTTCAAGGAAAATATTTTGAAAAGCAATAAAACTATTTTCGATAATAAAAAAACTTTTTTTGTTTGCTATTCCCGAAATATAAACGGCTACCCTCGTATGTTAGTAAGAAACAGTATAGACTGGTCTAAAAAATTAAAAATATTTTAAAAGTTAATTGCATGTGTAAAAAATAAAGAAGTAATGAGTCTGGGGAGTCTAGCTCTGGCGAATAGGTATCAGCATTAGTAAATATTAACTAGTAATAAATGAATAACTCCAAAATTAAGTTAAATAAAACTAATTCAATTTATCAACATTTTTAAAAATTTCAGCCCCAATCGGCAGAATAAAGACAAATGGTGAAAGCAGATCCAATTAATATTTATAATAATTCTTGATTATGAATAATTCTTGCAATCTAGTATACACTTCTATGTTATTATTTATTAACATTTTTCGAAAACTATGAGCTAAGATTCAGAATAGGATTGTAATATTCAAATATTGTAATAGTATACATGTCTATGATAAACTATAAACTTTCGTTTTAGCATATTTAAACACGAAGACACATATGGAGAAGCAAGTATGTAGTGAACCTCTCAGTGTTTTTGAGCAAAATTCTCAATACGTTACTAGCTATTTCAACAATTGTAAGTGAATGCGTTGGCAGAATAAGGACGGAATTACAAAAAAGACAAGCCTAGAGTGACAATTAAATTTTATACAAAACACACCGTTTCGATTATGTAGGTATATTGAGAATATTCTTCTTCTTTTATTATTGCAAAAAATACCGTAGAAAAAAAAACAGTCATACTGAAATGTTTAGAGCAGAGAATAGTCTTATTTTTGAAATTTTGGTTATATTTGATTACAGAATGACAGTTAAAGAATTATTCGCAAAACAGCGTCATATCAATTGAATACAATTGTAATTTTATGAAATAAAAAAAGAAAAAAATACCTGTCAATAGTTATTGGTGTTGACACGATGGTGTTCTATTATGATTCTTTAATGAAAATGTAATTTGTGAAATGGCAAGGATCGACTGAAGGTATCTCAACTGGAGAATATAATCGTGACAATAGTTTTTTGAGATTGTAAAGGAACGTCCAATATTATGTTATACCTTTGCATTAATTGCAAGAAAACCGAGTAAAGATGTGCAACTTCATAACGATATCCGACAATGTGGCCAAGATTGCGTCAGATGACATTAGAGATAGTGCTTTTATTCAGACAGATTTTGTCCATCATGTAGTCATGATAGGGCTCCAAGTAACTTCACTAATGTGTAACATGTAATGAAATTGAGCACTTTGATTCTAAATCTAAAGATTATTTTTTTAAACTACCGTAATACTTATTGAAAATAGAAAACTATCATTGCTGATAAAATGTACTGATTGAGACGCGTTTCGCATAGTTCCTCATCAGTTAATTTGAGCCCTGTCTACGAGTTGTATATACCTCATGGTTGCCGTGTGTAAATGATGACACAAAATAGTGAAAGAAACTATATTTCCATTTTTCGGAGAGAAACGAAACTGTCCGAGAGAGGGTCGCATAGTAGGCGTTTTAAGATTATATATATTTCTTTTTACTCTCCGAGTACTTACGCGGGTTTGCCTCTAGCTTAATTGATTTGATATGTGAGTCGTATGATGATGATAGAATATCATGAGGAAAAGAAAAAATAAGAGCCATCCTGTCCGTTAAATTACAACTCGCTCAAAATAGATTTATAGGAAAATCACGATGATAACAACTTGAAGATATAAAGAAGCTAATCCGAGTAATAATTACAAAAGTATTAAACATGCAAAACTTTCAAAATATTCTAAATTATAAGATTTAATATATATACATATATATTATAAATAGAAATCTAAGAAAAAAAATTGTGGATAGACCGCTTAATTTTGAAAAAAAAATTCAATACAAAAAATTGTCCGATCTTATTGTTCGCTTAAGATCTAAGAAGAGAAAAAAGAAGAAAGGAAAAGAGAACTTTCGTTTAGGGAATGCAAATCAATCTTAGCTCACGAGAAACAGGGATTTAGTATCTAATATCACACATAATAAATACAAACATTTAGATATGTTAATTTCAATCAATAATAATTAATGGAATAACAAAATTACAGTAATTTTCAAAAAATTCCCTCACGGCTAAATCTAACAGCAGTAGTACACGTACATTATTACCTACGATATTTTTGAATCGTCCCTAGTCCGTCAGATACCAGGTCGACTGAAAAGTCCCCGGTCTGACACATAGATGGCGTTACTGTTATTAAATCCATATGTTTTTTAGATAGTACTAACCTTCAAACGAAACGTGTCAAAATTTGTTACTGAGATATTGCGTTACGAGTGAAGCTACTTTTGTTATTTAAAAAAATGGAAAAAAAAGAATTTCGTGTGCTGATAAAGTACTGCTTTTTGAAGGGAAAAATTACCGTTGAAGCAAAAGCATGGCTTGATGAGGAGTTTCCGGACTCTGCGCCAGGAAAATCAACCATAATTGATTGGTATGCTAAGTTTAAACGTGGTGAAATGAGCACCGAAGACGGCGAACGCAGTGGACGACCAAAAGAGGCCGTCACCGACGAAAACATCAAAAAAGTTCGCAAAATCATTTTAAATGACCGTAAAGTAAAGTTGATCGAGATAGCTGACATCCTAAAGATAGCAAAGGAACGTGTTGGACACATCATGCATGAATATTTGGGCATGCGGAAGCTCTGTGCAAAACGGGTGCCGCGCGAGCTCACATTCGATCAAAAACAACAACGAGTTGATGATTCTGAGCTGTGTTTGAAGCTGTTAAATCGTAATAAAACCGAGTTTTTGCATCGATATGTGACAATGGATGAAACATGGATTCATCAATACACTCCAGAGTCCAATCGACAGTCAGCTGAGTAGACTGCACGCGATGAACCGGCTCCAAAGCGTGGAAAGACGCAACAGTCAGCTGGAAAAGTCATGGCGTCAGTTTTTTGGGATGCGCATGGAATAATTTTCATAGATTTCCTTAAAAAGGGCCAGTCCATCTACAGCGACTATTATACAGCGTTATTGGACCGTTTGAAGAACGAAATCGCAAAAAAACGGCCTCATATGGAGAAGAAGAAAATGCTGTTTCACCAAGACAATGCACCGTGTCACAAATTAATGAAAACAATGGCCAAATTAAGTGAATTGGATTTCGAATTACTTCCCCATCCACCGTACTCTCCAGATGTGGCCCCCAGCGACTATTTCCTGTTTGCAGACCTCAAGAGAATGCTCGCCGGGAAGAAATTTAGCAGGGATGAGGAGGTGATCGCCGAAACTGAAGCCTATTTCGAAGCTAAAGACAATTCGTACTACAAAAATGGTATCGAAAAGTTGGAAGAACGCTATAATCGGTGTATCGCCCTCGAAGGCAACTATGTTGAATAATAAAATCGAATTTTGACAAAAAACTGTGTTTTACTATCTTAGACCGGGGACTTTTCAGTTCGACTGTTACATATGGGGCATTACAAGCGAAAAGAACATGAAACCAATAGTTTTTATTTCTTCGTTTTATATTCTTTTTTTTTCTTTTATAAACGGTAAGAATGATATTCAAATGCAAAAAAAGGGTTTTTAACAGCACTAAAACAAAATGTTCTAAAAAGACGACATACAACATGATTGCGTGCCTTAAATTACTTAGAAGAAGAGAAAAAAGAAGAAAGGAAAAGAGAATTTTCGTTTAATGAATACAAATCAACCTTAGCTCGCGAGAAACAGGGATTTAGTGTCTAATATCACACAAAATAAATACAAACATTTAGATATGTTAATTTCAATTAATAATAATTAATGTAATAACAAAATTACAGTAATTTTCAAAAAATTCCCTCACGGGCTATACCAAACAGCAGTAGTACACTTACATTTAAACTACGATATTTTTGAATCGTCCCTAGTCCATCAGAAACATATGCAGCATTCCAAGCAAAAATAACATAAAACCAATAGTTTTTATTTCTTCGTTTTAGGTTCTTTTCTTCTTTTACGTGGTCCATGCTATCAGCATGGATGCATGGATAGCATGGACCACGCCGCGGAAATCTACGTACCAGATTAACCAGCCTCTACGGGGAGGATATCCAGATAGATAAGAATGATATTCAAATGCAAAGAAAAAGTATTTTAACAGCTCAACCGTAATAAAATAAAATGTAAGTATGAAATACTTAGCGGAATAGTTGACACAAGCATAAGGCTCAAATTTATATAATGCGTAGAGTGATCATTTATATATTTAACAATATATTATTTTAAATATAACAATCCAGAAGCTGGCCTATATTTCTATTGTAAGCCAAAACTACTAATAGTAAACGAAAATATATAACGTATGAGGTTGACGTACTGTCATATCCAATTTACTTCATCCACAATTTTCAAAAACTATGCTATATATGATAATTAGTTATATAATATGTAATATCTTACAAATACATACAAAATTCAAGAAAATAATATAACAAATGCTTTCATTGGGCAAATAAGTTTACGAATATTTAACGCTTCACATTTCTAATTCTCACATTTAAAAATAAATTAATTCGTACAGCTAAATCCACTATTAATTATTTATAACCAAATAAAATACTATTATTAGAGAGCTCAATGTTATTTATTATGGAACAAAAGGTTGAATAATGGACATTTACTGACCTCAATAACATGCGTCATCACTGTCACTAATAAAGTATATTGAATCGAAATCAGTCGCATTATATTATTAGATTTGTTAATTGCTCTTGTTGATAAGTTCTTGTTTTTAATGTGTCGCAAAGTACTTTTGTTTGTAGTTTGTGTTCTACATATACATTTTTTATTTGGCAAGATTTGTGTATAGTGAATTTAACAAAGTAGCGATATTTTTCCCAAGACTGCAGAATCAAATAAGCGGGAAAGGTTTTTTACTCACGCGCACTAATTTTTCCTAGGAGCATTATTCTTATCATCTTATTAATCATAATATGCAGATATCTGTATTTTATTTATTTAAATAATGTGATATGTCATATGACAGGAACTATCAATCCGTACAACATAAAACGGATTTTATATTTGTCATATTCCTTTAAATAGTAGATGGCGTTCTAATAATGCAGAAAGTTCTATTGACGAATCTATTTCTAATATGATGGAAATTTTCAATACAATCGTACACTCAGTTAGACTTAGTCCATTTACATCTTTTGATAAAAATTTATTACTAAATATCGAACAACCGTCAACGTCATCAATAACAAATATTTCCATAACCGAAGATTTATTTAAAAAAAGAATTCATTCTAGGGATACATACAAAACTGGTTTAATTTTACAACACCAATTATTTTAAACAATTTAAATTAAAAATTATGTTTAAAATAATATTACATTGTTCAAATAAATAAAATGTCTGTACAAAATAGGTTTGTACGCATTCATTGCCATTTGTAAAGTAGAAGAATTTCTTACAACAAAAAAGTGACGTTTGCAAAAAAAAAAGTGACACGATTGTAGTAGACAAAGTATTTGTCAATTATATGTTATAGTTGAGATATTGTGTAGTTTGCAAATAGTAATTAATATGGAAAAGCCTATTTTGAGTAATGGTCGTAGGAAGAAATGTTCCACGTAACAGGTCGAAGGAATGTAATAGTACATTTCAATATATAGAAGAAATTATGATTATATTAATTGAAATCTTATATTAATATTAACATGTGATGCTAGTAATTATAAATTGGATGCAATGTTGTTATATTTCAGAGAAGGAAGAAAAAAAGGCAATTACATATATGTCATCTACTTTAACAAAAAGTGAACAAAAGTATTCACAACTTGACAAAGAATGTTTAGCTTTAGTCTTTATAGTGAAAAATTTCATATATGTATGGTAAAGAATTTCATCTATTCACTGATCATACATTTGTTAGGTCCAAAGAAAGGAATAGCAATAATAGCTGCAAATAGATTACGACGATGGTCAATAATATTGTCAGGGTATAATTATGATATTAAATATATAGAATCTATCTAGTAGAAATGGGACAGACGGATTATCAAGAATACCATTAAAAACTATAGTCGAAGATAATCCAGAATTATCGTACTTATACTTCATGGGTGAAAATATTCCTCATAGATTTATAAGAAATATTAGAATTCAAACACATACTAATCTTATACTAACTAAAGTAAAACATTATATGTTAAATGAATGTACAATTAAGAGCAATATTAGTAATGAGATTAATCTTTATTTATGCAGACATGAGTTATTGGCACATAATATCAGTAAAATTTAGAAAACTACTACTTACAGAACTGCATTCAACACATTTGGGAATTATAAAGTCCAAAATTGTAATATATGCTTACAATTCCAAAATATTCCACCAAAAACCAGATTAAATAATTGTAAATGACCACAGGATCTACAATGAGATTACATTCAGATTTATTTGGAGCATTATAAGCATAAATGCATTTGATTATTTTGGACGCATACTCCAAATGGGTAAAAATATTTGAAATGACTTCAATTAGTTCTGAACGAATTAATGGAATTATTCAAATAACTACACCCTACTGTAATTGAGCTGCGAAAAATTCTGTGAAGACAGTAAAAACCACCTTAAAGAAAATTTGATTATCTAATGGAAAAGCAGTAGATGGATGCATTACCAAAATATTTATTTGCTTACCATATTATACTGCATTGTACATCTTGTTTACGTGCTGAACTTCAAGTTGGAAGATAGTTACGTTCACATTTCAATATAATGATGCCTTGTAATAAAATAAACATAAGTAATAAGCAGAATAAGTAAAGAAAATATTACAGAGGAAAAAGGCTAGGTGAGATAAAAGTCAGAAATGAAGTAATGGTTAAATGTTACAATAATAGAAATAAATGGCTAAAAACGATCGCGATTAGAAAATTAAGTAGAGTAATATTTCTAGTAAAATTAAGTAATGGCAAGGTAATAAAAAGACATTTAAATCAAATTTCAACCATTAAAATAGTAAATAATCAATTAAAAATGATGACTTAATTAGATCTGGATAATTTACCAGTAGTAATGCCTACAGCTAGTCAATTAAGTAATATTACTAATAATGAACTTCAAAGTCAATCAACTACTCAAAATTATGATAATTTTATTTCTAATGCAGATTCTATTAGTTATTATTAGAAAATAAATTGATATACAGATAGAAGGGAGTGAAGCCGTAATACCTGAAGAAGAAGTTAAGAGAAAAGTTTGCAAATGTAATTAAGAAATAAATTTAGTTAAAGAGTAAAGTGTAACGTTTGTACTCCACTTCCTCAAGACACAACAAAAATATATCTACATTGTATCACCTATTTATTACTATGACAAAATGTATATGCAATACAAATTGTAAACTGTTGCTTAACTTACTTTCTAAACAGTCATCAATAAACTCTAAACCCTAAATTGCAACTTCTTGTTTTGTATACCTTTATTATCACGGATATCGATTATAATAAAGAACAAAGAAACTTGCCCTAAACACTTGTTCATCTCTATTAAAAGTTCTAAAATATATTAAAGAAGTTTTAGCACACACTAATAAATCTTGTTACACAAGTACATATAACAATAATAATTTTGCACACACACAGATATATATATATATATATATATTGGGTCTGGGAAAAAGTTCGTGGCGTTTTTTCAGTAAAATTCAACTGGTCCCCGCATGGCGCGTGGACGAATTCATTTAAACCGAATATGCTCCATTATTATCGACAATGTTTCGCCATTTTTTTGGTAGATCCATGATCCCATCGGTGAAAAACTTCTGTGGTTTCTGGTCGAAAAACTGAATCAAGTAGTTTTCACAGGCTTCTTTTGAAACCAACTTAATTCCATTGAGAGAGTTCTGCAGAGATCGAAACAGATGATAGTCAGAGGGTGCTATATCCGGACTGTAAGGTGGGTGCATCAAAACTTCCCAACCAAACTCTCTCAATTTTTGACGGGTCATCAAAGAAGTGTGTGGTCGGGCGTTGTCATGATGGAAGACAACACCTTTCCTATTAATCAATTCGGGCCGTTTTCTTTCAATCGCCTGGCGTAATCTCTCTAGTTGTGCACAGTAGAGTTGAGAATCAATCGTCTGACCAGTTGGAAGTAGCTCGTAGTGGACGATTCCCCTCCAGTCCCACCATACACGCAGCATCACTTTTTTTGGCGTCAATGTTGGCTTAGCGAACGCTTGTGACGGCTCACCATCCTTTATCCACGATCTTTTACGCTTCCGATTATCGTACGTAATCCATTTTTCATCTCCGGTTATTAAACGTTTCAGAAACGGCTCGATTTCATTCCGTTTCAGCAGCGCATCGCAGATGTTAATTCGGTCCATCATGTTTTTCACGCTCAACTCATGAGGAACCCATACGTCAAGCTTTTTTTTGTAACCAGCTTTGTGTAAATGGTTCAAAACAGTTTTGTGGTCAATGCCTAGCTCCATGCCAATATCGACACTGCTGATATGCTTATCTTGTTGGCAGTGGCGGCTGGTCAGGTGAGGCAGGTGAGGCAATGCCTCACCATCTAAATCTTGGAATTATAACAAGAATAATATGTATACTTTTAAAATTCTTTATAAATTAATTATCATCTTTTATTCAGAATTTATCTTATAAACAATAAGAAAATAGTTTTAAATAAACCGGCATTACAAGCAAAGTACAAATTTATCATTTCATTTTAATTCCGTGCGAATGTACGAGCGCGTATACTTGCCCCGACTAACTTCATGCTTGATCTATGTATATCCCTACTAAACACGAATATTTGAGGCCCGGCCACTCATTGCCTCTCATTGAAAATTTATAACGCACTACAGCAGTCAAAAAAATTCTCAATTTCTATGGAAATTACAGTAAAGTATTAACTACATATTTAAGATAACAAAGAAGAAAAAATATTCAAATAGTTAATAGATTTTTCTAACTTTATTGTGTGATGTTTGAATTTTTTAATAATATAGAAAGCATTATTAATAGGATAAATTAAGTATTTATTTAATGATATAAAGATGTCTAAAGGTTTACATTCTTCTTGTACAGTTTCTCAATATTTCCTCCACGCAAATAATATGTTTTAAGTTTTAACAGGAGTATTTTTATTGTTTCAAGTAGATATTATTTAGATATCAATGTATGTATGTATATATTATTTAGCCTGAAGCCAATTTGAACTGAGCCTCTCATCGAATCACAATCGCCGAACTACCGAATATACTCGAGGCTGACATTCTCGGCCCGAATCGCAACTTACAGCAGTTAAACTTGGGGGAATCACAAAGTTAGGTTAAATATTTTAATATTTGTTTAGTGATATTTTCAGTGATTTAAAAATTGTGAATATGGATTTAGAAAATGTAAGAAATACACAAGACATTGTAGATTTTTTAATATGAAATACGTTCGTTGTTCTATCGGTAGAAGATCAATTATATGTCAAAAACCTTCCAAGACCAAACCCTGGTTTATCAAAATCTCTTACAATACACGGTAAGTCTAACAGAAATTTCAATAATAATAATAATAATTACGTTTTTTGCTTGATAAGTTTAGAGAATTTCGGGAGTGTGATACATATTTCAGTACTGTATACGAAAATTCGATGTCTGACGTATCTGTTGCACATAAAAGGCGTAGAATTGATGACGTTCCAGATACTAAACAAAATTATAGAAAATTATTTTTTGAAATTCTAGATACGTTTATTAGTCAAATTGAAATTAGATTTATTGATTTAGAAAAACTTGCTTTTTTTGATTTATTAACAGAAAGTAAATTTGAAGAATATTCGAAGGCATTTCCTCAGAGGCTCTTAAATAATTTGTTTGAACAATATAAATTTTTTGATCAAATTCAATTAAAAAATGAATTAGCTGTTATTTATAGTGACATGCAACTCCTTGGTAATTCTAAAACACCATGTGAAATGTTAAGATTTATGCACGAACAAAAGTTAGCCATCTGTATGCCAGAACTTTTTAAATTGCTAAGTATAGTAGTTACCATATCGGTAACTTCCGCGTCCGTTGAGCGAAGTTTTTCCACATTGAAACGTATAAAATCGTATGTTAGAAATACAATTGGACAACAAAGACTTAGTAACTGTGCACTAATTGCAATCGAAAAGGAATTGGTTAAAACGATGACGAGGGATGAACGATTTTATAATGATGTAATTGATTATTTTGCTAACACAAAAAACCGGAGGATACCTTTGCTATACAAGAAGTAAAATCTATTAAATGTAATTCTACGTGCAATGCCAATAAAGGAAATTCTCTGTATTTTAAAATATTTTCATTTTGCATGTAATTTTGAAATTTTATTATTGGATTGTTGTTGATTTATATATATACATATATATGTATATATTTGTTATATTATTAAATTTTATATTATAATAGGAATGTATTTATTTTTTATTTTTAAATCCTAGAAGATTGAGTTCTTATTTTCGATTAATGTTTTTAGAATTTGTTTGATTTTTTAGAATATTTATTTTCGTTTCACAAGGGTTTGCTTTGAAACTTCGTTTTCCCTTAAAAATCGAATGGGGCGCGATATAGGGCTCAGTTCACGTCTGGCAGCCCTGTTTGTACTGGAAGCCCTATATATATATAAATATATATAAACTGTTTTTATATGTAGTAGGTATATAGAGTTTATTAATCAATTGTAAACAATTTTGAATATTTGTTATTCTATCTGCCTCACCATGTCAAATACTCACGAGCCGCCACTGCTTGTTGGACTTTTTCAAGAATTTCATCAGATTTTTCAGTGATTGGACGACCGGAGCGTGACTCATCTTTCACATTGAAATTTCCAGAACGAAAGAGAGCGAACCATTTCCGCGCAACAGATTTCGATAAAGTACCTTCACCGTACACAGCACAAATTTTATCACAAGCCTGCGCAGCGTTCTTCCCCTTATCATAATAATATTGCAGAATATAGCGAAATTTCTCATTATTCTTCTCCATTTTCAAGTGCGAATAAGTTTCGAACCACTGCACCGATTACAATGTTTCTACGCTCAAACTAACGTTCGGAAGGTCATCTAAAAAACGAGCCGTCGGTGGTGTCGCTGTGACTTGTTGTTCTTTAGTTATCGGCAACCAATGCCATCTATCGGGAAAAACGCCACGAACTTTTTCCCAGACCCAATATATATATATATATACATATATATATATACATATGTATGTATATACATTACCGCTCATAAGTATTTAGTCACCCTTGTTTCATTGCAGTTTCTATAGAAAAGTTGTAATTATAAAATTTATTTCTGTAGTAAGAAATAGTTTCATAGTAAACATTAAAATTTATAAAATCTTATTCAAAAATAATTATGCGATTACCTTATTATTTACAATGAATGATAATACCCTAATAAAACTCCAGGTAGAATAATTGCACTTAAGGGATTAGGTCTCTCAATTCTTGAAAATTTTCGATTGTTATGATTTTATTTTAAGATAGGGTGTTATTGTAAACTATACTAGTATTTATACTTGGGTATTTTGGCAAAATTGCAGTTAGGTTTTGTGAGGTGCTCATAGTGATAACATGTGTTTTGAAGAAGTTAAATCGGTTAGAAATTGCTAAACGGAAAGAATTGAGTGTAGAAACAATCGTTTATAATCGCATACCATAAAACTGGCAAAAGCAACCGCGAAATTGCCACAGAACTTAAATTAAATCAGTCCAGCGTGGGTTATATCATCAAAAAACACTGCGAATGTGGAAGTGTGTTGAGCAGAAGTGAATATTGTTCGTCGAAAACCCATAACTGTTTCCACAGTTAAACGGCAATTAAAAGAAGCTGGTCTTAATGGATGAATTGCAATGTGGAAGCCGCTTCTATGCAAGTAAAACAAGCAGAAACGTTTAAAGTGGGCACGCGATCACCAAAATTGGACCATAGAAGACGAATAAAGTAGTGTGGCTCGATAAATACAAATTCGATATTTTCGGTTCACGAAGACGTGTTTACGTGAAGAGGCCTGTGGGCGAGCGTACCCGGGAAGAATGCATAGCCCCTACTGTTAAGCACGGTGGAGATTCAGTCATGATATGGAGTTGTTTTTCTGGATCAAATGTGGGCGATCTCGTAAAAATCGAAGATATACCAAAAAAAAAAAAACAGTATAAGCGCATATTGGAGGAAAACGCAATCCCCTCCGGAATTAAAATTTCGGATCAGAATTTTATCTTCCAACAAGATAATGACCCGAAACATACTTCCAAACCATGCCAGGAATATTTGCAGAAATTGGAGGACGAGGGAACCATAAAAGTTATGGCGTGGCCTCCCCAGAGCCCCGATTTAAGTCCCATCGAGTTGTTGTGGGAAGAACTTGACCGAGAGGTGTGAAAATCGGCCCCCACATCTGCTGTTAATATGTGGAAGAACCTGCAAGAGGCATGGGGTAAAATAAGCCCTGAGACATTACGAAAATTAAACGAAAGAATGCCTCGATTGTGTGCTGCAGTGATTAAAAATAAAGGAGGACATATAGACGAGTCTAAAATTTCGATAAATATATTATACAATTTATTTTAGATGTAAAAATATATATTTTTCATATATGTAAATATTAAAAAGATAGTATTTCAATTTTGATTTTTGTTACAATTTGCGGATTAAATGCGAGTGTCCAAATACTTATGAGTGATAGTATGTATATATATATTTGTGTATTATATGTAGCCTCCATATTCTTGTGGTATATAAAAATTCGGATATTAACATAATAAGGGGGTAGAGGGTTGAGTCCCTGAACAAGTACTTGTTATAGGGAAAATAATTGCTCCATCATTAAGTTCATGTAAAACAATTTAAATCTTGACTTGTTTTCGATATCTGTCATAGTGTCTTAGTTACTGAGTCAAACAGTAAAGGGTAGTGTTGAATTTGGATTGGTTTACACCCCATTAATGTGCAATTGCGCAGCTAAGAAAGTTATAGTTGCTTTTATACTAGGTCGGTTTACAAATTAACAAAGTTTTATTTAAATTGGTGAGTGACACTTGCCGGTATTCCCTTGTTAGCTTCGTAGACAGTATGATTAACATTGTCGCAGAGGAAGTCTATCTTTGCAGCAGAGCGGTATACATATCTTTGCAATAAAATATTTACAATACCGCAAGAAAGTGAACCAAATTCCGTTCAGTATATTTTTAATACCAGTAAATCTAACTCCGTTATGAAATAGTGTCAACATCGTAATAGAAATTTTACTACATACGTAATATAATAACACTACAACGATGTACAAGTATCTCGTTTACATTTAACTATGCAAACATTTTCACCAATTTCTAGTTTTTCTAACTTCTCATGGAATATATTTACGTTGGAAAAAAATAAATTATCAACTCTAAAAAAACAATTTATGTGCATTACTTAGTTATTACCATCTGAATATTTAACTCCGTTGATTTTTAGCTACTTGTAGATATGAACTCGAGAGAAGGACCAGACAGCGAAAAATCAGTGATACATCAAGCATTTTTTTTTTTGTAAAACGACAATGAGGTATGTACTTATTCTTTAGGATTTAAATACACAAAAAAATTTTAACTGACTGTTCAATGTAAAGACACCATGACATTAAGAGTCGAATCCAAAAAATATGTAAAAAATATTTAATTTTATTTAAAACGAAGAAAATAATGTGCTCCAATGCTTTATTGATGAAAATATTTTTAATGAATAATTTACTGATAATTGTAAATTACTCTGTAGTTTTAAATTGTATTACAAATTTTAAAAATGTTTAATTATTTTGCAAGTACACTGATTATATATTGAGATGCAACATATTCCTATTTAGGAATACTTATATGTTTAGATTAAAGTATATTGGAAATATTTGTATTTATTCTACCCAACAAACACAGGCGATGAGAGGTTTCTTTTTTAACCAGATACATACATATGTATGTATAAGAACCACCGAGTTCAGGGATACTTTATTGTAGTTATTTAAAACAAGTTACGCGAGTGACATAAATAAGAATTGTGTTTCACTCGTTCCCGGTATTTTTACTATCTTATTGCTTTATAATCATATACTTTGCATTTTTTAGCCTTATCGCAGTTGGATAAAGTGCATCTTGGCTTTCGCACTCGTGGTCTGCTTCTTACTTATTTATTTAAATGTGTGTAGATACGACGAAAATCATGAAATTTTTTCTAATTGTATTTATGTTAATGTTATTCGATGATATATTCGCTGGAGTGATCGAATTTCGAGGACGTGTCAAGCGGGATATCGTATCTATAAATGACTTTCTCCAAACATCAGGCGAAGGAAATATAAAGACGGGTAACATTGTAAATGTGCCTTGCCAACCTGGATATAAGAAGATTCGAAATCAGTGCAGAAGAATTATACCGAAAAAATAGAATTAATTTAAGGTATAAATAAATATTTTATTTGGTAGCACGTGTGTTATATTTTCTTCATTAATCTGTTTTAGGTTAAAAATAGAATATCTAATCATTAGAAAATTTCTTGTTTATATAAGATAAAATTTACTATATATATATATATATATATATATATATATATATATATATATATATAGGGACATATTGAATGTACATTGCGTATGATTTTATCAATGTGTAAATATTTATATATATGGAGCTTATGTACAATAACAAATATTCTTTATGAAGTTAAAGCTATTTATGTATAATTGTGTAGGTATTAGTTATTTGTATATCTGTATGTTCATAATCGTTCTAAATATTAAAGATTTTTATTAAATAAATATTATTTGTCAATATATTTCTAATATGCGAACATATCGGTATCTCTGTTTAATAATTCAAGTGCAAATTTAAAAAAATCTAGTTGGTCTAAAAGTTTCTAGCAAATTGTACAGAAAATTTTATAAACATTTTAAATTAGTTAATTGAAAAGTTCTTCCATATTTTTATTTACCAAAGAAGAGATCTTTAGTACAGGTCTTCACATGTGTCTAAAAAATTGTTGAGAGGCTAAAATTACGTGTCTTTACAATGTAGCCAAATTTCATAACGCAGCCGTTAATGACTATATTTGCAAATTAAAAAATGCAGTCGATAAACGTATTTATTTGAGATGCCATTTCGCATATAAATTTGAAGAAAAAAACAATAAGTCGATTAATACAGAAAATTTCCGTAGTGTTTTTGGAGTGGACGTTGTAGACATACGTAATCTTCCAAGTTGGTTTACGACATTTAAGATAGGCGAATTCAGTTTCAATGGTGAAGAGTGTTATGACAGATCTTCGAATAGTGATAGTGACGTTCTACGTATTAGAACAAAGTTAGTATTCAATATCAATGATACTTGAAGACATATTGATCATATTACTTTTGGTAAGTTTGGAACTTACATATATACAGGATGCGGCAAACCTAACCCCCGAATATTAAACGCAAATAACGAAGCAACCCGAGAAGCTATTAAAAAATTATTTCAGTTTTAAAGAGCAATACTTGTCATTTACTTCACAAATACACACATATCATCACTTGATTTTGAAAATGATAACCTCCAAATAACAATCGCAATGCTAAAGAGATTGTACAATGACTTCTTTCATTGTGATCACTTGATTTTGAAAATGATATCCTCCAAATAACAATCGTAATGCTAAAGGGATTGTACAATGACTTCTCTCATTGGGCGGATGTTCTCTGGTGTTCGAACATCGAACACTAGAATGCCTGCCAAGCGGCTTGCTTTTAAAGTCGAACCCGTTATTCTCAAAATTCTTTAAAATTATGGTATACCTTTTTTAATAGCTTCTAGAGTTGCTTTGTTATTTACGTTTACTATTCGGGAGTTATTTCTGCCGCATCCTGTGTGTGCAGTTTAAAGAGTGACTTTAAAATGTGCCGGGTTGTTGTAATATGAATTAATGGTGTGCAAATCGTGGACTAAATTAAAATTATCTATTTTTGGTTCACTCAGGAAACGCCAAATGGATTCATAACAGTAATCCCCTAAAAAATGAGAAACAAAATCATGATAAGTCTAGTGAATACAGTGCATGTTCAATTAACTAGAATCGTAATTAGTATAGTTTCGCAATTACCGATTTGTGGAATGTGACATTGTCATAATGGTACAAGAGTTTTTTTTACCAAATGAGGCTTTTTAACTTGAACATCTTTGTTCAAGTTGTCTAATATTCTATATATTCTAATATTCCCGCTCGCTTTTGGTGGATTGTTAACAGACGTAGCATCTACCTAGCTTACTCGCGCTTAAATGTTGATGCAATGTCCACGTTCGTATGAAATGCCTTTGTTATCCCTCCCTTTACTCAGCGATCATTCATCGTGATTTCACGTTCTTTAATTGTTTCTTTATCGGTAGCTGCTTTGAATCTGCTAGAATGTGGTGCACCATCTGTGCTTGTTCTAGCGCGCTTAAATTTAGTAACTATTGTATACGAAGGAGAAGACACCATTATTTGTTTAGCATGTAAACCTTTCCAAAAGAAGTGCCTTATTACTGCACGCAACTCGTTTTTATTAATTATTAATGACTAAGAAAATGCACGAATCGTTTACTTGGACTAACGGTACCGGCACTTGCAAGACAATTGATCAGCATGCATAGCATCATCTTCTGATTAATTCTAGAAGCATTCCGATCTATTCTCCTCAGGATACATAATTACAAAATAAAAATAGTAAAATTTCTTTAAACTTTTCACACACGAACATAACCAAAGAACTTTAATTTTATATATAATTATTCATATCTTTTAATAAATCCCATAGATTTATTACTAAATACCATGGGAGAGTACACGCCAATACTAAACAACGAGTTCATAAACGATTTAAAATTGTGTCTTGAATCAACATATTTCAATTCTAATATCTTTTTCAAAACAAAAATATAGCATAGTCATTGGGTCACCTCTCTGCAAAAATTGTAAACCTCATATATCGTTCTTTAAAAGATATTTCGATGACTGTATTTTAGCAATAAAACTTCAATTCCCAATAGAAAGCGAAAATAATAAGTGCTAAAATTTCCTTGATATAACAGTAAACAGTAATGCATAAAAACCATAACATTTATTCAAATTGATACATCAAACCCACTAATTTAGATAGATAACTAAATTTCATCAAACGTTCCCAATAAATACAAAAAAATGCAGTCCATAACATAGTAGATATTATTCAATTTTCAGAAAAAAATGCAGAAAATCCACATTAAAACAATGTTTTCAAGAAATAATTATTCTCCGAATTTCGTAGAAAAAAAACAAAAAAGATTGTTTACACCGAAAAGCAGAAAACGAAACAGACTAAAATACAGAAAGCGCAAATATGATCATAAATAACAACAATACAGAATTCATGACTTTGCCGTATGTATCAGACCTATTGGAAAAAAAATTAAAGAAAAAACAAATACACTATTTAAATGTCAATGTTACATAGAAGAAACAAAACAATATCCTACATAGCACAATTTATGAATTTTAATAATATATCTGTTCAACACAACGTACAGTACTATTTTATCTTGTGCAAAAACATATAGTCATAAATTTATTAGGTCAACGCAGTTTACTATTCTCGAGATAAACGATAAAACATTTCCTTTATTGACCTAGTATTTAAATGATACAGATAATTAATATGGTCTAAAGATATTTCTAAAAGCATTAACTTCTTTTTTTTTCAATATATATACTGAAAATCATTTTCGTCAATAAAAAAATGAATATTATCAAATATTATATAGATGTTAAATTAGATGATCTAGTTATAACATAAAAAAAATTCGTTTTGTTTTTTAATGTAATGTATTACCATTAACGCAATAACATTCTTTAACAAAAATTATTTACTAATTTTTTGCTATTATAACATATACATACTTCTATCATATATTTCGCAGTTTTATTTTTCATTTTTGGCCATTTTGAAATTTTTTAATATTACAAAACAATTATAAGAAGAGTAAATATTACTTACCAAACATAGAAGCAACCGATATTAAATGATGCCTTCTATCTACTTTGAAGGTTGTCGTAGTGTTAGTGTTAACATTTGGATACCAAAGTCCTGCAGCCTTAATTATTGTTCTCAGATAACGACTTTTGGCTCTCAATTCGGTTTCCATTAAGCGCACTGAACCCCATTCCGCTAAACTTCTAAAACCTTCTGTTGCATATTGACCTTCTCCCCAAAAAGAAAAATTTCTTTCATGCGATGCTCCTATTACATCAGAAAAATGAGTTAACCAAAGAGAAAATGGAAAATCCTTAGAATGTGTTTTGTTCGACCAAATTCCTTCGAAAATCACCTAGAAATGTAATAATAAATATAAATGTAAAATTAGTAATAAGGTTGGTTTGCGTGATATAGTTGATATTAATAATTACTGTTAATGTTTGGATATTTTCGAAATAATATTAAGGAGCATTGTTTGTATCTTGGTACAAATCACTAAAGGTATGATATTTATTGAAATATCAATTTATTTACCTATATTCTATTAAGTAGAATTTTACATTAAATTTTGAGTATTGTAGATGGTGTGAAATATGCAAAACATCTTGAATAACTTAAAGTGTTATGCGAAATATTAAAGTAATGCTAATTACTTACACTATATTTTGCTTCGTCGCAAGCACAACAATCTTCAGGATCGTATTTTATATCTTTTTCAGTTTGTTCGCAAAACGTTTTGCTCAGATTACCATCATCGGCATACCAGTGGTGTTCGTCTTCCAGTACCATCGCTCTTAAACACCGCAAAGGAAACTGAGTTAAGAAATAAAAATTGCTCATATTTAATACCTGAAAGTGACGCATCCCGAGCCAGGTGGAGGAGCCTTCCACATGAAAAACACTTCTGTTTTTTGTAAAGCGTTTGTTTCTGATAAAGTGTTGACGCAATCTTCATTAAATTTAGAGAGAGAATCTCCAAATAATTGGAAAGTACCTACTTTCTGTGGTGATAAATTGGATGGGACATTCGTGGATTCTACGTTAATTGTGAAACGTTTAAAATGTTGTACTTTATCAAAGCTTCTTGATCCCATTAAGTACACTATAAAATGGAATGATTATTTCCACTGCAAAATTTACAAAAAATGGTAAATCTGTAAAGCACTATTACAGATTTGATTTCTTTTAGCAAGTTTCATAATTTCAATCGCTTAAGTATTTAAAGAATTTCAATGTAAATTCATATTAAAGAATAAGCAGAATTTATTCTGGCTTTTAACTAAAGTGGAAGAAATAAAAGAAAAATAATTTGCGAGATAATTATATTAATAATATAATACGAGGGTAGCCGTTTATATTTCGGGCATAGCAAACAAAAAAAATATTTTATTATCGAAAATAGTTTTATTACTTTTCAAAATATTCTCCTTGAAAATCAATGCACTTTTGCATTCGTCACACTGTGAAGGCGGTATCTCCAAAATATGAGTTTTGAATGCCTCAACTTCCTCTTCCGGCATAGAAAAACGTTGACCACGAAGTTTATTCTTCACATGTGAGAACAAAAAGAAATCATAGGATGCTAGATCAGAGTTGTACGGCGGATCAACTCAATGTTCTGCCTGGTCAAATATTCAATCGTTTGAACGGACCCGTGAGAGCTCGCATTGTCATGGTGGAGAATGATCTGTCGTTTTCGGTTTGTTTTCCTTATTTCTTCAAAAACTTTTGGCAAACAAATAGTTGTGTACCATTCGGAATTAACCGTTCTACAACTCTCTAAAAGCACGGTTGCAACGTGACCGGTTTTTCCGAAAAAACAGGCGAGAATTTGTTTTGATGCGCATCGAGCGCGAACAACTTTTGTTGGTTTTGGCTCATCTTGGAACACCCACACAGTCGACTGCTGTTTATTATCGGGCTCATACGTATAGATCCAAGATTCGTCACCTGTGACGACTTTATAAATGTTGTTTGAAACACCGCCATTGTATTTTTTGTGCATTTCTTGGCACCAATCGACGCGAGTCTTTTTTGAGCGGTTGTCAAATTAGATGGTAACCAAAGTGAACATAGCTTCCTAACGGCTAAATGTTTATGCAGCATCTTATGTACGCTGGTGTTACTAATAGCTGGAGATGCCTTGATCTCACGATATGTCACATGACGGTCTTGCATTTTCAATTCAGACACTGCATTAATTTTTTCCGACACAACAACATTTGTGGGACGACCTTCACGAAATTCATCGTCCAAAGAACGCCGTCCAGTTTTGAATTCACTATACCAACGATGTACAATAGTTTTCGATGGTGCTTCATCACCATATAAAGAATTCAGCTCGTCGATGCATTATGAAAAATAATTGTACGAAAATGTTCGCGAGTTAATTCCATTTTTTCGCTGATATAAAATTTTCAAGTTACTGTCAATAATAGAAATGGCGACCGGATAATATAACAGTCAAGGTAAATATATTGTCAAAAATGAGAAACTTCACGATGCAATCATCAGATCGGAGGCAACACTAACAGTGTTGCCAGTTCCCGAAATATAAACGGCTGCCCTCGTATAATCATATTCGAAAGAATGTGAAGTTATTTTAAAACTTTCTTAAAAAAATTTATTTAAAAAATGTACAGCAACATGTAACATTTTTGCAATACTTTTATAATATAAGAAATAAAAATCCAAAAAGTTGAAAGTGTCGGTAGAAAAAATCATTTAAAAACAGATTTTGGAGAGAAGATAAACAATGGGACCTATTTTTAAATATTATAAGCGGGATTTTTAACAGAAAAATTTCCTGAAAAAAGATTAATAGAAATGGAGTATTACAACAAATTGAATCCCTATCAAAACATCAATAAAGCTTTGAATTTCTTAATTATTATATTTACCGTACGGTATTGTATCTGCAGCAATTGTTGGTGAAGTGGTGTAGAAGTGCCAGATCATCTTTATGAAAACAAATTCGAATAGTTAAGGAAGTATTATTAGATACGACGAGTACATAAAATTGGAGAAATCGTTAAGTGCAGATTTATTATTCTGTGCAAAAGCTTTGGTAAATGTTGCATTTCCTCTTATGTTTATAGTAAAGTTTGAGGCGCACCAAATCGAAAAAGGTATGTCATCGTCTGAATCAGTCTACTCACTGCTATCATGGAAGCAGATAATTTGGACAGAGGCCCGCAATTGGCTTCCGAGAAGATTATTAACATCCACACAGGCTTTGTTGCCAATATAGTCATCATTTGCATTTTCGGATGGAAAAATAGTTACATATAGGGAATGGGGGAATAGAGGATCATCTTCCGCAATATCACTATTTTCAGCATTAGCCAAACGCTCGTGTAACTGTACAGACCTTTTCCTGTAACTATAATATATAAATAAAAAACTTATTATTTCGCAACCTAAATTACTACAATCTTTTAAATATTACCCATCTTCTATTTTCATTGTACTGGGTAATTTAGACACGGTACAGAAATGAGCTTTTTCGGAAAATGCCGCTGAAATCACTACTGCACGTTTTCATAATTTTCAGAACGGGGCGTTATACATTGTAACGCCTTGTGCTTAATAGGACAACAAATAATCGCCCGTATCCTTACCTAACAAACGATCCTTTCGCTTGAAACAGAGGTGCTAAACTAGCTCAAGAAATAGATTCGGAGAGTGTGGGAGGATCCCTGTTAATAAGTTCTAAAAGGTCGCTACAATATTGTTACTCTGAAAGTTCCTATGCCAATATTGAATCAAAGATGAATAAAAAAAAATCGTTCGTTATTCAGTTAACTAAAACCATAAAGAAAGAAGGGATCCCTTTTATAATAAGAAAAAAGTTAAACTATACAAGTTTATTATATGTTCATTTACTTTAAGATTGAACGGCATAGAAAAAGATAGTTAATATTGAATAAGTATTTTAAAAAAATGTTTTCGTCACTGTTCTAACCTTTAATATAAATATTAAAAAAAATAATCCTCTATACGTATAGTTGGTACACATTTGTGGTATAAAAAGAAGGTTAAATGGTACAAGTGCCACTTATTGGACACTTTCCAACAACAATAAAAGAACAAATAAAATAATAGCGATAAATTACAAAGAATAATATTGTTCAGCTTACAAGTGAATTAATAGTTACTCTAAAAAATGAACGAAATGACAAATGGAAAAGATAGACTGGTTTATAAAAATGTAAACGACTAAGTGAATTAAAAAAAACTATTGTAATTAGCTGATCTTAAACTAATTAATTGTTAACGAGCAAAAATAAATAATTATTGCTAACCGTACAGTGCGCCTTTAATAAAGTTGGAGTTGACAAATAAGTAAGGGCAATACCTTAGTGATAAATTCTGAACTACAACACTGTGCAAAAGAAAGAAGCACCTTCTTGAATTTTACAAGACACTATTATAAAAGATAAATTTTTTAATGTACTACTGTGGGCAAAAAATAGTAAGACTTTTTAATTTAAATTTCGCGCGAAAACCCATTCGTCGAAATATTTTTTTCTAGGTTGGTATGACTGTCAGTGACATCAGTGCCAAATGTCACATCAAAATAATCATTAGTGTTTAGTATACGCTTGTGTGGAATTATTCAACAAAGAAGTTCCATTAAAATTTGTGTACGGAATCAAATTTCTGGTGCCGAAACGTTGAAAATGTTGCAAAAGGCCTTCGGTGATAATTGTTTGTCGCGAGCAAGTGTTTTTGATTAGTACAAATTATTCAAAGAGGGTTGAGAACGCGTTGATGACGAACCACGTCCAGGACGGCCATCAACATCAACTGATGATCAACACGTCAATAGAATCAAGGAACTGGTGCTTGAGAATCGACGATTAACAGTCAGAGACCTTACTGGAATATCGGAAGGATCAGTGAAAACCATTTTGAAAGACAAAGCGAGAAAAGTGAGAGCACGATTTTTTCCAAAATCACTCAATTTTTTCGAAAAACAGCGTCGCGTTGACGTCTGTGAAACAGTGCTTTCCGACTATCAAGACAAAATGAAAGGCATCATAACTGGAGATGAGACTTGGATCTACGCTTATGACCCGGACACAGACGATCGATCGGCCGAAGATCGTATCAAAGGTGAGCTGAAGCCCAAAAAACCACGTCAAAGCAAGTCAAAAATCAAGGTTATGTTGACAGTTTTCTTCGATTATCGAGTTGTGGTGCACTCCGAATTCCTTTCGACCGGCCAAACTGTCAACAAAGAATACTCTTTGAGTGTTATGCGTCGTTTGCGCAATGCTATTCGTAAAAAGAGGCCAGAATTATGGGCCAACAACTCTTGGTTTTTGCACCACGATAATGCACTGTCGCAACTGCATTAATTCTTAGTGAGTTTTTCGCCAAATTTTCAACCAATATCGTGCCGCAACCACCGCATTCGCCTGATTTAGCTCCGTGTGACTTCTGGCTATTCAGTAAACTCACACGACCGCTCCGAGGAAATCCTTTTGAGTCAATTGAAGACATTAAACGTGAATCGCTACGCGCATTGAAGGCTATTCCTGAAACTGACTTTAACAACTGCTTCGAGAATTGGAAGAAACGTTGGCACAAGTGTATTGGGACCAGGGGGGATTACTTTGAGGGGGACGAAATAGATTTGGAAGAATAAATTAAGAATTTAAAAATTATGAACAAAGTCTTACTATTTTTTGCCCACAGTAGTATCAAAACTAACACATGTCGATATTTAAACATAAACAATTTAAATTTTCAATATTTTGTATGAAGACCTTTATTTTTTATGGTATTCTGCATTCTTCCTGGAGGCTTTCCATTAATGAATTAATGAAATTTTCAGGAATATTGTACCACTCTTCCTGTAGTATGTTCCACAGTTCATTTTTGTTCTTTGGTCCCCTTTCACACTTTTTTCTGTCAAGATAATCCCACACATGCTCAATAATATTTAAGTCGGGACTATGAGGTGGCCATATCATAGTCTGCAATACCCCATTTGTATCCTGCTGTGTTAAATAAGTGTTCACAAGTTTTGAGGTATGCTTGGGATGATTATTTTGCTGTAGAATGAAATTATTGCTAATAACTCGTTGCCCTGATGGTATGACTTGTTCTTCTAATAGTGTTCTGTATTTCTCACCAGTTAATTTACCCATATTTTTACAATTTCACCCACACCTGCTGCCGACATATGACCCCAAACTTGGATATTGCCTCCTCCATGCTTTATGGTAGTGTGTAAACGTGATTCCAATAACGATTAACCAGGGCGTCGTCTAACATACTGGCATCTGTTCGTTCCAAATAATTGATATTTAGATTTGTCAGTCCATACTACTTGTCGCCACTCACTATATCCCCAAGTTTCGTGGTTTCTGACATATTTTACCCGTTTCCCTCTATTACCTCATCGCGGTAAGGGTTTTCTCACGGCCACGCATCCCCTCAAGCCTGATCGGAGCAAGTACCACCTTTACTGTTGAAGCATGTGCGGAAGTACCAGATGTTCGCGCAAGACCTTGAGCTAGTTCTGCACTAACTTTCCTACGATTTCTTAAGGAACTAACTTTAAAAAGCTGTGCATCAGCATTACTGAGCTTTTTTGGACGGCCACTCTAAGATCTATTATTTACACTGCCGGTTTCAGTCATTTTTTTATTGTTTGTTGCACGGCATATCGGAAATTTATATATATATATATATATATATATATATATATATATATATATATATATAATATTTTCACTCTTTCGCTCCCTCTTGGTGTAAAACTATAACTTTATTTCTGTCTAGTAATGCTATTCTAAGCATTTTTTATCTACTATAACAATTTATAGCTCACGATTTTTTCTTAAAATGAAAATTTCATTTATAGACGCGTTTTTTAAGAATCTAAATAAATTCTGTTGTGAAACCACTCTGTATCGTTTCTACCATTGAATTAAAAACAAAATCTTATAGATAAATGATTTTCCCTTGAAATTTTATTCCAGAGCATTGTAGTGCAATAAACTTTATTACCTTAATCCTCTTATCGGGCGGTCGATCTCACCGCTACGTGGAAGTATGATGTTATAAACTGGGAAATTTCCAGTGATTGTATTTCTACCATAAAGTGAATCGTTCTTGGAAATATGTATTAAGTATTAAATTAATCCAATAATTATTAGTAAAAACGTTTTAGTAAATAAGTTTTGGAAAATATTGTTAGGTGCTTCTTTCTTTTGCACAGTACTATATATGTGTATATTAACGAAGCTCTTAATTAATAAAATTGAAGCTAATAAATTAATGAAGTATACTTTAATGACAAAGGCTCTCTAACAAGCCAATAATTGGTTGCAGCTAATAAGTCTACGACTTATATGAATAAATAATTATATACATATATATACTTTCTGTTAACTTTCTTGCTCTTAATTTTTTTCTGGGGCGTAGATAATACAACACAGGATATAAATTCTTACATGGTCGCGGAACTAAACTGTACTGTAAACTCAACCGTTGTTACCACAGTCTTAAGAATAAAATAACATTAACAATAAACTTATAAAAATAATAATAATAGTACGAACGTCCTTGATCCTACGTTTTAGTATTCAAATTCCTCGAGGTGTCAGAACACGGCGATGTATCTAGGCTTCGTTGAACCCTGCGACTGCAGATTAAACTCTGTCTTTTTATTTAGATGTTTGTGGAATCTTCATATACACTCCGTCCGTTCAATAATTAATAAATTACCAATGCTAGTGGTAGGTAGGAAACAAAACACTTCAGTTGGTTTTGAGGGTTAATTAATAGAATTAAGATCGTCCCTTCAGTAAAATGCCAATATTAATTCAACCTGAATTTTTCGACCACGTGTCAAGTTTTTTATCGACTTATCTAACTATACCTATTAAGTCGATATCAAACAATCGGCTCACAGTATTCCAACGTCGATGCAAGAATTGTACCCAACCATTCCAATAAAAATTTATTTTATGTCACGTACTCAGAAAAAAAAATAATAACTGTCAATTAATATAAGGATGATAATCATACGATTTTATTAATTAAATTCTATTAATTAAAACAATTAAAATAACGACATCTACATCGATCGTAATGATTCTTCGGCGGACAGATACTAGAGAGCGTTAAGAGTAACAAAGAACAGTAAAAATTAACTCACCCGAAAATTAAAAACAGAGATTAAATTATGTTTGTAACAATTTCCCATCTACTCCGACAGGAGAAAAGATTTCCTGAAGCCTTTCTTAATTTTGGCCACTAGCGAAACATTTCTTTCTAAGACACAGACTACTCCAACACATAGTACCTAAATATTTCAGAACAAAATAACGAAAAGTCAAAATCGGTAATACCACACGGCACACAACCCTAACCAGAGCGCAATCGGGAACCTATAATGACAGATATCTATTCCAACACAAAAACGATACTGTCCTGACCCGATATATTGATAACGCAAAGGCAAGGCAAAATCGAGATTAATCCAAATAAACGAGAAGAATTCTGGCTACAACCAGAATTCCAAAAAAAAACTATATACAAGTCCGACCTAGTCGATAGTCATAAGTAAAAATTCCCAACAACCATAATCTTACGCACAATAAAATCCAACATCAAAATCGGGCATATCTTAAAAGTCAAACATTAAAAATCATCAATCAATTAAAATTGAATTGCTGAACAATGAGGTAATACTTAAGTTCAAGGAGGCTCAAAGATAGATTCCTACTATTCAACCAAAGCCTAATACATCTTATAATGGGTGTTTCAAATAGCGCGGTTTTTACTAAGAATAAATAAAATATAGATGGCGCGCTGAATTTGTCTGGGCATGTGGGCTTTTAAAAAGTGTGATGTATGACATTTATAAACGCGTTCAAATTGTTGAATTATTTTATGAAAATCAGCGTTCTGTGAAGAGCTTTTAGAAAATTCCGTGAATTTTATGGTTTACATAATCGTCCATCTGAAAGCACTATTGGTCGAATTATTAAAAAATTTCAAGAGACCGGTTCCGTGGAAGATCAAAAAAGTGAAAAATACAGTCGTAGTGGTCATTCACAAGAAAATATTGGTTTGGTTCGTGAAAGTGTTGCTGAAGATCCTGAAATGTTCATTAGACTACGTTCACACCAACTTAGACTTAGTGGATCAACAACATGGCGTATTTTACACAAGGATTTAGCTCTGAAGGCATATAAGGTTCAAATAACACAGGAACTGAAGCCATTAGATCATTTAAAACGTCGTTCATTTGTCAATTTCATCAATGAACAACCAGCTGATTTTTCTCAAAAAATAATGTTTTCCGATGAGGCACATTTTGAACTTGGTGGTATATGTAAATAAACAAAATTGCCGTATCTGGGGTGAGGAAAAACCACGAATTATTCATGAGAAACCTGTACATCCTAAACAAGTTACTGTTTGGTGTGCATCATGGTCAGGTGGTGTATTTGGACCTTACTTCTTTGAAAATGCTGCTGGTGATGGTGATCGATATCGTCGGATGATAACCGAATTTTTGTGACCTGAATTAATGAATATTGATCTTGAGGATATGTGGTTTCAACAGGATGGCGCTACGCCTCACTTTGCACACGAATCAATTGATTTATTGAGAGAAGAATTTCCTGGACGTGTAATCTCCAGAAACGGTGATGTTAATCGGCCACCAAGATCATATGATTTGACACCGTTAGACTATTTTCTTTGAGGTTATGTGAAAAGTCAGGTTTATAGGAACAATCCACAATCAATTCCTGCTTTGAAAGATGAAATTATTCGTGTCATTGGTGAGATAGAGCCTCGATTATTATAACAAAAGAGTGGACGTCTGTGGAACTGCAAGAGGAGGCCATTGGGCAGATATTATTTTTCGCATATAAATGTCATAGCTGATACTTCAATTACCAATAAAAAGTTTTTGAAAGCGAATGCAAATTATGTGTTTTATTTATTCTTTAAAAAAAATGCGAAATTTGAAACACCTTTATGAACAACTATTGGGAACATATGACATACAGTGTTGCTTATCAAGTGGAGTGTTCAACTCCCCACGAATTCTCACACTTTGAATTATTTTGAAAATGTACATGAAATGCATAACGAAACAACAAAAATTAATGACAATTTTGTATAATAAGGAAAAATATGTTCTTCACTATACAAGCATTTAAACTTGGTTCGATAGTGGATAAAATAGATAGAGCTTTAAAATTTAGACAGTTCCCTTGGTTGAAACCGTACATTGATTTAAATAATAACCTCCGCGTCGCTGCCCCAGAACCTTTTGAATAGAATCTATATAAAGTAAAAAATTATTCCGTATTTGGAAAAACTTTAGAAAGTATACGAAACCATAGAAATATTAAATTAGTGACGAAGTGGGACGGGACGGTACCAAGTCTCTCTATATCAAGACCAAATTTTAAATTGTCTGCAATATTTAATATTAATATAATTTTATAAATAACGAAGATGAGCTTAATATTTACGGGGAAATTAAAAAGGCTAAAGGTATAGGCAAGTCGGCATTAAGAGAAATTACATTTGATTCGTACAAAGCTGTTTTATTTAATAATAAAATTTTTTTTTCAAAATTCAATTCCATCTACTTTAAAAATCACAACTTGTACTCAACGGAAGTAAGACATCATTAAATGCAAATAATGACTAGAGGCAAATATGTACACCCAGATAATACAATATATCCACACTACCATGGGGTTACTGTGTTCCCAAAAATGTAAATACTTTCATACATTCAAAATAAACTCAGTTAATAATAATCCTGTTAATCCTCACTATGGATAAATCGGCATTAAGAGAAAAAGTAAAAATGTAAACATGCTTATTTATAATTTAATGAGTATGCATATTAAGTTACAAAATTTTTTGTTTATGTTTGAGATGTGTATGTGCGCGCGCGCGTTTGTTAGTGTTAGGACTCTCTTTTCTTTATCATTTATATCGATGTATTATTTTAATTTTTGTTCTATTATCAGTTTCAAAATAAATGTATGTATAAAGAAAACCCAAAAATTGTATATTTTAAGTTGCACTTATATGTTATTGAAATTTTGTATTATTATTATGAGTGTAATTATTCAAAATAAATGTATAAAACCAGAAAAAATGTATTTTTCTTAAATAAAATAAAAAGAAAACGACATAGGTAGATACTACGAACTGTCAAAGTTGAAAAATGGAATTACCGAGAACACTTTGCGGAATAATTTTTTATAATTTTCGACAATTATCTCAACAAGAATGCCTCAACGAGTTAGTTTTTGTTTTCGGCAATGAGGTACCACATCAGTCAACAATTTCTCGTTGGTAAGGAGAATTCAAACGTGGACGGATTAGTCTCAGCGACGATCCAAGAGCAGGTTCATCAAAAACGGCTGTTATTCAAGAAAACATCAATTTTGTTTGCATAAAGACATGTGTGTAAAAAAATTAGTGTTAAAACCCTAGATCGCTTCAACGCTGGAAACATTATAAACGTGTACAACATTGTCGGTGGTGATGAATCTCAGATTTACTCATATGAACCAGTCGCCAGTCGTCTGTTTGGGTGTTCCAAGAAGAAAACCCGACTAAAGTCAAGCGGTCATGTTGCAACAATTCCTCTACAAGATTAAAGATCTGTTACTGTCGATTGGTATACGACCATTTCTTTGCCGCACGTCATCGCTGAAGTTCGAAAAGCCAACCTCGAACGACGAATCATCCTCCGCCAAAACAATGCAAATTCGCACACAGCACGCAAGACAATTGAATTTTTAACGCAACAAAACGTCGAACAGTTCGACCACCCTCCGTACAATCCGGATTTAAGTCCCAACGATTTCTTTACCTTTCCGAAAATCAAGAACGGACTGCGTAGATAAAGGTTCCAGTCGTCAGAAGGAGCAGTCGATGCCTTCAAAAACGAAATTTTGACTGTACCAACAAACGAATGGAACAACTGCTTCCAGATTTGTTCTAGCGCATGCAAGAGTGCATTAATCTTCGTGGAGAATACTTCGAAAAACAATGAAGTCTTTAAAAGCTATCTATTGTTTTACCCACGTATCCCTTAAGATTCATTTGAAGATTCAGCTTATCATATGGATATGAATCGCTCTTCAACTAAAGCTTAAGATTTGTGAGTTAAACATGATCGACATCTGTTTTTCAGCATGAAATGCAACAATAACATATTGGTAGAAGTTTTAATTGGTTAAATATCTATTTTATTTTCTCTAATTGAGGGCAGTTGGTGATGTTCCCAAGCACGATACGGAATGTATATTGGCAACCGACCATTTCATTATCACTATATGAAATATAGGCTTTCATGGTGCTCGTGATGCCTGGGTTACTACATCTATCGACCTCAATACCGTTGATCTCATATCGAATTTGCTCGAAGAGAAATGCGTATGCATTATTTGTTAATTTGCATGTACCGCTAGCATCGCTCTCTTGGATAAAGTTGCCTTCGATGTAGAGATAGCTGTCACCAGGAACTGTGTATATATCATGATGGCAGACAGGTATTCGTATTTCATCGTTCAAATTAAAATTATTAGATATTGGATAATAGGTATGATATTCTTGTTTTGTAATTGTTTCATCGAAATATATGTCGTCAGTAATCTGCAACTTTTCAGACATTTTTGTTCTTCACTTTCAACCCTAAGGAGTCTAGAAAGATTATGTTTTCGCGTGTTAGAACGTTCTTCAACGACTGAGGCTTAGACGATGAATTTACAGTTTTATATTGCGTCGGACGTTGCCTCCCTTGATTGAAAACCAAACCCATTGTTTTAGATTCTTTTCAATTCTAAACGAATAACTATTTTTTCACCTTGAAAATTAACTGGATCACCGTCCTGATCGAGTAGTTTAAGCGTAATGTTATCTATTCGTGATGTATTTATTGGTAAATAAATTATATTTCTCGGTTCTATATTTATACTATAACCTGGTTCGACAGATGGAGCAAACTCAAACAAAGTATGACTTAGACGTGCATCATAGTATGAGGCTGTTGTTATATTAGATTCAATTCGAACCGTCACCACTTTTATAATTTTCACTGGAGCATCAGACTCGTGCTTCTTATTGGCCTCCAATAGCTGTCCAGTAAATCCTAATAATCGACCAATACTATCACTCGGTTGAAAATCTATTTCAAATTTACTTAATATTTCACATTTTAAGGTATTGTTATTAGGTTTTAGCGAAAATATTTCTTCTTTCTGTTGAGGAGTGCTTTTCGAGTCAACTAGCTTACCTTGTAAATACGCTTCGATATCGGTAATTTCATATGCTCCTGTAGGTATTTCAACAACTTTACCATTATCATAATTAAATTTGTTATTAAATTCTGAAATATTAGGTATGGAATTGTATGTATATAAGCCTATTAATCCTAAAGCATATTCATATGCAGGATTTAATTCTATAGGCGGATAATAGGTGTTAGAGAGCACATTACTCGTACCGTTCAATGTAAAAGTTTGCGACATAACATAATTGATCTTTAACCATCGTCAAACTTTTGAAACCTGTCTTAAATAAAAAATCAAATTACCAAAAGAATCAAAATAATATACAATATTTCCATTCTTATAATAAGCTGTCCAGTGAGTTCCGGCACTAACGTTAGAATCAAGATTAACGACTGCACACTCAGCTTTCCACGCTGTTTTTGGTAAATCGTCTCTCATATATACACCTCTGAAATATGGTATGTGTTGACCATACTTTGCAATATCGATATTAGTAAGAGCTCTGCGTGGCAGTCGACTTAATAGTTTTTTTCCTTCCATTGAGACCCCAGAAATAATCCCAGACCTTTACGATATGGTTTCAAATATAATCCACTACCTTTCTTCCCCAATGCTATCGGCTATTGCTTGATTATGACGATGTGCTTCGTCAAGTTCATGTTGTGCAGCTTTAGCCTTGTTAACAGCTTGAGCAATTCCCGCCGCTCCACCTGCTAAGCCACCTAATGCGCTTAATCCTGCAAACAGTGGAATGAGGGGTAAGAAGCCTCCAGCTTTAGGAATTGGAATTATGCAAGGTGTTCGTACTCGTTTTCGCCCGCCAACATCCTTAACCGCTAATTTAGCAGTTGTAAGAGCCATTTTAGCACCTTCTTTAACATTGTTATGTTTGAAACGCTTCATTGCGTCTCCAACCCTCTTCACTATAGATTTCCGGAAAGCAACCTTCTTAATTCCGCCACCAATTTTTCTCTTCTTACTTCTCCTAATCTTCTTTGTTATGAGTTTTTGAAGTGGAGAACTAAACACTCGTCGTTTTCTAAGACCCATACCTAATTTTCTCTTAACTTTCATGCTGTTAGTTACTAACAAAGCAGCTGCTTTTTCACCGATACTAGCGTCCTTCGATTTTACACGATCCCAAGCTCGGTTCTCTAATAGTTTATCAGCTCGATGACGTTCTTTGATATCATTATTTTTCGAATATGCAATGTCGTGTTCCTTACACGCTTTATCCAATGGATTTATTCCCTGATCTCCGCGAGTCAATCGTTCCTCTAAACGCGTGCCAGGTCCGCAATACTATTAATAATAAAAAAATAATAAAAACGATTTATATCTTGAAATAACTACCTGATAACCTGGTACATGTAATTCCACGGGCAGCTTATTAATTAGAGAATTAAGCAGACCACCACCCTCCTTGAACTGTAACATATTAATGATTTAAATATATGAGCCAATGCTATTTATGTATCAGTTGTGTAGAATGCGTTTAGTAAAGCAAAACGAATCGCTAACTGTTAGAAATCTGGATGTTTGTGAAGAGGAACGAAAATATGTGAAACACAGCTCCTTGCTACCAAATACAATTCGATGCATCATTTGCGGTCCCTCTAACTGCGGAAAGACGACTGTGATGTTAAGTTTGTTGCTTGAAGAAAATGATCTTAAATTTAATAACGTCTACATATATTCAAAGTCATTTTATCAACCGAAATATCAATTCTTAGAACAGGTGATTAATAATGTTGAAGGTATGAAGTATTTCTCTTACAAGGACAGTTGTGATATATTAGATCCATCTGAAGTACTGGAAAATTCAATATTTATATTCGATGATGTCGCCTGTGATAATCAACAAAAAATTGGAGAGTATTTTAGCATGGATAGACATAAAGCTGTCGATTGTTTTTACCTGTGTCAAACCTATACACGAATACCAAAATATTTAATACGTGACAATGCCGATTTCATTCTCTTATTCGAGCAAGACCATGTGAACTTAAGACATTGTTTTGATGAACACATCACCGACATGACGTTTCAACAATTTAAACACTTGTGTGCTAAATGTTGGACGAATAAATATGGATTTATAGTAATTGATAAAGACAGTGATTGCGCTAATGGAAGATATAGGAAAATGTTAGATAGTTATATATTACACGATTATGAAAAGTAGCGATTTAGTTTCCATTGTTACGTCGATCTGAAGAGTATAAAAATATGGTTAGTAGGAGTAATCTTAAAGAACAAATTATAAAAGCTAGTAAAGCTGTTCGAAAAAAACATTTAGCATTAAAACTGGGTCGCCTACAACAGAAGGAGGTAGCACTGAAACATTTTAAACCCATCGTCGAACCCATAAAAAAATTAATAGAATTTGCACATGTTAAAGAGGAACCAGAAGAGCCAGAAGATGAAGCTCCTCCTATTAAGAAGGAATCGGAGTCTGTTAAGAGACTTCATAAATTGCGTAGGCTATCATCGTCAATCAAGAGACGTCGTGCAAAGAAATTTTTTTCGTCGTTGGCAATGTCACGAAGCGCGGTCGAAACCGAACCTCTTATTGCCACGCCTACTACACTGGTTGTTGCAGATGAAAGTGCCTTACCTGAATCCAACATCCCTCCCGCTGAACCGATGCAGTTTACCCGCGAGCCGGAAGAGGAGCCTGTGGAGCTAAATATAAAAGAAACAATGGATAAAGCACGCCAAGACTACCAGCAAATGATTCAAAATGATCCGGAAAGCGTTGAAGAATATCTTAAACAATATAATTTGCTACCTGCCAGTTACATAGACGGTCTGTTGTTGGGTATCGAAGGAGATTTTGATTATACATATGGCGTTCATTTGGATCCTACTACAAATACGTTGAAAATTGGTAGAAGTGTAATAGATTTTCATGGTGATGATATTTTAGTGGATGGTGTACGGTATAAGGGAACGCCAGGACTTTACGATCTTATATTTAAGAAAGAACCTGATGAGTACACCAAAGAAGATGAACATAGGTATCACGATATATTAAAGTGGATGGCAGTACATCATTTGGAATTTGACTCGAACAAACGGGTAAAAGGAACCGGAGGGTTTAAGCACAAGAAAATTATCAGACCTCTCATATATGACTTTAGTTATCGAGGTGGAGGTGTTAACTTTGGAACGTGCATGTATTGGCACAATATTTTAACAAATTAGCCTACTAATCGCTTTCAAGAATGCTGAACATACTAATCATGATAAGTAAATGGCTTCCATTATTGAAGAAATGAGGACATTCAAGTAATTGAACAAATATTGCAATGTAATACTATTCATCATTATAATACAATCGTCAGTCTCTCGCGATGGGCATCGATAAATACGATTGTCATCACACTACGATCTGATTAGATGGTAATAGGTAAATTCGGCAGACGTATTGGCGGTGATAGAGTTGGTATTATTAATCGCCCTCCTACACAGACCATTCTTCTTACGCAAGATGGAGATTACGATGTTGAAAACAAACTTATTCGTAATATAGCTTTAGCTAGAGAAGATACGGATTGTGCCAGCAAAAGGTATGTTGATAATAGTCAAGATGTGGCGGGAATTAGACAGCCGTATACTTGGTAAGGCTCAACGTGATTTGTTTAATTTGCAAATGGACATTGATGAAATACAAAAGTTAAACAACTGTACGATGGTCTTACAAAACTTTAATTATTTGGGCACGGATGTAACTACAGAATTGGTGGACACATATTAACAGAACAACTAATAAGTTAAGGTTGGATTTTGACAATGTAGAACATATATTAAAATTAACTGATACACGTCTCACAACAAATAAATCCGACGCTGAAAAAGATATACATACATACATCACTTAAAGCAACGTGTGCATGAAATTGAGCAGGAGCTAATTACGCATTAAAAATAATGAGTAAGATAAACAACGATGCTAATGAGTTACCATACATAAACCTATTAGAAAAAACTCCCAGAAGACGAACAGTAATTAAAGGACCGGATGATTTATGGCAGGCTGATTTGGCCGAATTTGGTTCATATTCTCGTGAGAATAGAGGCTATACATATATTTTAGTAGTCATTGATTGCCTCTCCAAATAGCTATGGATGCAACCTGTAAAATCAAAAACCGCTGTATAAGTTAAAGATGCCATGAGCAAAATTCTACTAAAAGGTTAAATTCCAAACAATTTGCAAACGGATGGTTTTAGAGTTCTTTAATCAACAGTTTAGAGTTCTGATGATGAAACACAATATTAATCCTACATTTAGCGTGATAAAAACACCCATTGTCGAGAGAATCATTCCTACGATAAAGGAAAAGTTATACACAATTTTAGCTTAATCGGTAAATATAAATGGTTAGGTGTATTATATTAGATATTGTAAATCAGTACAACAATTCGAAACAGAACAATTTGAATGAAACTTATAGATGTCACACCAGTCTACAAATCGTAATAAGATCGTGTCAAAGAAAAAGAATGCATTTTCAACGAATAACTTCGATTGAATTAATAAATACAAGTGTTTGTTTGAGAAGGGTTATATTCCCAATTTCTCTACGGATTTGTTTAAAATAGTTACAGTACAACATACCAATCCTGTAACATATTGTTACTTCAAGATTATTGATGTATTATCCTTACTATTACGAAGAGTTGTGCATAGCACCGAATTGTAATAGTCTGTAAAATTCATTACATTGAATCTCTCTAATCTATTCTTAACAACTTCTAGCTAGTAAACTCGGAATTTTTGTTACTCGCGTTCTATCTAACTTGATTTTTAAATGACTTGCTTTGTTTCTTATATATATTATATGAAACATTTCCACTATATTAACAATAGGTAACGCATTTTCTTCAGTTTCTACACACGCCTCATATTGTTGTTATTTACTTTTCTTAATGTGATCTTCAATAATCGACCATTGAGTGCTCAGGAAATTGTGTCATTCATTTTTTGTAAAAGTTATGCAGCTCTTAGAGTTTGCCACTTTACTACTGGAAGAAAACCCCTCGCAGCACTAAATTCCGTTGATACATAATAGTATTTGTATATATTGTGACGAACTTAATTTATTAGTTGGTATTTTCATATGCCTGCAACATATTAATCAAGCACATGATTTGGAGAAAATTCAATTGATATGGTTGAATTCGTTAACGATGTCATTTCAACAAAACCATAAATAGACAATCTCATTTCTCTACTTTTTAGTTTTCTCTTCTTTCCCATCACCTTCCGCAGAACATAAGGTTTATTTATAATGATCGTACACATCACACATATATAACAAATTCGCTTTGTAAAACTCATAGTAATTTAGGGCTATTATATCAAATATTTGAGCCCAGACCTTATCGTTAGCCATTGGTTCCCATTCAAATTTATCTCGGGGTTGACTATACCATTTGAAAATCGCACGATTTAAATGATCAACTTGAATAATATTTTTATTTGTTTATGCAATTGTACGATCTAACCAGGCGAAACATAGAATACAGTATTGCAAAGCACACGCTATATATACATCGCATTACATTTCATTTAGTTTTTCCTCTAAATAAGTGGAAGATGACGAAATTACTTTTCTGTTCGACGAACGCCCTTACGCCCCCCGTGCTAATATTAAAATTTATCAACAGTCACCTTGAATATATATTAATGCCTTGGCGCTACCATGATTTTTAAATTTATAGTGATGTCCTTTTGGTTATGCACCATCTTGATTTTTAAATTTTTCTTTTTCAGGTCAACCTCGTATTTTTAATTTCATCAGACTTATATATATTTACGTAAAAAAGATGACTTCAAAAGGATAGAATATCTTTCGTAATTTTTTCTGTTCGAATGACCGGATGTGACGTCATATACATGTATTTCTCTATAAGCCAAATGGCTTCATGGTCAGGCCGTCCAATACAACTACTTTTGCATGCCCTAGCTACAGGGAAGAATTACAGTATCCATGATAAGTTGTAGTAGTAGCGGTATTCACATGACCTCGCTACAGGCAAGAATGGGTTTCCAGAATAAGATGGCAAAGTAGAAACAGCCGATACTGATTAATCGTCTCTTACGACACGTAGTTTATCCGGTTCCAGCATTTGCAGGCACTTGCTACAGTATCCAAAATAAGATACAAAAGAGGATGCAGCCGAGTCTGATTAATCGCATTTTACATTCGGAAATCATCTGGTAGAAGTAATCGCACACCCTTTCTACAGGCAAGATTACAATATAAAAAGTAAGATGTGGAAAATGGATGTAGCCGAGACTGATTAGTCGTCTTTTACGACACAGAGATTATCCGATAGGAGTATTCGCAGGTCCTCTCTACAGGTAAGATTATAAATAAAATAATCAACAATCTCTAAGATACACAACTCAAAATTGGTAGTCAAAACGTCAAAACCCAGAGTCACAACAGAATGGAAACCGACAACATTATTAATCGTCCAGTGGATGAGCCTTTACATATTTACACTTGAAATACCGCTCTCTTAATTTACTAGGTACACAAAAATCTAGAAAAACTTCACTACCTGCAATGCTATTTAATCCGATAGATACTGATAAATCTACTAAACTGGTTTGTTTACAGAAGGAAGTACCTTTAGCTTTCCTATAGTTCATACAACTAACAAAATCTCAAAAAGCAATAACCTAACAACGTCTTTCAAAATATACCTGGTGTTCAACTTTTTCCGAAAATACAAATTCCATTAACTCCATTACATAACCGAAAATTCTCAATCCAAATGAAACAAATTTAAATCAATCGTCAGTACTTGAAAAACCATCGAAATTCTGATACCGTTTCACCTTCCTAAATTTAACAATTTCTTCAGAACTTACTTTATCAGTATCTAATGAAATCTCTCCTTGTCTTTCTTGATTATCCAATTTTGCCTTTCAACTTAAATGTTCTATCGTCATTATGCGATTTTCTGCATTTTTGAGCAACATTTCAAATTTTTTGTTTTCATCTAAACTAGTCTGCTTTACATTCCCAATTTCCTCCATTATCGCTTCCTCTTCTTCACGAGCTATAGTGAGCTGTTCACTCATCTCTACTAATTTTTCTTGATATATGCCTTCTAAATATTGAAGTCGCTCTTCTATCTCTAATCGACCTTCTTGTGTGAACTGTTCTTGCTTTTTAGGCGGGGCATCATATTTCTTTGCTTCCCGCAATCGTTTCAATTTTTCTAATTCCTTTGCTCGCTCTTCACATCGAACATTATATTTGTCAGCAACTTTCTTAACTTTTACATCAGTTTTCAAGTCAAAACGCTAGCTTCTCTTGTTGCTACATCTTCTGTCAAAATATTATGTTCAGAAGACTGTCGAGCTACATAATCTACTTTCCTCACAGAAGAAGTGTTAATAGAAAAAGGATAGTCAGTACGCATACGAGATTTTAGCGCAGTGGATTTAGGAAGACTGACACAAGCCAAATACGGCTCGAAATAATATGCACGACTTCACGAAGGAGGCTTATAATGATTTGCACGATGCTTTTTCAGTTCTAGCTTGAGGTACTCGTCTTCTAACTCCGCAATACTATGCACAGTAGGTAATTGCATGGTGTAAAATTGGGTCAAATTACGTACGAGCAAATTCAATTGCATATCCTCCGACAATTGACGTTTAAATATGGCCGATATACAGGAATAGTATTCAACGAACTTTTCATTCGGATCTTGGGTTCGGCGCTGAATATCCACGAGGAGTCGTACCTTATAATTCAAAATGCTGAACAAGCAGCTCACGTAAAGATTTCCAATTGGCAAAATGAAGGAAATCACAATAACTCTTTACCTTCAAATAAGTCGACGGCAGACTCAAATAATGGCGACTTCGAAACGCCACGCGCAACACAAAGTTCTGTTACGCACTCTACGTGTTCGAGAGGTGTAAGAAAAAACAGAGCAGTCATTCATATTAATCGTTAACGAAGTTCCAATAAAAAAGACTAGAATTAAAAAATTCAAAACCTAAATAATTCTAAATCCTTCAAAAAAATTAAAATATCTTGAATACAAAAAATAATAATCAGGAAACTTAAATTACTCAAAAAGGAATGACAAAACTCTTTAAAAAGAATAATACACAGAACTAACGAAGATGGTCGCGATTACTCAAAACTTGAAAAAAACTCCAAAATTACAATACGTTAATAAGGCTAGGCGTACGCGTCCAACTGTAACGTCAACCAAAACACAATAACAAAGCCAAAATCTATTAACAAATTAAAGAAATATATTGGTTACCAGGAAAAAAAAATTGAAACCTAACCCCATGTTGCACGCGTAAATTTGTAACGCCCCATTCTTTGTTTAATAGAACAATAAATAAACGCCTGTATTCTTATCTAACGAACGATCCTTTCGCTTGAAACAAGGGTGCTAAAGTAGCTCAAAAAATAGATTCGGTGAATGGGGGGCTTTTAATAAGCTCTACGCCACAATATTGTTACCCTGAAAGTTCTTAAGCCAATATTGAAGCAAAGATGGATCGTAAAAATACGTTCGTTATTAAGTTAACTATGACCAAAAAGAAAAGAGTGTCCCTCTTGCAGAGAAAAATGTTAACCTCTATACAAGCCTATTGTATGTGTTCATAACTTACGCTTACGTTTCAGTTCAATATAAATATATAAATAATAATCCCCTCCTATACGTACAGTTGGTTGGCTCACCCGTTTGGTATAAAAGAAAAAGATAATAGTGTATGTGCCTCTTATTGGACACTTCCCAACAAGAACAAAAGAACACAAACAAAATAGCAGTAAATTACAAAGAATAATAATGTTCAGCTTACAACTCAATTAATAGTTATTTTAAATAATTGACGCAATGACAAAAGAAAAAGATTTACTATAAATAGAAAACAAAAATAAATAATTATTGCTAAATCGTTCAGCGAGCCCTTAATAAATTTAGAATTAACAAATAAGTAAGGACAATATCTTACTGATAAATTCTGAACTATATATTTACGAGGCCTTAAACACCTTCGTTAATCTATTAACGAATGTGTTTTAATAATCAAAGCTGTCTAACGAGTCAATAATTGGTTACAACTAATAATTCTACGACTTATATGAATAAATAATTATATATATATATAGCCTATAAACTCAGCCGTTGTTACCACGGTCTTAAGAATCAAATAACTCTAACAATAAAGTAAAATAAAAATAATAATAATAATACATACGTCTTTGATCCCCAGGTTTTAGTATTCAGGGTTAGGTTAATAAACAGAATTAAGATCAGCCCTTCAGTAAAATGCCAATATTAATCCAACCTGAATTTTTCGACCTCGTGACAAGTGTTTTTGTCGATTTATCAGCTGTACTCACTAAGCCGATAAATCAAACAATCGGAATTCAGTATTCCAACATCGTTGCAAGAATTATAATTAACCATTCCAATAAAAATATGCACGATCACTAATTCAAAGTTGAGCTTCTAATGGCGTAAACGAAGATACTTGTTAACTCACATAATATAATCGATTAAAAGAGGCTCACAACGGCAGCCATCTTACTTTTATGTTACTCAAGGTGTCACATATTCAGAAAAAAAATGAACGCTCATTAATATGGTCATGAATAAAAAAACCACCGGGAATAGCTTCCAATCAATATAAGGACAATATAAAGGGTACTAGGAAAGTTTTGCAATAATGAATCGTAGGGAGCTGCTTGTTGTTGTATTTTGAGACATGTTCATACGTGCATAGTAACCGCCGCGCCATGTCGATGGGCTCAGTTATTTATTAGCAGTGAGGGTTTAAAGTGTTTGCGATGACATCGTGGTCACGAAATGAGATAAGCGTAGTTTTGCGTTATAATTTTGTGCGTAGTTTAAACATAGATCAGTACTTCGAAGAAATGAATCTTGCACTAGGTGATGTTTGTTCACATCGCACAACGATATTCAGGTGGTATAGAGAATTCTAAAGGGGAAATTTAACTGTGGAGGATGCTGAGAGGTCGGGAAGGCAACAAACGTCGGTTACGGAGGAAAACGTTACTACTGCGAGGAAAATGCTTGGCGAGGACAGGCGAGTGACCTACCAACAGATAGAGGGTACTTCAGGCCTAAATGCACCAGCCATTCTTTCGATTCTGTATGATCATTTGCACGTGAAGAAACCCGCATCGACGGACTGAAGAGCAGATGACACGACGTGTGACTTGGTGCCGGGAGATGCTAAAAAAGTTTAATAAGGGACAATCTCGGTATGTGAACAACATCGTCACATGTGACGAGACTTGGCTGTACTATTACGATGTGCCGACCAAAGCTCAAAACAAAGTTTGGGTCTTTAATGATAAGGACACACCCGTAGTTGTCAGAAAATCCCGATCTGTAAAGAAGAAAATGATGAGCTGTATTTTTCAAATCGACTGAAATTCTGGAACGCGTCGTTTTGGACACACAGAAGACAGTCACAGCTAAGTGGTATACTAAACAGTGCCTGCCTAAAGTCATTGGATCTATGAAGAACCTGCGACCAAAGTCAAGAATGGACACCTGGTTCCTTCATCACGATAATGCTCCAGCTCACCGCGCCAAAGCCTGCACCGAATATTTAACCACGACAGGATTGAAACTTCTAGAGCACCCTCCCTACAGTCCAGGTCTTGCTCCCTGCGGCTTTGTACTGTTTCCGCATATGAAAATGAAGCTGAAAGGAAGGCGTTTTCCAGTGATGAGGACTTTCTGCGGGCTTGGGACGAGTGTGCTTTACTCCCTAGTGAAACTTACCAGAACTGGTTTAAAGATTGGTTTTGCAGGATGGAGAGGTGTATTGAGTGTAGAGGAAATTACTTTGAAGAAATTAAATAAACAAAGCTGTATTGCAAAACTTTCCTAGTACCCTTTGTAATCATACGATTTGATTAATTAAATTTTATTCATTAAAACAAAATTAAAATGCCAACGAGATCTATATCGATCGTAATAATTCTTCAACGGACAGATACGAGAAGACGTTAAGAGTAACAAAGAACAATAAAAATAAACTCAACCGAATATCAAAAAGAGAGATTAAATTATGTTTGTAACATGTTACGAACAAATGCCGAACAAAGAAATACTGGTGTTGCCTCGTAAGAGATGGATGTAGTAAATAAGGCAGGTTTACCGTCTTTTCAACGGACTCTAGTAATATTAAGGTTAAACATCAGTAGAAAGAATATTCTCTTATGTGGAGCCCACATTATTCTGAAATTTTTCTCATCAGCAATTTTTATTAGAGTCGTCTAACTTGAAACAAAAAACAGACTCCTGCCTTTTTCAAATAAGATAGGAATAGATTCGATTTTCTTTACCTGTAACGTTATAAGCCAGGTGAAAGTATTGTGAACGAAAAGTTTGAGTTGTTCGCAACAACCGATTACCGGTCGAAACATTTATTAAACTTCAAAAATATGTAGTTACTGAATCTTGTTAACATTTAGTTCATATATTATTTGATTTTCCTTTTAGTTCGAGCTTATAAAAGGGAAATTACATAATTACATAAATAAATAAAATTATTTATGTAATTGTATTTCTTTGAAATATATGTGACATGTTTTTATGTTTTACTGATGTCATGTGTTAGGTTATCATAGAAATGTTGGGAATAAACTTCCGTATAATGTTATCTGTTAATAATTTAAACAATTTATTTTAATATATGTATACTTATGTTTTACTTACTTGTATAAATTTGTCCTGGAACATATTTTTCAGGATTACTGTTTACCTTCACTTGAAATCCATTATCGCCGGCGAGTTTAGTAACCCGCGAGTGATAATAACTCGGTTCTCTGGGACAACCGAATACTTGAATCTGGATCCATAATAAAAATATTAAGTACTTCAGCATTATATACACGTTGCTGTTGTTGCGAACAATTTCTTCCTTTCAGTTCCCGAAATTGTTATTACTGACACTTTTGGTGTACCGACGGTCAGTAGAAGAAGGCGGATGATAAAATGAGCTGTCTGATGATATACGCTCTAAATTATCAGTATGTTGACCTATTGTAGAGGTTATCAAGAAAAACCACATTTAAAATTATAATACCGTTTATTTGTCAAGTACATATGCTGTAGAATTTATTATATCACAGATCAAACCCGTTATTTTTTTAAAGGTTTGATGCAGTAATTACAATGAATAAAGTTTTGAGGTATAATGTAATATCTCTCGAAAATAATTGAGATCATAAATAAGTTTTGGTTTTATATATCAACATAATAAATCACAGAAAAAAACTAAAATACCATGGAATAACAATTTCGTACAAAATGAGTATATATATGTATATATAAATATAAATTATGACTTAGAAAGAAATATTTAAATCGAAATGATTCACCATGTACTAAAAAGTTAGTATTGGGCCTTCTCGGTGATCTAGTATATCTGAAAAAAGAAAAAGAAATTGTATAAACTACGTAATATAAATAAGCTTACGATATAGAAATAATTATAAATAAATTAAATAAATTAACAAATATGAAAGTCTTTTAAGAAGCAATAGAAATGTAACATTATATGCATATATGATATATTTATAGAAGATACTACGTTTATAACGAATATTTCAATAATGTTGCCACCTAAATTTATAAATTTTCCTAATTAACATGTTTAATTTAATGACATAGATGTAACAGATAACTTTATCCTTTTATCTAACCTAAATAAATTATAATTTTAAAATTTTCTCCTTAAAACTTTATTATTACTTTCCTATGAAAAAATCTGAATTTTTGAAAACGATCAAGTGTTTTATAAATAAAATTAAAAAATTAAATATTCTTCTAAAGTTACGTTCGTCACATCGCATTTAACTATTATTTGTTTAACAATCAGGTGCTATTACCATTTTTCTGTAGTGTTCGTAACTAGATTTTTTACCGTACCTAATTATTATTTTTTCAATTATTCTAAAAATTATTATATTTAAACGTCTACTTTATATTGATATGATTTTAAAAAGCATATTGCAGCAATACATTGTAATATCAAAATATTCAAGATGCCATTAAGAAAAATAAAGTTGTTCAAATATTCTGGAATTGGTATTTTTATTATGGCCATCCACATATTAAACAAAAAGCATGTTTACTCTTAAACTATACAATTTCTCGCAGAAGTATGAGGTTGTTACATATGAAATGTCCGATTTTGTAAGGAATAAAAAAAAGTCTAAATGTAAAAAAATATAAATATTTATTCTGCAAAATAGTCTCCATTTACATCAATAGTTTGTTGCCAACGGCCTGGAAGCTGAAAAATTCCCTTTGAAAAGAAATCTAGGTTTTAACGGCTCACATATTGCTCAAACACTGCTATTACAGACTCCTGGTCAGGGAAGTCCCTATTTTTTAAGTGATTGTCTAAACTTCGGAAAAAATGAAAATCAGTTGGCGAAAGGTCAGGTGAATAAGGTGGGTGAGGGAGAATTTCGTAACCAAATTCCGAAAGTTTTTGGATTGTCTGTCGTGCAACATGAGGTCTTGCATTATCATGAAGAAGTATGGGTCCATGTCTATTGACTAGTGAGGGCTGCAAGCGGCTCAATTTTCCATGCATAGTTTCCAGTTCGGCACAATAGGACGCTGCCGTGATGGTTTCACCAGGTTGCAAAAATGAATAGTGAATAATACCCTTACTGCTCCACAATACAGTCACCATAATCTTTCGCGGGTGAAGTGATGCTCGTGCATGCTGTCTTGGTGCTTCACCTCGATCTAACCATTGTCCTGACCGTCTCCGATTATCATAAAGTATCCACTTTTCGTCACACGTTACTACTCGATGAAGAAACGGTTCAACTTTCTGTTGATTAGCCAAAGAGGTAGCCACCTCTAATCGACGGAGCTTATTGGCTTCCGTTAATTGGTGCGGCACCCATCAATCGAGTTTCTTCACTTTGCCAATCGAAGAAAGGTGACGACTAATGGTGGCAATGGACACTTGAAATGTTTCTGTAAGGCTACGCACTGTTGTCGACGGATTACTTTCAACTTCTACACGCAGCTCGTCGTCATTAACGGTGCTACGCGCATATCCGCGAGGCTCATTTTCCAAATCAAAATTTCCCTCGCTGAATTTTTTAAACCATTGCTGTAATGTGCGTTCATTACACGTGGTTTCACCGAACGTCTGATTAATTTCTCGCGTTGCTGCAGCTGCATTTAATCCCTTTTTAAATTGAAAGAGGTAAATTGCCCGAATATCTCTTGCCGACAGCATTTCCATAGGCGAGACAAGGACAGGTGTATTAATCTTTCCAAGAAATGGAACAGGTAGGTACACACTTCAAAATAAATACCCTTTTCTACAAATACAATAATAATTTTCACCAAAAACATACACGTCTTCACACAGGTGCGATTCATTTCAGACTGAAGGAAAAAACGGACATTATATTTGTAACAACCTGATAAAAACTAATGTCGAAAATATAACTATGTTCAAACAAGTAACAAAGTTGATGTCGAGTATTATATGGTATACCGTGCTTTCATACTAAAATGCTACAAACACCGTATCATATTATATTCGGGTCTAGATACCGAATGCCGATCAGAATGTAAAGTGGTGGGGCGCGAGTCAGTCGCATCACAACAACGATTGACTACAGATTACAGATTAAGTAGTTGTTCGTGGTACTTGGCGGAAGGTCTATCACTGACTGTCCAAATTGTTTACGTCCAAAAAGTAATAAATTATAATTACTTTTAACTGTACAATTATGTATTTTTATAATAAGTTTCGCATTGAACTAAAAGACGTTTTCTAATAAAACGTTTAAAAATTAAAAAAAAACTCTTAAAGAAGCTAAAAAATAAAATAACTTCTCGGAACTTAAAAAATACTCTTTAAACAGAAAATAAATATAACTTTCCAAAACTTATAAAATACTTTTTAAATACAGAAAATAAATTCAATTAATTAAATTCTCAAATATCCCTCCTGCTTGCGCTAAACAGTACCCCAATCTATTATAAAATTCATTTCGAACATTGGCCAGTACAAGAGGATTAATAATTTGGAATTGGTGTTCGATATTAACCCGTAATTCTTCCAAATTATTAGCCCTTTCGTCTTGATGCCCATATAACTTTGATTTTATGTAACCCCATAAAAAAAAGTCATTAGGGGCTAAGTCTGGTGACCTTGGTGGCCAGCGAATTGTACCACTATTAGATATAACTCTTTGGGGGAATATATTGTTTAAATATTCATTCACAATTCTAGTTCTATGGGCCGGACAACCATCATGCTGGAACCATACGTTCTCTAAATTGGGATTAATAGTTCTCAAAGCAGGGACAATGTCGTTTCGAAGAGATTCAAATATATTTCCCCATTTAAATTTCCTTCGAGAATGGACCAATTATGTTATTTCCATAAATACCAGCCCAAACATTAAATTTTTCAGGATACTTTCACTTACGTATTCAATTGTCGATACTCGTTTTCAATAGACCAATATCGAAGATTCGACGGATTGTGTTTACCGTGCAACGGAAACATGGATTCATCGGTAAACACGATAGTCTCAATGAAGTGTTCATTCGCATTTACACGTTCTATTACAGTTTCACAAAATTCCATTCTGCGGTGTTGATCAGCATGAAAAATTTCCTTCCAGTTATAGTCGTGATTCAAATGACTTACGCCCCACCACTTTACATTCTGACCGGTATTCGGCAGCTAGACCCGAATATAATGTGGTACAGTTTTCGTAGCGAGGTAAAATGAATGCACGGTATGTACATAGGTATGTATATATTCAAAATATCCTGTATACATTAAAATATTCTTCGGAACTTATTGCTTTGTTTTATTAAATTTTATTAATGTTAAGCCATTGTTATACTATAAATATTATATAAATCACAAGAATTGCAATTCAGTTATTATTATTATTTACTTCAATGTAAAAAAAATATGTTTTGATGACCAATACGCAATTTTTTAAAATCAGATTTATCAAAATTAAAACAATATCGACTATTTATTCTTATTATTTTTATGAGCCTTACGTCTAAGGTTAGAAAGCCTACAATTTTGAATCATGCGCATAAGTATGTCGGTAAATAAATTTTTATCGATTCAATAAAGACAACATTTTAAACTTTTTAAGTACGTACCCTTAGCTATGCTCCACCAAGGTAGAGTAACATATGTAAGAAATGCATTCAGGGGAACAGATTGTGCCCTTTTGTTCTCTTTCCAGAAATGGAATGTCTGAGTGAAACCTCTCATCGTCCATAATGGATTGTAGGCACCATCATCAAGTTCTGTAAATAAAAAAAATATATTGTATTAAAAAAGGACATTTACATACATAATCCCATGAAAATAATATATATTTAGAAAATATCTATTATTCGTTACTTTAAAAATCAATTCTGCGGAGGTAATTTTGATGGAGTCTGTAGTTAATGAACTTAATCATTGAAGGTTGATATACGAGGGTAGTCGTTTATATTTCGGGAACTGGCAACACTATTAGTGTTGCCTTCGATCTGATGATTGCATCGTGAAGTTTGTCCTTTCTGACAATATGTTTACCTTGACAGTTTTCTTAGCCGGTCGCTATCTCTATTGTTGTCAGTAACTTGAAAATTTTATGTCAGTGAAAAAATGGAATTAACTCGCGAACATTTTCGTGCGATTATGTTTAATAAATTTCGGCGTGGATTATCTCAACAAGAATGCATCGACGAGCTGAATTCTTTATACGGTGATGAAGCACCATCGAAAACTACAGTATATCGGTATAGTGAATTCAAACTTGGACGGCGTTCTTTGGACGATGAATTTCGTGAAGGTCATCCCACAAATGTTGTGTCGGAAAACATTAATGCTGTGTCTGAATTGATAATGCAAAACCGTCATATGACATACCGTAAGATCGAGGCAACTTTAGGTATTAGTAATACCAGCGTAAATAAGATCCCGCATCAACATTTAGGCGTTAAGAAGTCATGTTAACGTAGGGTACCACATAATTTGACATCCGCTCAAAAAAGGACTCGCGTCGATTGGTGCCAAGAATTGCACAAAAAATCCAATGGTAGTGCTTCAAAGAACATTTATTTATTTATTATTTATTGTTCGCGCTCGAAGCACATCAAAACAAATGGTCACCCGTTTTTTTGGAAAAACCTGTCACGTTGCAACTGTGCCTTTAGAGAGTTGTAGAGGGTCAATTCCGAATGGTACACAACTATTTATTCGCCAAAAGTTTTTGAAGAAATAAGGAAAACAAACCGAAAACGACAGATCATTCTCCACCATGACAATGCGAGCTCTCACAGGTAGGTTCAAATAATTAAATATTTGACCGGGCAAAACATAGCCCTGATCTAACACTCTGTGATTTCTTTTTTAATATGGAAAGGGTTTATATATCAACCTTCAGTGTTTATGAATTCTGCGGAAATACTTAAAAACATCGGTTAGGTTAAATGTTAACTACTCATTCATGTATTAATATTTGTATTTGATTGTTACTGAATGTTATTTAATCAATATTTAATTTTTATACAAAAGTAAAAAGTTATTTATTATACAATTTAAATGTGTTTTAAATGGAAGGTCAGACTAAAATTTATTATTATCTTAACCTACTTCTAGGGCTTTAACTAGCCAGTATCTCGGAGCGTTAGGGAGGGTTCTCTATATGAAAAAATCTTAAAGGGCACCATATTATTGACTTCCCTAGCAGACACTTGCCAATACTGAAGCACGTGGATCATAACAAATGCGTGCCATTACAGATTTAGGGAACAAAGTTACTAGTAATAAAAAAATTCACAATGACAAATATGATTTATTAAATAAACCAGTCAAAGATTAGTGTACAAGATTAATTGTGAAAAAGAAAAGGAAAAGGATAATGTAATATGTAAATGTTGTAGTGTAAATGTGTAGTTGTAGTGTAAATGTATATGTATGTATGTATGTATGTATGTATGTATGTATGTATGTATGTATGTATGTATGTATGTATGTATATGTATATATATATGTATATATATATGTATGTATGTATATATATATATATATATATATATATATATATATATATATATATAAATTGTTAAATTTCACGATGCTTGGGTGTTGTTTTTTTTTATTAACTGGCATTTTGAAATTTTCCATATCAAATAAATCAATATTAACGATTTCCGAATACGTATTAAGTTTACAAAATTTCACATTTTGTTATTTTCGTAGGTACACCCAATAAATCCAAAATTGAACAACAAAATATGTATGCAAAAAATGTACAGACTATGTATATTATTAATTGGTTAATGTTATAAATGACTGATTGAATACTATTGAATTATCAAGCGAAAAGAGAAAAAAAATTGTATAATAGTAAACTATTAGTGTTAAAATTATTAAGTGTATCTTATTGAATTATTAAGCAAAGAGATGAAAAAACTGTATAATAGTGAATTAGTAATGTTAAAAATTACTGATTGTATCCTCTTGAGTTATTAAGCAAAGAAAAAAAAGGGAAACTACAATATAGAAAATGATTAACGGTAAAACTAGGTTACGGCATCTATTGAACAGTTGTCTGAAACTTGACGAGTTTATATAACTAGAGTGATCCTACCTTATATAATTAGTTGCGCTCGAGGAAGTTTATTCAGAAAGCTATAAGTCTAATGAAAACATTTGCCAAATCATATCCCTCACTTACACAACCTCTTTTAGGCTCGTATATAATGCAAACAAAAGAACGCCAGAAATAAGCGAAGAAAACACGAAACTAGTTCATTGATATACTATCGTGGCCATATGTATTAGACACTCGGCGTTTTACAGGGTTTTTGGGAAAGTATTGCAAATAAATAAATACCACACGTGTAAAAAAGCTTTTAACGATAATTTATTAATACTTTCGATATTTTGTGGATCCACCATCTGTCTGTATTACAAGACGGTTCCTGCGTGGCATGCTGGATACAAGATTGTGACACAGTTGTGCTGGAATTTTCTCACATTCTTCGAAAATTTTATCTTTTAATTTTATTTTAGATCCACATTTGTACCTGACCACACTTTCCTTCAATACTTCAATAAATGTTCCTTTTGTACTCCTGAGACAGGTACGGTTTGTGTGGAAGCTTACAGCTGCTCAGGCCTAATTCTGTGAGACGTCTCCTTACGGTACGAGCAGAAACAGTGACATTACACCCTTGTAACATGTCACCTGCAGGCTGTTGCGAAGTTCTCTTGCGATTTCCCCCCAGGCACATTTTTTCTAAGGCTCGACCATCCCTTATCGTTGCCTGGCGTTTTCGACCGCTTTTCGGTCTATTCTTGTATGAGCCGGTTTCCTATGACGTTTGATCGTAGTTCAGATGGCGCACCTCGAATATTTCATTTGTTTAGCAATTATGGAAAGTGACATTCCTTACGTTGTGAACAGAATTATCTGACCACGTTCCGCTTCTGTTAATTCGCGCATCTTAGGCATTATTTGATGTTCTATGATATCAGAATAAATTGGAAAAAAAGGAAAAAATCACACACAAAATATCCCTTTCTTTTACTGTACAACCACACTCTACTGTAGCCACTTGTGCAATAAATAAATATAAAAACAGGTCATGCTTATAATTACACCACTATCCCCTAACAAAGACTATTATTGAATCATAAAAATATTGTTATTCTGGTCTTATCTATATTTACTACCTGCCCCACTTCACAGAAATACTACTGTGGGCAAAAATTAGTAAGACTTTTTAATTTAAATTTCGCGCGAAAACCCATTCGTCGAAATATTTTTTTTCTAGGTTGGTATGACTGTCAGTGACATCTGCGCCAAATGTCACATCAAAATAATCATTAGTGTTTAGTATACGCTTGTCTTTCTGAAGTACAAAAAGTGCATTCGGCGATTTTTACAATGAGTGAAATTATTCAACAAAGAAGTTCCATTAAATTTCGTGTACGGAATCAAATTTCTGGTGCCGAAACGTTCAGAATGTTGCAAAAGGCCTTCGGTGATAATTGTTTGTCGCGAGCAAGTGTTTTTGATTGGTACAAATTATTCAGAGAGGGTCGAGAACGCGTTGATGACGAACCACGTTCAGGATGGCCATCAACATCAACTGATGATCAACACGTCAATAGAATCAAGGAATTGGTGCTTGAGAATCGACGATTAACAGTCAGAGACCTTACTGGCATCGTTGGAATATCGGAAGGATCAGTGAAAACCATTTTGAAAGATCATTTGGGCCTAAGAAAAGTGAAAGCACGATTTGTTCCAAAATCACTCAATTTTTTCGAAAAACAGCGTCGCGTTGACGTCTGTGAAACAATGCTTTCCGACTATCAAGACAAAATTAAAGGCACCATAACTGGAGATGAGACTTGGATCTACGCTTATGACCCGGAAACAGACGATCAATCGGCTGAATATCGTATCAAAGGTGAGCCGAAGCCCAAAAAAAACACGTCAAAGCAAGGCTATCAAGGCTAATCAAGGCTATGTTGACAGTTTGCTTCGATTATCGAGGTGTGGTGCACTTCGAATTCCTTCCGACCGGCCAAACTGTCAACAAAGAATACTATTTGAGTGTTATGCTTCGTTTGCGCAATGCTATTTGTAAAAAGAGGCCAGAATTATGGGCCGACAACTCTTAGTTTTTGCACCATGATAATGCACCGTCGCATACTGCATTAATTCTTCGTGAGTTTTCCGCCAAATTTTCAACCAAATCGTGCCGCAACCACCGTATTCGCCTGATTTAGCTCCGTGTGACTTCTGGCTATTCAGCAAACTCAAGCGACTGCTCTGGGGAAACCGTTTTGAGTCAATTGAAGACATTAAACGTGAATCGCTACGCGCATTGAAGGCTATTCCTGAAATTGACTTTAACAACTGTTTCGAGAATTGGAAGAAACGTTGGCACAAGTGTATTGGGGCCAGGGGGGGACGAAATAGATTTGGAAGAATAAATTAAGAATTTAAAAATTATGAACAAAGTCTTACTATTTTTTTGCCCACAGTAGTACATCGGTTACAATAACATCTGGTTTTTCTAAGATTATCTAATACATATGGTCACGATAGTATAATTATTTTTAACGCATACCTGTATATAATGTAGCAAGTCAAGAAAAATTTCAATCTTGTCAAAATGGTAAACCAATATGGTGATCAATTCCACGTGATCGAGTCTTCATGACAATGCCAATTCATATCACCCAACAATGGTTTCAATTTTAACACAATGTTAACTTGCTGAATTTTTTGATCATAGAAGGGCTCTAGCCTTTCCTTAGTCAAGCTAATCGTACTACTTAGACGAAGAAAAAAAACAAGGGAAGGAGAAGGAAAATAATCAAATTACGGGACTGTTACTAAAAGATAATTATAGAACTACTTAAAATAATTTAAAACCAGATGTATAGATATTTTCATTATATAAAATAAATATATTGTGATAGTAAAGAAGAAAACATTTCCAATAGCATTTATAAGCGCAAATAAAACTCTTGAACATCCTAGATGGCGTTAGAATGTCCTAAGGGAATAATTAGTACTCTAAAAAATGATTTTAAAATAAATCCAAATAATTTCTAATTGAAAAGTAATTTTATATATTTAAAAAACAAAATTATTTCTATTTGAACGCAGCCGTAAAGTAGATGAAGTGATAAAAATAATTATATTTTACTAGCGATCAGGTATTCGAGATGCGGGTAAAGAAAAAAAAATAGAGTACGTTACAATGTATGAAAATCCACCGAAAAGATTGCAAATAAAACCTTAACCTAATTAAAACATTATGACTTCAAATTGAACTGGTGTATTATATAAAAATAATCTCCAAGAATAAGAAAACGTATTAATACAGGGCCGTAATGAAATAATTCCAATAAAGTGCAAGTTCTAAAATAAGACATGAGGTGAAAAATCTGGTAAGGATGTGAAAATTATCTAATTTTAATATTCACAAAAATTTTAACATGTAGTGACAAATTCGCAGGATTATTTTTTGACTATTTAAAAGATTTCGTCTTCGGATGATTTTCAGAAAGACGCTTTGTTTCGAAAATACAAAGCGATAAAGGTTTTAGAAAAGAAAATACTTTATTATTATTTTATTACTTATTTTTAGCTAATAAACCACAAAAACTACTGAAAAAGACTACCACCAGTTACGTGCTGGTGGTAGTCATCTTCTCCTCATTGACTGCTGAACTCTTTTAAAAACATTAGGGTTGTTTTTTATTGCATATACCCATCAATTATCCGATTATCCGATTTTTCAATTTTCTTCATTTTCTATTGCAGTAATGCACGCTAATGTCTTTAATTTTGACGATGTATGAAATCTATGATAAAACTAATGGTATTTTCGATATCTATACTAACCTTGTGTAACTGCAAATAAAGTCCGTTTCTTCTAATGCAGAATGTACACTACAGTTTTACTTAAGACGCGTTAGTAATTTTACAAATATCCAAATCTTTCTCGGCCTACATCTTCAAAAAAAAAAACCTTCTTTTCGAAAAATCATCCGGGAATAAAACATTTTTAAAATAGTTCAAAGAAGAAGCTCCTGATTTTTTCCGCATGATTAGTAAATGAATTGTATAATAATAAAAATTCTAAATTTTGTTTTATATTAACTACTATTTTATACGTTGCTTTTAATAATTACAATAATAATAGTCCATGCTTTCATCCTTCAATAGCTTATTACGGGAGATATTGGCAGCCATGTAAAGTAAAACAACACTTTTCTAAAAATGTTTTAGGTGAGATTATTTTAAATGTCTATTAAGTTTCCTGATCTACCTGATTGTATACAGTAAATAATTTTCGTAAAGGTTTCTTACATTTAATGTTTTTTGCACGTAGTGTTCACTGAGTTCTTAGTGACATGATCGCTGCTCTAGTTCTCCGTAAAAATTACACGGCCAGTGCAAAGTTAAGGTCCATTTATTAGCACTCTATGCAAACTTAAAGTGCTGTCAGCCCAACAGAAGCTATACGTATTGTACTAAACGTAAATGGAACATGAAAATAGTACAAAATGCGTGGTGTTATTGATATTCTTACAGATGTGGTCAGTACAAAAAAATTGCAAGTAAAACAAGATAATGGTAAATGTTCAGTATGTTCAACCAACGTACGTATGTTCAACCAATGAGGTTATAAATTTCAAGGATATATACTGAATATATATTTTTCTATAGTTTGATTAAGTGTTGAAGGTGAAATTGGAAAAAATAACAGTAATGAAATTTCACTGAAAAGTTCAACGACGATGATATTCTTTTGAAATATATATTTTATACTAGTAAAACATATACGCAATTTCTAAAATGAATTATTTCTTCCATAATATTATAAACCATTCTCTGGTTGATTTAAAACTTATTGCCAATGTTTGTTAAATGTTTATGACCGTGATTTTTTAATAATAGCGATACGCATTTATCCTATTGTGCGTTAAGACTATTTTATGCAAAAGATTTTCTTAGTGAACATATGAACATTTACAGATGTAGGATACTATAAAATTTTAAGAAAATTAATACTAAGAATTACATACATACATATATACTGAGTTGTTTAAATGTTCAGAGAAATATATAATATTATATGTGATACAATATACTTGCCATTACAGCATTTGAAGAAATAGTTCTTAAAACGCTTTCCGTGCTTCTGGAGTACCTCCAGAAGCATACATCATTTATCTGTTTTCTGACATTTTTACTAATCGAACTAAATACTTTTCCTGTTTGTGGTAAATGTATATAAATAAATTGTTGGATGCTGTGTCGGACCTACATGTATATGTTAACTTTATTTAATTATTTCTGCTACGGCTTTTTCACAAATAGTTATCGGGCTTATGTCAACAGATTTAACTTTCGTCGTTTGTTATGTTATAAACCAGGTGAAAAGATCCGCGGATAAAATCAATTATAACGAAATGTCGTTTAACTTGGTGTTATTATGAGATATTCAATAAGTAAGTATAATCTTGTACCTATATATACTTTATAGCTATTATATATCAAAATTATCGTGTAAGATGATATTGATCGCTTTTACACAAATATCCAAAGTTATCTAAATAAACCGGTAACGCGACATTTTTTCCTTTATTGCATTGCTAGGATTACAGTACTTTGTCAGAGGCAGTAGTTTTCTCAATGACTTGTACAAAACTGATCCTTCAGGGCCCATATGAAATTCATTGTACTAGTGTTTTAGGATAACCAGACAGTATGATTCACTAGTAAATACTTTCTCCAGTTCATTCAAATATTCTTGGCAGCTTAAATGATTTTTTAAAAACAAGTATTTAAATTCAAAAAAGATTAAAGTGAATGTATCACAACATTTGTATTAATAAATGACTTGTTGGCTTGACTAAACATTAAGAAAACGTCTTACACCACCAAGAAATTGAATAATCACGACCAAATTATGTGAAAATTTATTACGTTATAAAATATGGTTCGAAAAAGTTTGACACCTATTACGGACGTTATACACAAATATCGTTTGAGAGAGATAATTTTTCCTGAGTTCAGGCAAGAAAATATAAACTTTTTGACAAAAATATTTAATTTTTCAATATATTCTTCCTGTAACTTACATTTAGTCTGCAGATATTTAAGTTTATTCCTTCAGAAAAGTAAGGTTTGTCAAACTTTTCAAAATGTGTGTTAGTTTCACGGTTTACATATTCATTCAAGCAAATTTTTTTTTTGAGCCCGGTTTTCAAGTTTGGAAAAGTAAAAAGTCTGAGAGGGCCAAACTTGGCGAGTTGGATACGGAAGCATCTGAAGTGTGAACACGTGCATTATCCTCAGAAGAATTTTCTTTGCTTTCTTCGGAGCACCTGTGCCATTCTGAGTCCATCGTTTTCATTATTGCCTCATTTAAGATGCATGTGCATCCAGGTTACATCAACCATTATTATTGAACGCCAAAAGTATTTTGGATCATGTCTCAACTTTGTTAAATTGAGCTGAAATGCGTTTTCGTTTGTCTTTGTGGTCCACGGTCAACAAATGAGGCACCTATTTTGCACATAATTTTTCCATATTCAATTCATTATGTAAAATCGAAACCACTGATCCATATTAAATTTGTAGAATCTCTACTTCGCGTAATTTTATTCAACGATTATCATTTCTGGAATACACATATCTTTTGGGTATCCACTGCGTTGTTTTTCAAATATATTGGTCTCACCACGGTTAAACTCAGATGTCTATCATTTTATGGTTGCAATCGATGGATGTTGGTCCTCGTTAATAGACTCAATCTGATTTTTGGTTTGATCGCTTTTGTTCTTTAAAAACGAGAACTTAATCACTGCGCGGTACTCCATTTTTTCCATTTTTCGGAATGAGCTAAAAACAGTTTACTTTTGATTCAAATAAGCGTTCTTTTAAATGCAATGAACGCAAATTTTGGCAGTTGTTTTGAAGGGAATTCATTAAGGTAAACAAATAAAATATTTTAATAAAGTACGATGTATAAAAAATTAAATAGTTATGGCAGTTGACAAAAAAAGACTGTTAATCACACACTCAATTCTGCCAAAGCAAATTTAGTGAGCAACGATAAAATTTTACACAAAAGTATATAACTTATATGATTGTAAAAGTTTATACTCTATAAGCGCTTATAAATAAAATTAAAATTTGTATAAGTATATAATTAAGTTGCCCAATTTTAATTATTATGCTATATATAAACATTAGTGATGGGCTGAATCGAATATTTCTTAATTAACAACTGCTCACATTTTGCATTCTGGTTGATAATTGATGAATAAAATTTTACCAACGCAAATTACTCTATAACATATTTGTTTGGCCATACGAGGTGTACCGGAAAGTCATTACCGGTTTTTCTAATAGATGTCGCTGGGCGTATGCAATATTTTGATTTGACACATGACATTTTCTTCTGATTCAAAGGCATACATGTTATACTTTGCGAAAGTAACACTATCATAGATTTATATCTCTTTGAAAATGTCGAGTTTCGTGCCCGAAAGAGTGCATTTGCGCATTACTTATTTAATCAAAAGGAAAACGCCACTAAAAGTCATTGTTTACTGGTAGAAACTTACGGTGAGCCTGCTCCAACCATAAAAACTTGTGAGGGGTAGTTTAGATAATTCAAAAGTGGTGATTTCGATGTGCAAGACAAAGAACGTTCTGGTAACCCAAAAAAGTTTGAAGATGTGAAACTGCAGGAGTTATTGGATGAAGACCCAACCTAAACTCAAAAAAAAATGACAGAAGTGTTAAATGTGGCCCAAGAAACGATTAACGACCAATTACGAGCAATGGAGAAATCCAAAAAGTGAAAAAATGGGTACCATATCAATTGAATGACAGGCAAATAGAAAATCGAAAAATTGTCTGTGAAATGCTGCTTCAAGAGTATGATCGGAAGTCATTTCTGCATTGAATAGTGACGGGTTATGAAAAATGGATTTATTTCGAAAACCCTAAGCGCCAAGGTCATGGTTATCACTTGGCCAAGCCGGTTTATCGACTCCAAGGCCAAATCGTTTTGCTCGCATGACAATGCTATGTGTTTGGTGGGACCAGAGTGGCGTGGTGTATTACGAACTGTTGAAACCTGGTGAAACAGTTAATGATCGCTACCGACAACATATTATCAATTTGTACCATGTATTGATAGAAAAACGTTCAGAATGGGCTCGAAGACACGATAAAGTGACATTACAGCCCGATAACCAGCCATCTCATACAGCAGAACCGGTCAAGGAAAGGAGTTGAAAGCACTTGGATGGGACGTAATATCACACCCGCTGTACTCTCCAGACCTTGCCCCGTCCGACTATCACTTTTTCGCATCAATGGTATACGTGCTTGCCGAGCAACACTTTGCCAATTTCGAAGAAGTTAGAAAATGGCTCGATGAATGATTTTACTCAGAGGACAAACAGTTTTCTTGGAATGTAATCCATAAATTGTCTGAAAAATAGGCAAGATGTGTAGAATCAAATGGCGAATACTTTGAATAAATAAATTTTTCCGCTTTCTTGAAAATTGTGTAGTTTTTTGACGAAAAAACCGATAATGACTCCGGTACACCTGATACATGTTGAATGAATATCTGCCTTTCTTGTTCCGATTAAATGTTAGAAATAGTCTTTTCTACGATACCAAATAATCGGATATTTGATTCAGCCCATGATTAAATAACTTGCTTTTCTATAAATTTCGATAATGTAAAAGGTTAACTTAAAAATCTTCGTAAAATACGATTGCATTTATTATTTCATCGGCGCAGTATATTACGAATATTAAGATTTTATTACAATTCCTAAAGACTTGAAGCTTGAAATTCTAATAAATCTAACCCAGAAGAATCTAATTAAATATTCATTTACATTGAACTAAGTATGCGCTTAATGTTGTACCAAGAGCCTGGCCTATTAGCTAATGAAGTTGTTTCCACCATGATCTTTTTTAAAATCCTAGCTTACACAATCGCTAAAAATTGTGTTGTAAAAAGTGTTTATCAACAAAATATATTTATACTGATATAAAAATAACTTCCCTATTTTTCTCAACATATACTGCTGTAACTAAGTATTTTATATTTTAGAAATAAGAAGGATAAGGCAAAAGTTATTAGAGGAAGTTTATATACAAAAAAATAAACCTCTAACGATCGTTACTACATGAACATATTAAATAATTAAAGCTAAATTAATTAGAGAAAAAAGTAATTTCAGGAAAAAATAATACTGAGGTACTAATACATATTTTATTTTGAGTGTTTTAGTTCATTTAAGATGGAATTTCAATTATTATATGTCTTCAAAGAAAATATATGCCACTATATTATAGCATTCATTGAAATATTTTATGCTATTAAGATAACAAAATGTGATCAGTGCTACCAGAACTTAGATTACAATTATCAATAGGATCTATAAATTTTTATATTTACCATTATTGCATTTCTTATGCAAATCACACCAATAATATATATGCGTCCCATCTGGGGTAATTCTCTTTGGAGGGATGAATAACGGACGATAACTTTTATTGTTAGTGCTAGCGACATTCTTCGTACGTTTAGGCAACGTGCAATAACTGTAAATCTTACTAACACTAAGTTTATTATAATTACCATCTAATGTACTATTCACTTTTAAATTTTTATTAATATTATTTGTCCCAATGTTACATTTCACTTTTTCATTATTACTCGCCTTTGTTTCAGTTTTTGCACTTTTCTTTGGTGAGATGGCACTACTCACGGATATGTTGCACTTTTTGAACTCGTGTACACAAGGTAGTTCCTCTTTACCGTTAACAGTAATATAAGGATTCTCGGTAAAAGTTGTCTCTTGCGTCGCTGACGTTCGACTGTTCATTCGTTCTTCCATTCTTTCATTATTTAAACTTATTGCATCATCGGCGAATTCGAATTCTGTGTAATTCGCATTACGTCTTCCCGTTTCTTTGGTATTCTTCTTCTGTTTGTGCCTCAATTTTTCTTTACCCATTTCAAATTCGGATTGATTGAGCAAGTTTTCAATATTGTTTGAAGTAGTAGCGCATGTACAGTGGTTTTCGCGGGGACCCAAAGGCGCTCTTAGTGCACATTTACCAGGTGTTGAACATTGTCGAGAATAGACGTCAGACAGAACGAGAGAATCTCTCTTTCTGCGTTGGAAACAACCACAGCAATCCGATTTTGATACAGAAGCAGGACGGGAGTTCACTATAACCAACAAATAATTATTAATTATTTGAAGAAAATTTTATTAATGATAAATTTAAAGCGGAAAGTGGTTCACTACGGACGTATTAACTATAATGTGTAAGTTAGAGGAATACAAAAGGTTACTTTTCATCTAAAGAAATTTTGGTGGAATTTTATTGTATGGCTATTCAATACTCTAGTCCTGCTTCTTATTGATGCCACAATTAATAGGGACAGGCTCAAGCAAAAGTGTAAGAGGAAATTATGCACTTATGTTATATTAAAAATACAAATAAACTTGAGGAAAGTATGGAGAGAATCTATTAGTATATAGAAATAAAATTTATTAAGTAAAGATATATCGATGAAAAGTCAGCATATCTTGGAATAATGTACCCTAAACTATAATATTTACAATAAGAAGTTAGTAATGATTATATTCAAGGTGTGAAATAGTTATAATAAAAAATTTACTTGACATTTTTAAAGAACTGTTTTAAAATAAGTTTTATATTTTTTAGAGGAAATTAGCATGTTTTCGAATTGTGAAGATGTTATGTTGCAATATCTATTCCATTTATTAGACATGTTGCAATGTTGAAATTTTTATTTAAAATATTTAGAATTTATACATCTGCCCTAATCAGTACCAACTTTATTTTAAAGTTTGTTTCATCATGCTCTTAAATTACATAAATTTTGTAGAAAAAATGAAGAACTTTCACAATAATAAATATCAAGTCTTTTTTGCTACAAGATCTGAATTAAACAGAATTTTCAAAACTTTAAAATATAAATATAATTAGATTGATCTCGTATAAAGCTACGACTTTTTTCAGTATATACAATAGTTAATTGTATATCATGTACAATAATTGTACATCAAATATAAACCGACATTTTGATTTTACGCACCTTATAGTAAATAGATTGGAACGTGGCTTTTAAATGTAGTAGTGTGGAGGCCATAATCTCAGCGCTAGCTGAGCTCAGAGAAAGATGTTTCGTTGTCCTTTGCGCAACGCATTAAATAAGAAGACGTTGAGCACAGTTTGAGAACTAGTGTGCAATGGGTATAAAAACTTTTAGGTTTCTTGAGGGCTAGCGTGACTGATGAAAACATTCGTCGTCAGTGTTCGTCACTTTCTCGAGGACAATAATCGAACAATTGAGCAAGATGGGTGCCTCACCTTCTAACCGGAAATCAGAAACTGTATGTACATGAATATCTGAAAAGTAAGATGCATTAAAGTCACCAATAATTAAAATATGTTTATGTGGTAAAACATATTGGTCAAATAATTTATATGATGAAGGGGAATATACAAAACAAATAATAACGAAAGAGAGGCCAACCAATTAAGTCAATTAAAGGAAGCCGTGACAGTAAGTCTGTGAGATTAATTACTAATATACCAAAATGGTTTTTATAGGCAAGAAGTACGTCGTCATTGCGGGAATAGTTACAAGCGTCGAATCTTCGATCACATCTAAGTACTGAATATGAAACACTACAATATTTAATATCATTAGATAACAAGGTTTCGGGCAGAGTAAAAAAATCAAACGTCGACATAGACTGACTAGTAAAATCTGTCAATCTTTGTCCTCATACCACAGACATTCTGGTATTAGAAACTGATAACACTTCTAGTGGGTTCACTAAGTTTAACGATACCAATACAGGACCCTTTAATATATTTTATTTCTAATTTATTACCATATTTCGCTCACCTATCCACTTCCAACCTAACAGAATTGTAAAAAGCTACTTGACGGAGTGTACAGTAGAAGCAAATAGATATATTCTTAAACTTTATTTTCTTCAAGTTGAGAAAACCATTAATAGTTTTAAATACCATTTTGTCACTGTCCAGCATAATACGAACGATGTACAGGTAACATCCAGACTCCCCATCCTTAGTGAAGAAACATTTCATCTAAGCGATAAGTGATTTAACGAATAGAAATCGTCATCTCATAAATGGCGATCAGCAATAGAAGAACTTACATCTTCCGACATTCCGTAAATGGTTTTTCACGTTCTTGAAATTCTTCAAACAAAGCATTATCGTTTGTCATCGCGGATTCGAAAGAATTTAGTTTCGACTTTATTTTCTTTAATCCCTCAGTAAGTGTCGTTGCAAAACATCCATCACAGGCTCATAAGAAAATTGACGTTGGATTTAGTAGTGCGAACCTTACTTATTTTAATGTTAACACAACCGTCATTAAAACTCTTCTCGCATATGCAACAGTTCAGGATTTTATGCTCTTCAAAGGAGAAGTTACAATGGTGTCAGTTGATTGTTAATGGTATTATTGTAAAAACAATAAAGGTATTAGTACACGATGCACTTCACAGCAAGAACATACACATAAATACAACAAATCGTTAAATTAGATTGACCTGCACTTGGTGCGCCATTTGCTTCTTATTCGTTCCTTAAGGGTCTAGTATGATTTAAGGATTTACGACACTTATGGCATAGCCTTCTACAACGAATGTCAGAATCACATGAATTTTTGAAAAACAGAAAAATACGGAAACATGACTATGATATGCATTTAAAGAATCTAGCGAGATGAAACCATGTATTTGTGTTAGAAATAATGGAATGAAAGAATGGGAACCAGCACTTGTATTAAATAAAAGTGAAACTCTAGACCATATGCTATTAGAACTCAGAATGGAGCTAAATTATATATAAACAGATATAATTTAGTAAAGGATGCTAAAGTAGGAAATTGATGAACATATGATTCTTACTATTAGAAGACATTAAAATGGAAATATCACCAATTCCAAATAATAGTGCAACAATTAATCAAAGTAATCCAATTAAAAAAAAATAAGTGAAAGATTCTAACGTGAGTGTAATCAATAAATCTACTTTTGGAAGAATTATTAAAAAACCAAGCTACTTAAAAGATTATTTTTAGTATGTAGTTTGATATTTTGTAAGAATAGCTGTATTTTTCTTTGCAAAAACTGAAGTTGTCATTTATGTTAGTTGATTTTAATATATAAGCTTGGCAATATTATTGAATATTACAATTCAAGTTCATATATGATACAGATAAATATATAAATAAATGGAAAAAGTTCGTGGCGTTTTTTCAGTAAAATTATCCCCGCATGGCGCGTGGACGAATTCATTTAAACCGAATAATTATTATATGTTTCGCCATTTTTTTGGTAGATCCATGATCCCATCGGTTGAATCAAAGTTTTCACATGAAACCAACTTAATTCCATTGAGAAGTTCTGCAGAGATCGAAACAGATGATAGTCAGAGGGTGCTATATCCGGACTGTAAGGTGGGTGCATCAAAACTTCCCAACCAAACTCTCTCAATTTTTGACGGGTCATCAAAGAAGTGTGTGGTCGGGCGTTGTCATGATGGAAGACAACACCTTTCCTATTAATCAATTCGGGCCGTTTTCTTTCAATCGCCTGGCGTAATCTCTCTAGTTGTGCACAGTAGTTGAGAATCAATTAGTAGCTTAAAACCATACACACAGCATCACTTTTTTTGGCGTCAATGTTGGCTTAGCGAACGCTTGTGACGGCTCACCATCCTTTATCCACGATCTTTTACGCTTCCGATTATCGTACGTAATCCATTTTTCATCTCCGGTTATTAAACGTTTCAGAAACGGCTCGATTTCATTCCGTTTCAGCAGCGCATCGCAGATGCTAATTCGGTCAATCATGTTTTTCACGCTCAACTCATGAGGAACCCATACGTCAAGCTTTTTTTTGTAACCAGCTTTGTGTAAATGGTTCAAAACAGTTTTGTGGTCAATGCCTAGCTCCATGCCAATATCGACACTGCTGATATGCTTATCTTGTTGGACTTTTTCAAGAATTTCATCAGAAGTGATTGGACGACCGGAGCGTGAATCTTTCACATTGAAATTTCCAAACGAAAGCGAGCGAACCATTTCCGCGCAACAGATTTCGATAGTACCTTCACCGTACACAGCACAAATTTTATCACAAGAGCGTTCTTCCCCTTATCATAATAATATTGCAGAATATAGCGAAATTTCTCATTATTCTTCTCCATTTTCAAGTGCGAATAACTTTCCAACCACTGCACCGATTACAATGTTTCTACGCTCAAACTAACGTTCGGAAGGTCATCTAAAAAACGAGCCCTCGGTTGTGTCGCTGTGACTTGTTGTTCTTTAGTTATCGGCAACCAATGCCATCTATCGGGAAAAACGCCACGAACTTTTTCCCAGACCCAATATATTATATCTACAACCAAATATTCTTCAAATTTAATCGCGATACGATATCATAATTTATTCAGGAAATTATAAGTATAAAACTAACTTAGACTAATATGTAATACAGTATTAAAAATAAAGCATTATCACATTAATATTAAATGTAACATTCAATAGTGACTTGCACCTTTAAAAGAGAGTAAATGGTCAGCTCTGCTAGTAACTTAGGAAGGTCAGTTTTGGCTAGCGGTCTGTCGCAAAGAAAACCGAACTTTTTAAAAATAGTAATTCTTAGTAGCGCCATCTATTAAGAAAAATATGCGTCGGTAAGGCAGATATTTCACCAGTGTTATGTCAAAATATCATGGCATTTGCAACACTAGAAGCAGAAAGATTGCTGATAAAGTAGCAGTGTGTATTTGGCATTGGTCGAAAAATGAATTTTAAACAAAGAGCAAATATTGAATTCCATTTTAAACTCCGTAAATCATTTACTGAAAAGTTTAATTTGATGAAACAAGTGTATGGTGATGCGTGTTTATCACGTACGAGTATGTATGAGTGATACAAAGGGTACTAGGAAAGTTTTGCAATATGACGTAACAATTAATAGTAGGAAGCTGCTTGTTGCTGCATGTTGGGACATACGTGCATACTAGCCGCCGCGCCATGTCGATGGGCTCAGCTATTCATTAGCAGTGAGAGCGTAAAATGCTTGCGATGGCATCGTGGTTACGAAATGAGATAAGGGCAATTTTGCGTTATAATTTCGTGCGTGGTTTAAACATAGACCAGTGCTTTGAAGAAATGACTCTTGCACTAGGTGATGTTTGTTCACATCGCACAACGATATTAAAGTGGTATAGAGAATTCCAAAGGGGAAATTTAACTGTGGAGGAACGTCAGTTACGGAGGAAAACGTTTCTACTGTGATGAAAATGCTTGGCGAGGACAGGCGAGTGACCTACCAACAGATAGAGGGTACTGAGGCCTAAATGCACCAGCAATTCGTTCGATTCTGCACGATCATTTACACGTGAGGAAACTTTGTTCACTCTGGGTGCCGCAGCGACTGACTGAAGAGCAGATGACAAATGTGACTTGGTGCCAGAAGATGCTAAAAAAGTTTAATAAGGGACAATCTCGGTATGTGAACAACATCGTGACAGGTGACGAGACTTGGCTGTACTATTACGATGTGCCGACCAAAGCTCAAAACAAAGTTTGGGTCTTTGATGATGAGGACACACCCGTAGTTGTTAGAAAATCCCGATTTGTAAAGAAGAAAATGATAGCTGTATTTTTCAAATCGAGTGGAATTGTGGAACGCGTCGTTTTGGGCACACAGAAGACAACCACAGTTAAGTGGTATACTGAATAGTGCCTGCCTAAAGTCATTGGATCTATGAAGAACCTGCGTCCAAAGTCAAGCATGGACAGCTGGTTCCTCCATCACGATAATGCTCCAGCTCACCGCGCCAAAACCTGCATCGAATATTTGATCACGACAGGTTTGAAACTTCTCGAGCACCCTCCCTACAGTCCAGATCTTGCTCCCTGCGATTTTGCACTGTTCCCGCATGTGAAAATGAAGCCAAAAGGGAAGTGGTTTTCCAGTGATGAGGACCTTCTGCCGGCTTGGGACAACGAGTGTTCTTTACTTCCTAGTGAAACTTGGCAGAACTGGTTTAAAGATTGGTTTCGGAAGATGGAGAGGTGTATTGAGTGTAGAGGAAATTACTTTGAAAAAATTAAATAAAGAAAGCTGTATTACAAAACTTAGTACCCTTCGTACTTAGTACCCATCCTGGCGCAAAAAAATCTGTGGTTACGGAAAGTAACATCAAACTTGTGCATGAATTTATCAGAAATGAGCCAAAATCCTCATTGCGATAAGTGGTAATGGAATTCAATATTTTCAATGATTCAATTCATCGCATTTTGACACAGCATTTGGGACTGAGAAAGATTCAACATTGTACAGACTTGATTAAAGACTCAAAAAAGGACGAAAACTTCAGGTATTCTATTGTAACTAGCGAAGAGACGCGGTCTTTTCAATATGATCCAGATACTGAGGGCCAAAACTCTCAATGGAAACATCCAACCGAAGAGAAACCGAAAAAAGAGTCGTTCGGAGAAGATAAAAGTGAAGACAATGATTTGTTTTTATGATTCGAAAAGCATAGTGCACAAAGAGTTTGTACCAACTAGTCCAACAATCAATGCTGTATATTATCTTGGTTTTATGAAGAACCCTCAATATTGTGAAAGGGGTAGCTGGCGTATGTTACATGATAGTGCACCATCTCATCATTCAGCGCTTATCACTGATTTTCTAACTACAAATGACATTTTAACCATTAACCATTCCCCGTATTCACCGAATTTGACCCTCTGTGATTTCTATCTATTCTCCAAACTACGTTTGCCGATGAAAGGACAACGTTATGCCGACGTCGAAGCCATTAAATAGGCGTCAACAGCGATCTTGAAGGACATCTCTAAAGTTGAACTTAAAAATTCATTTGACATGTTAATTGAACGTGCAAAACGTTATATTGAAGCCGAAGACGGCTACTTTCAATAAAATAAAGGAATTTTACCAAAGTAGTAAGCATTTGTTTTTGTTTCAAAAAAGTTCGATTTTCTCTGGGACAGACTGTGAATGTATATCTCGGTCAATCTGAACCAGCTTACTCGCCTTATGTACTGAGAGCGTTCTCTTATTGTTACCCGTTTTGTAAAGATATGTACAATAGATGAAAATTCACTTTACAAGAAACACACGAAGAAATATGTATTATATACATTAGTATGCAAATTTGATATATACTGGTTAAGTACAATTGTAACCGTTCAGGACATAAAAGATGGCAAAAAATAAATATTATTTAAAAACATTATGTGAATATTGTTGGTTGCTTTGTAAAATTTATTAGATTTTTAATCTATATTGTATAAAACCACCGCATACTTCCCATATGGAGTTTAAAAAATTATTAAACTTGAAAAAATTAATTTTCTTACACGTACAATATTATTATTCTTACTGATTTTAATATTACACATTTTAATTATCATTTGATTTACGACCGTAAATGTAGTCCTATGCAGAACTTTTTAACTTTCGTACCTTAAGCAAATTAATAATGCACTAATTTCTCGAAGTCAACTACCACGTCTAATTCTTGTCAACCTTAAAACTATGTGTGTAGAGCGGAAAGAAATTTTTAACAAAAATTCAAATAATCGAAACTGTTAATAATAATATGAGGTCGTTTCTACATTCTAAGAAGGAGCGTTTTTATATTCGCGGCATGAGCGGGTTGTAGAGGGGTGAGTAGGCGCATTGGGGGCGTGGCCTGTGCAGCGACTCATGATTAGTATAAATACGAAGTTTCATTATTATTAGACAGTTAGAACTCTCTCAATGGAATTAAGTTGGTTTCAAAAGAAGCCTGTGAAAACTACTTGATTCTTTGAGCAATGGGAAATGTCAACCAAGTAACATAATCACGATAATAATCGGAGTGAAAAGTGAAATATGGAAAAAATCGAATATCGTGCCGTTATAAAGTTCCTTACCAGGCAAGGAAAATCAGTCGCGACCATAATGAATGAGATGTCATTGGTTTACGGCGACTCTTGTCCAGGAAAAACCATGGTGTACAAGTGGCATAGTTTATTTAAACAAGGAAGGGAATCCCTGGAAGACGACCCGAGGCCGGGCAGGAGCATTGAGGTGACCACGCCAGCACTTATCCAAAAAGTTGAACAAATTGTACTCGAAGATGCTCGACTAAAGAAGAAATAACTCGCAGAAATGGTTGGAGTATCCGATACAACAATTTTTAAAATCCTACACGATCATCTCGGCATGTCTAAGGTCAGCGCAAGATGGGTGCCGAGACTGCTCACGCCGCCGCAAAAACAACAGCGCGTAGAGTGTTCGCGTGCATTTTTGGACCTCTGTAATGAAGACAAGGATGGTGTATTGAGTGGAATTGTTACTGGAGGCGAAACTTGGGTTCATCATTATGAACCTGAGTCCAAACAAGACTCCATGCAGTGGCATAAAAAGGGCACAGCACCTCCCAAGAAATTTAAAGTGTCACAATCAGCTGGGAAACTCATGGGAAGGAATATTGTTGATTGATTATAAAGATAAAGGTGTTTCTATAACCGGAGAATATTACGCTTCAATATTAGAGCGACTAAAAGAAGCCATTAAAGAGAAAAGACGGGGAAAATTGACAAAAGCTGTTCTGCTTTTGCACGACAACGCGCCCGTCCACAAGAGCCGCGTTGCGTTAGCTGCCCTGCATAAGGTGGGCTTCGAAATTGTGAATCACCCACCCTACAGCCCAGACCTGGCCCCGAGTGATTATTACCTGTTTCCGAAAATGAAAAAAGAGCTGCGGGGTAAAAAATTTACTGCCGATGATGAAGTCAAGGAGGCAGTTTCGGCGTATTTTGCAGATAAAGAGAAATCATTTTTTTATGAGGGTATAAATAAATTAATTGAAAGATGTGAAAAATGTATCCGTCTTGCAGGTGAATATATTGAAAAAGAAAAATAATTTGGTTTTTTATTTCCACCCCTTGTCCCCCATTCCGCGAATATAAAAACGCTCCCTCGTATATTGCGTTAGTTAACATAATTGGTCATAAATTATTATTTCATATGGCACTTAAAGATAAAGGAAAAATAAACATGTACTCAGTTAGTTAACCATTATTACTCTTTATTACCAACTGAACGAAATATATGAAATATTCAAATATTAATAACACCCTGTTTACTACATATTTCTGAGATTCACTCATCATCAGGTAAACTTGTGTTATTAACGAACAATTCCTTTGTAAGGTTTATCGTATGTTTTTGATACAGAAAAATGATGAACATTCATCTATTTGACAAATCACGAAGATAGTGTCTGTCTACACACGCTCTGGGAACTTTGTTGCCGACATGTGAGATAGACACGTTCTCGTTGTAATTCAAATACTTTCGTGTGTTGTACGAGGGAAGGGAGCAATGTTTTTTCATGTATTATCTGTTAAACTTTTTATTTCTGCCATAATAACAATTTTCCTGAAGTTGACCATTTTATGGCTTCTTCACAATTTTCTACTACCATTGCATTAGTATAATTTAGGTAAACTTCGTAATAATCAAATCGTTTTGATAATTTTTTGTAATGTTTCGAACGCTCTGAAGTTGTCACGTTAGTTTGAGCATCTTCAGTTTTTATCTGTTTCTGCACTATCATTCGATTTTGTTCGTCTTTGTTTACATTGTCATCTTGATCATATTGCTTGCTTAATATTGTCTGTAGATTCATCATCAATTTAAAATACTTTGTATCATTGGTGCATCTGGTATTTTATTGAAAAATATTTCATACGAGTTTTTCTGATTCTTGTATTTATCGGCAATCGGTTTCCAATATATGCAGCTGTGTACATGCATTCTGCCCAATATTTTTTCTCAATTTTAGCCTCAGAAAGTAAACAACGAGCACGATCTACAATGATCGTATTGTACCTTTCTACTATTCCATTTTCTTCATGAGTATATACTTAAACATTTGCAACATAAAATGTACATATATAGGATGTTTCAAATGGCGCGTTTTTTTTAAGAATAAATAAAATATAGATGGCACACTGAATTTGTCTGGGTATGTGGACATTTAAAAAGTGTGATGTATGACATTTATAAAAGTGGCTTCATACACGGTACAATAATGCATTCAAATTGTTGAATTATTTTATGAAAATCAGCGTTCTGTGAAGAGTTTTTAGAAAATTACGTGAATTTTATGGCTTACATAATCGTCCATCTGATGCCGGAAGATGCTAAAAAAGTTTAATAAGGGACAATCTCGGTATGTGAATAACATCATAACATTTACATAATCGTCCATCTGAAAGCACTATTGATCGAATTATTAAAAAATTTTAAGATACCGGTTCCGTGGAAGATCAAAAAAGTGAAAAATACAGTCGTAGTGGTCGTTCAGAAGAAAATATTGGTTTGGTTCGTGACAGTGTTGCTGAAGATTCTGAAATGTCTATTAGACGACGTTCACAACAACTTGGACTTAGTGGATCAACAACAGGGCGTATTTTACACAAGGATTTAGTACTGAAGACATATAAGGTTCAAATAACACAGGAACTGAAGCCATTAGATCATTTAAAACGTCGTTCATTTGTCAATTTCATCAATGAACAACCAGCTGATTTTTCTCAAAAAATAATGTTTTCCGATGAGGCACATTTTGAACTTGGTGGCTATGTTAATAAACAAAATTACCGTACCTGGGGCGAGGAAAATCCACGAATTATTCATGAGAATCCTATGCATCCTAAAAGTTATTGTTTAGTGTGCATTATGGTGTAATTAGACCTTACTTCTTTGAAAATGCTGCTGGTGAAGCTGCAACTGTCAATGGTGATCGATATCGTCGGATGGTAAACGAATTTTTATGTGGAGGATATTAGGATATGTGGTTTCAACAGGATGGCGCTACACCTCACTTTGCACACGAATCAATTGATTTATTGAGAGAACACTTTCCTGGACGTGTAATCTCAAGAACCGGTGATGTTAATTGGCCACCAAGATCATGTGATTTGACACCATTAGACTATTTTCTTTGGAGTTACGTGAAAAGTCAGGTTTATAAAAACAATCCACAACCAATTCCTGCTTTGAAAGATGAAATTATTCGTGTCGTTGGTGAGATAGAACCTCAATTATGTCAAAACGTTATAGAAAATTTTAACAAAAGAGTGGATGTCTGTGGAGCTGCAAGAGAGGCCATTTGGCAGATATTATTTTTCGTATATAAATGTCATAACTGATACTTCAATTATCAATAAAAAGTTTTTGAAAGTGAATGCAAATTATGTGTTTTATTTATTCTTTTAAAATAACCGCGAAATTTTAAACACCCTTTAGCTTTCCATTTTGTCCGCTTTCGGCATTTTTGTTTTCTTCTTAGTTATGTTCCCTTAATTAATTTCCAGCAAAAATCTATGTAGCTCGGCTACCATGTTAATAATATGAGATGGGTTCTATATCCCTTTATTGTCATATACTTGGATTCGATTACATAATTGGTTATAAATTATTATTTCATATAACACAAACATAAAATAAAAATAAACATGTACTCAATTAGTCAACCACTATTACTCTTCATTGCCAAATTAACTAAGTATATAAATCAAAATCATATTTCGACACAAACATTAAGTCTTCTCTCCGTCATTATGTTAAGTATATTACTAATTTACGTAGTAAGCCAGATATTATGAAATACAACTTTAGAAAAGATAATTTTACTAAACTTTATAATGCTTTTTTGAACACAGAATGTCTATTGGTCCTTTATTGGAACCTTACCGACATACTACTGTGGGCAAAAAATAGTAAGACTTTGTTCATAATTTTTAAATTCTTAATTTATTCTTCCAAATCTATTTCGTCCCCCTCAAAGTAATCCCTCCTGGCCTCAATACACTTGTGCCAACGTTTCTTCCAATTCTCGAAACAGTTGTTAAAGTCAATTTCAGGAATAGCCTTCAATGCGCGTAGCGATTCACGTTTAATGTCTTCAATTGACTCAAAACGGTTTCCCCGGAGCGGTCGTTTGAGTTTGCTGAATAACCAGAAGTCACACGGAGCTAAATCAGGCGAATACGGTGGTTGCGACACGATATTGGTTAAAAATTTGGCGAAAAACTCACGAAGAATTAATGCAGTATGCGACGGTGCATTATCGTGGTGCAAAACCAAGAGTTGTCGGCCCATAATTCTGGCCTCTTTTTACGAATAGCATTGCGCAAACGACGCATAACACCCAAATAGTATTCTTTGTTGACAGTTTGGCTGGTCGGAAGGAATTCGGAGTGCACCACACCTAGATAATCAAAGAAAATTGTCAACATAACCTTGATTTTTGACTTGCTTTGACGTGGTTTTTTGGGCTTCGGCTCACCTTTGATACGATATTCGGCCGATTGATCGTCTGTTTCCGGGTCATAAGCGTAGATCCAAGTCTCATCTCCAGTTATGATGCCTTTCATTTTGTCTTGATAGTCGGAAAGCACTGTTTCACAGACGTCAACGCGACGCTGTTTTTCGAAAAAATTGAGTGATTATGGAACAAATCGTGCTTTCACTTTTCTTAGGCTCAAATGATCTTTCAAAATGGTTTTCACTGATGCTTCCGATATTCCAACGATGCCAGTAAGGTCTCTGACTGTTAATCGTCGATTCTCGTGCACCAATTCCTTAATTCTATTGACGTGTTAATCATCATGTTCATGGCCGTCCTGGACGTGGTTCGTTATCAACGCGTTCTCGACCCTCTTTGAATAATTTGTACCAATCAAAAACACTTGCTCGCGACAAACAATTATCACCGAAGGCCTTTGGCCTTTTACAACATTCTGAACGTTTCGACATCAAAAATTTGATTCCGTACACAAAATTTAATAGAACTTCTTTGTTGAATAATTTCACTCATTGTAAAAGTCGCCGAATGCACTTTTTGTACTTCAGAAAGACAAGCGTATACTAAACACTAATGATTATTTTGATGTGACATTTGGCACAGATGTCACTGACAGTCATACCAACCTAGAAAAAAAATATTTCGACGAATGGGTTTTCGCGCGAAATTTAAATTAAAAAGTTTTACTATTTTTTGCCCACAGTAGTAAATCATGTGTTAAAAAAAGCTTTATAAACTTAAACAAAGTATGTTCAATATAAAGTCAGAAGAAAGACTTAATGCTTAGATTCTGTAAATTTTCATTAACTAATGGAAAGTTAAGTCTTTGCTCTTTAGACACATACTTTCAGAGTTAGTAAGAATTGGATGTTGTACTTAACCCCAAGAATTCAATACAATATTAACTATGGTACGAATATGTATACTATGTATGATATTAAAAAAATTAAATACGTTATATCCGCCGCCATTTCGAAACCTTGTCTGTCAGCCAAAGTTGGTGTTTATAATTTCTATTTTGTTGTATATTTTATTCAGTACAAATTTTTAGTTCGATATTAATTATTTAAATATTAGTAAAGTCAATTTGGATAAGTAGTGTAGGTATGTACAGCTAATAATTACAATACGCTAATATGATTTGTTGTGGAACTAAATGTTTGTTAAAATATACTCAACCACCCAAATTAAAGAGATAAAATTATAAATATGTGGGATAGAAAAAAAAATTACATTTTTTAATTTTTTTTTTTAGTTTAAGAAATTATTCATAATCCAATGTGAATAGTTGTAAGAATGGCAACCAAAAAAACTAAAGGAAAGAATGTTTTTTAGGTTAGGTTTCCCAGACATTTAAGCTTATGTAATCAATGGATTTGAAAATGTAATCAAGATAGAATAGATTACGATGTGTGGCGCGATAAAAAAAAACAACTTAACGAAAAGAGATAGAGTACCTGCTGCCACGTTTAGGAATTCCACCCGGTCTTGAGATACAGGCGTAGATTCAAAGAAACTAATAGAGACGGTAAATGGACACCACAGTATTATAGAATCCCCAACCGCCGTCCAATACTGAAGACGAAACACGGTTTGGCAAAACGCGTTACAATCCAATTTGCAAGTGGCAAAGGCGTAAAAGACGATGCGAACAAAAGACAAGGGGAGGAAAATAATAAACTTTAATGTTTAATTTTTTTGGTCGACATTTATAGTTCTGACATTTCTGGCGCGAGTCGCATATAGTTTTTTGTTTCCACAGCCATTTGTTACTAATCAATTCGGGCCGTTTTCTTTCAATCGCCTGGCGTAATCTCTCTAGTTGTGCACAGTAGAGTTGAGAATCAATCGTCTGACCAGTTGGAAGTAGCTCGTAGTGGACGATTCCCCTCCAGTCCCACCATACACACAGCATCACTTTTTTTGGCGTCAATGTTGGCTTAGCGAACGCTTGTGACGGCTCACCATCCTTTATCCACGATCTTTTACGCTTCCGATTATCGTACGTAATCCATTTTTCATCTCCGGTTATTAAACGTTTCAGAAACGGCTCGATTTCATTCCGTTTCAGCAGCGCATCGCAGATGTTAATTCGGTCAATCATGTTTTTCACGCTCAACTCATGAGGAACCCCTACGTCAAGCTTTTTTTTGTAACCAGCTTTGTGTAAATGGTTCAAAACAGTTTTGTGGTCAATGCCTAGCTCCATGCCAATATCGACACTGCTGATATGCTTATCTTGTTGGACTTTTTCAAGAATTTCATCAGATTTTTCAGTGATTGGACGACCGCAGCGTGACTCATCTTTCACATATTTCACATTGAAATTTCCAGAACGAAAGCGAGCGAACCATTTCCGCGCAACAGATTTCGATAAAGTACCTTCACCGTACACAGCACAAATTTTATCACAAGCCTGCGCAGCGTTCTTCCCCTTTATCATAATAATATTGCAGAATATAGCGAAATTTCTCATTATTCTTCTCCATTTTCAAGTGCGAATAACTTTCCAACCACTGCACCGATTACAATGTTTCTACGCTCAAACTAACGTTCGGAAGGTCATCTAAAAAACGAGCCCTCGGTGGTGTCGCTGTGACTTGTTGTTCTTTAGTTATCGGCAACCAATGCCATCTATCGGGAAAAACGCCACGAACTTTTTCCCAGACCCAATAGTTGTGTAATTATTCAGGTCTATAATTATTTTGCCAACAGCCCCAAAAGAATGAATTAGATCAAAAAATTTAAATAATAAAATATATAACATATATATATATATATATATATATATATATATATAAATTGCATATATATATATATATGTCAATAACATATATATATATATATATATATATATATATATATATATAAAAATTGTTAAAAGATTAGTTTCACAATGCTTGGGTGTTGTTTTTTTTACTAACTGGCATTTTGAGATTTTCCAAGCGCGATCTATTTTAAATATCTTAAGAAAAGAGGAAATTAAATTGTATTTGCAGTTTTTGTCACGTATATTGCCATTTTTTACATATTTGTATTTAATAATACAAAGTGAAACACCACAAATTTATAAAATATATACTGAAGTTGAACTATAAACTATTAAAAGTATTATGGATTGCTATATATATGAGAAGATAATTTCTCAATCTCATATTTTTAATATGGACTTTCAGATTCCTTCCAATTTTTAAAAAATTAAAGGCATGCACTTTGGCATTGCCATGACTAGCAGAAATGCAACGAAACAAACATTAGATGAGGTTAAACGTAAATGTTTACCCTTTTATATTGAAAGCATTATAGTAATAACAAGGTTACCACTAGAAAATTCTGTAATTTATAAATTAAAATTAACAGATCCCAATGTAGTTAAGAGTACGGAAATAAAGATCTATTTTTGATATAATAAAGTTTAATAAAAAATACTCAAGACAATTAATTCAGAATGGAGATAACTAAGAAACTTTGATTTCAATACTATACATTTTAGCATTTTTGTCATTGCATTTTGAAAACGAATTTTTAACATGAAGGTAGGAATTGGCCAACAGAAATAGCCCCAATTCATAAAGCTTGTGTTTATAATTTTAAGTTTGCCACGCTCTAGCGTAAAAGTGGAAATAATGTTTTCACAAATTAATTTTAATATAATAGCTTCCAGAAACAAATTATAAACAACTTTAGAAGGTGTGCTGCATACTAAAAATATAGTTTCACAAAATTTCGCATACTATAATTTAATTTTCCTACTTATCTTGAGCTTTGAAAAAAATGGATAGTAAAATATATCGTGACTTATTTTCTGCAAATTTATCAAGAAAACCCGAATTAATCACGTCATAGGATATCAAAATTAGTTCCATTTCAATTTGTAACGTTTATTATTAGTTTTGTTACGACTGTATGTTGAAATCGTTTTATAAATATTTTAAATTTATTTATATTTCCCGCCATTTTTCGTATCAATCGGGAGTCCACGATTTATCTGTGATTTCTATTAAATTTCATATACTATCCTTGCTTATGTGTAATTGATTTGATTTTACGTAATTACACCCATCACTTTGTGTTATAAGTGCTATTAATAGCATAAATTATAAAAATTGAATTCTCACTGATTTCACAACTTTGGATATTTATATAGATAAACGCTGTAAAGTATGTTTTGATACTTCTCAGTATGAATTTAAAACTGTGTTGTTGATTTTACAAAATGATGTGTTTTTTTTCTCATACTTAGTAAAATTAATTTGCATATACGTTTATTTAGTGCTGAGCAACTATTACTGTTTTTTACAAATATAAGTAATCATACTCTAAGAATATTGATAAAAAAAAAGCAAATTATAATTATTACAAAAGATGTTTAAACAATTTATGTATACTTGTAGATACAGTTATTTCTGTTTTATTGTCGAAAAAATGGAATGTTATCATACATGCTCTGTTGGAGGTTGTGAAGATAGAAAATCTCATCATCATCGATTTCCAAACCCACAAAAGTTTCCAGAAATATTTAAAAAATGGATAAGAGAATGTGGCAACGAAAGTTTTATTAAAATGGATGCTCTTGGTATCTATCGTACAAGAGAATTTCCTATGTCCATTTTACACCAAATGACATATCTTCAAATATGTACTTAAAGAAAGATGTTATTCATTCTTTAAGTTGAAAAAGCAGATGTTTGTAAGCTATATATTAAAAAATAATATCAAATATGACAAGTATCTTATTATTTCAGGTAAGAACATGGCAAATTTTGCAGTCAGAAATATACGACATTTCTGTCTGTGAAACGAAAACGAAAACCATGATAATAATCCACAAAAAGGTATATTCAGTAATATTCTTGTTTTTTTGTCATTTTAATAATTGAAGTTTATTTCTTGTAGATGATGTGATTACTTAATATTTGTTTCTAGATTCAACTTGAGTATTAAAAGTTGATGTAAATAGAGAAAAACATCTGTGTCCTAAAACAAGAAAATTATATATAGGAACTGTTACTCTAACAACATCTCTAAAAAAATTAAGGAAAACAAACACACAATTGGAGAAAGAAGCATAAGTTTACAAAAAGTAAATTCATGCAATTATCAATTTAGAACTGTGTATTACAGAATTTGTAAAAAAACCAAATTCACTTGTCTGGTATATGACCCAAAAGGAAAATGATATATTTTAAGTGAGAAAACCTAGCATTAATTCTATATAAACAAAGTGAACAGGCATTTAGAACTTTTTGCTAAATTATTTAATGTGTCTAGCAGAAAAACATTAAATAAGTTTACTGCAACACATTTCTTTAAATGTTGACATATATGACCTAGGAGATATTTCATATTTAAAAGCTAATGAGATGTTATTTATTTTATAGTTTTATAAAATGACTATACAACATCATGTTATATTTAACAATAATGCAATGCATTATGAAGATTTTGAAGATTGTTTTTATGATTAAAGAGTAACCAGGGACTGAAAACAACCAAATACATTTGGCTTTACTAAAAATTATATTCAAACAATGGATTTGGTGTGATTTTTAAAATATATAATAAAAATGTAATGAAATTGGATTAAATACTATAGCAAGTTTTAGTGATCAGGAAGTTGAAAATATAGCTGTAGTAAATTTTTAATAAAAAATTCACTAGCCGAAACAGATTATACTAATAGAAAATGTTAAAGGATTAATAATCAAATGATTTACCCCATTTGATTAATGGGATTAAAAATAATCTATTGATGAAGCACTTGGTGTGGAACAATAAAGATGATTTTAGTGTGATAAAATGGCAAGATATATACAATGCTTATCAACTAGATAATGTGTCTGGCGAATTGTTAATAATGCCCAAATTGATTAAAGAGCACTGCAATCCTGAAAAAAATCAGAAAAAAGAGGCTTCAAATGCCGATGTTTAGCGACACAATTGCAGCTGCTATCAATGTCTTAGCTGTAACAGATATTTTATATATCATTACCAAATCAATCTGGGAAAGCTTTAAGGTGTACAATATCCAAAGACTGAACATTATGGATTCTTTCAATTATCTAAAGAAATATTGAGAAGCAGTATTTTGAAAAAGGCAGTAGAAAATACATACCCCATCCTGAAAAAATTGGGTGTAATAATTTATGTATTAGAGGAGGTATATAAAAGTGTACAAGGACAAGTGTCTTTTTTAAGACTTCAGGTTTTCAATCAAGACATTGTTGAAAATTTTTTAGAAATGATACAAAAGAGAAGTGCCTGAAATGTCAATGTTTCTGCTGTACAGTTTCAGAACCATTTTAAAACTTGTTAATAATTTAATATCAAAACACACACTTCGTGCAAATTGTGAAAAAGATTCGTTAAAAATTTTAATCGCAATAGAAAAGAAATACAAAATGATAAAAAAACTTGTGACATAAGTGATGATTTGTTAACCACAGTTAATTCAGTTATTGTAAATGTAACCAAAATTGATGTATTTGCTACTAGTTATGTAAGTGGTTACTTATGTAAATGACTAAAAACTTTGTACTCATGTGATTCATGCAAACAAAATTTAATATGTAATAATAATGAAGAACAGCAGTAGTTTACTCTGACAAAAGAATTTTTAATAGATATTCTATTCATATGAAATACACACAGTTGAATTAGTTAAAACTCTGAGAGTATTCTATAAATAAAATTCTTTTATTTGAAATAACCCCTCAGGGAAATGGATCCAAATTATTATAGGTATATTTCTAATCTATTAATACCTAGTATCCAATTACAAGCTGATAGTATACAAAACTGTTTAATTATGATACTTTTAATATTATTATGAATTCAATTATTAGAAAAAAAACATTATTATCTAGTATTTTGAGTAATAATTTAGATCCATTTCTCCGAGGGGTTATTTCAAGTAAAAGAATTTTGTTTATAGAATACTCTGTAAACAGAGCTTTAACTAATTCAACTGTTGTGTATTTCATACGAAGAGAATATCTCTTAAAAATTCTTTTGTCAGAGTAAACTACTGCTATTCTTCTTCATTATTATTACATATTAAATTTTGTTTGCATGAATCACATGAGTACAAAGTTTTTAATTGTTTACATAAGTAACCACTTACATAACTATTAGCAAATACATCAATTTTAGTTACATTTACAATAACTGAATTAACTGTGGTCAACAAATCATCACTTATGACACAAGTTTCATAATTTTGTATTTCTTTTCTATTGCGATTAAAATTTTTAACGAATCTTCTTCACAATTTGCACTCAAAACTACATAAACAACAAATAATTGTGTAATATAATATATATTATACTGCAATATATATATATATATATATATATATATATATATATATATATATATATATATATATATATATATATATGAATATATATATATATATATATATATATATTCTTTTTTTCTTTTATTTTCCTATATTCTCTAATACATTATTGTTTTATTTGTGTTTAAAATAAGTAATATTGAAGAAGAAACTTTATTTTGAATATATTAGCAATTTCTTGATCAAATACTATTGCAAATACAGTAAATAAATTAGAATATTCACTATTCAAAACACATTTTTTGACCTTATACGTGGGTGGTCTTTTAAGTTTTGCATGTAAAACTGGAGTAAAACAGTAAATAGCTTTTAAAGGTTTCATTGATTATTCTCCACGAAGATTAATGCACCTTTCCATGCGCTCGAACCAACTTTGAAAGCAGTTGTCCCACTCGTTTGGTAGTACAGTCATTAGGAAAAGTTATTATTGACATGGTATATAAGTATAAAAAAATGTGAGTTGAACAGAAAATGTTTGATTGAGTAGCAGTATATTGTGGCCTGGCATGCACAGTATTTACACTTTAAAATTTCTAATGATAGCCCTGGTGATAACAAGAGACCGGTGATATTTATCAGTGAGTTATGTGCACTGTCAAAGTTTAGATGAAAAAAGAGAGCTAAGGATAGATGGCGCAGGACAAAGATATATAATGAGTCATGCAAGTGGTGACATGGGATTTATTGAAAGAAAATCACTTATTTAAATGGAAAACCAAAAATGGAGATTACCAACACTAAATTTATCAAGAAATTCAATTATAGTTATGGACAATGTCAACAGCCTACATACATATTCACTGAGAAAAACATATATTCTGGGTTTTTTGAAAAACATATCATCCTGAAATCTTCAAGTGTGAGTTGCTTGAAAAAGTGATATACAATAAACCAGAATAGAATTGACAATTACACAGGAAGTTATGTCATGCAGTGTTAAAGTTACTTCCATATAACTCTAACCTTAACCCAATAGAAATGATATGGTGCATAGAAAAGTAGCCTTAAAAAATGTTGATGGTAGTTATTATATGGGGGCTTTAATTAAGCAAGTTTTTTTATGAAATCAATTTAGACTTGTGTTAGGCAGACTGCAAACATACACACGAAATAGAAAAGAAATACATTGAAAGGGATAAATTAGTGAAAGTACATGAAGAATTTATTATGAGATTAGACGAAGTATATTTAGAAATGGACTGGTTAGAATCACATGAAATATAGTCCTGAAAAATATGTAGTATATATAATGCAATATATTTCACACTATGAAATATTTCCTTTTATGACTTTCATACTTTGAAAAATGACATGTAGCACGAAAACTCGTATTTTCCTGCTTATACATCGTTTCGATATTTCGGATTCGAACCTCACCGATAGTACAATTTTTTTTCATTAATTTCTGCCTTAATTAAAAACGATTTAATAAGCAGGAAATAGAGTTTTCATTAATTTGCATCATTAAATGCATGTAGCTCTTATATACACATGTGTACATATATACATTTGCATATGCATTTAATGAGACCCACTGCGGGTTTTCAATTAAAGGCCTGCTTCCATAATGAAATTTACAGTGTGGTTAAATAATAGAATCTCACAGCCTTGGTTGCTCAATGGTAGGGCAACTGCCCGGTAAGCCTAAGACTGCGGTTTGATTCTTCATCGATAAGGCATGATTTTTTCATTAATTTCTGCCTTAATTAAAAACGATGTAATAAGCAGGAAATTACGAGTTTTCATTAATTTGCTTCGTGAAATGCATGTAATTATGTATCAGGTTGTTACATATGAAATGTCCGATTTTGTAAGGAATAAAAAAAAGTCTAAATTTAAAAAAATATAAATATTTATTCTGCAAAATAGTCTCCATTTACATCAATAGTTTGTTGCCAACGCCCTGGAAGCTGAAAAATTCCCTTTGAAAAGAAATCTAGGTTTTGACGGCTCACATATTGCTCAAACACTGCTATTACAGACTCCCGGTCAGGGAAGTCCCTATTTTTTAAGTGATTGTCTAAACTTCGGAAAAAATGAAAATCAGTTCGAAAGGTCAGGTGAATAAGGTGGGTGAGGGAGAATTTCGTAACCAAATTCCGAAAGTTTTTGGATTGTCTGTCGTGCAACATGAGGTCTTGTATTATCATGAAGAAGTATGGGTCCATGTCTATTGACTAGTGAGGGCTGCAAGCGGCTCAATTTTCCATGCATAGTTTCCAGTTCGGCACAATAGGACGCTGCCGTGATGGTTTCACCAGGTTGCAAAAATGAATACTGAATAATACCCTTACTGGTCCACCATATAGTCACCATAATCTTTCGCGGGTGAAGTGATGCTCGTGCATGCTGTCTTGGTGCTTCACCACGATCTAACCATTGTCCTGACCGTCTCCGATTATCATAAAGTATCCACTTTTCGTCACACGTTACCACTCGATAAAGAAACGGTTCAAGTTTCTGTCCATTAGCCAAAGAGGTAGCCACCTCCTATCGACGGAGCTTATTGGCTTCCGTTAATTGGTGCGGCACCCATCGATCGAGTTTCTTCACTTTGCCAATCGAAGAAAGGTGACGACTAATGGTGGCAATGGACACTTGAAGTGTTTCTGCAAGGCAACGCACTGTTGTCGACGGATTACTTTCAACTTCTACACGCCGCTCGTCGTCATTAATGGTGCTACGCGCATATCCGCGAGGCTCATTTTCCAAATCAAAATTTCCCTCGCTGAATTTTTTAAACCATTGCCGTAATGTGCGTTCATTACACGTGGTTTCACCGAACGTCCGATTAATTTCTCGTGTTGCTGCAGCTACATTTAATCCCTTTTTAAATTGAAAGAGGTAAATTGCCCGAATATCTCTTGCCGACAGCATTTCCACAGGCGAGACAAGGACAGGTGTATTAATCTTTCCAAGAAATGGAACAGGTACACACTTCAAAATAAATACCCTTTCCTACAAATACAATAACAATTTTCACCAAAAACTTACACGTCTTCACACAGGTGCGATTTAGTTCAGACTGAAGGAAAAAACGGACATTACAACCTGATATATACACGAGTGTATATATGCATTTAATGACATATGTAGCATGTTTTTATTTTTTTAAGATTTTTGTCATAGGCTAACTATAATTTAAATTACGCGATAAAACACCGATTTTAAGCTAAAGTCGATTTAAATATTAGCGTGCTAAATTTTTATCTGGGAATGTACACAATAAATCGATGGTGCTTGTTCTTGATTAGACTATAGTTATTGTATGCAAATTCAAATGGAGATGATTTATAGAGAAGTGGGTAAATATATAATGCGTCCAGACGCGCTATCAAAAGCTGCCTGTGAGTATGCGTACCATGGTATTAACTCTCCAAAGGTCAGTGAACTTTAAAACGTTCTACATTGATGTATATATTTAGTCATAGATCGATTGATCATTCAAATACGTATTATCAAAAATAATAATATTACAAGGATAAGAAAAATTAATGTTTCATACAAGCAATGTTTAAAAATGATTCAAATTTCATGTAGGTAGTACTCGGTGGTATGTATATATGTATGTATATGTATATGTATATATATATATATATATATATATATATTATTATATTAATCATTATATATAAATTATATATAAAGATTAATCATTTAATAAATTTTACAAAGTAACCAACAATATCTATAAAAGAACGGGTATGTATGTATTTAAATAATTATTTCTTATCGCCTTCTGTTTTGACCAGTTACAATTATACTTAACTGAACAAGTATATATCAAATCTATATACTAATATACATATAAAATTACCACTCTATCAGGCGATATTTAAATCAAAAGAGTAAGCAGATGAAATTTTTACCAATAACTAATATAATTTATTTACTTACTCAGTAAACATAATAAATATGTTCATACATATATTCACAAAATTTATACATAAATAAGAAAAAGAAAATGCTAATGTATCTAGCATAAACTTCATTTACATAATAATAAAATAATTGGGAATATTAACACATTCTAATTAACGAATTTTGCTCCGACTGAATTCATTTCAGATAAATTGTAAGTGCATTAAGGTAAGTAAGTACATAAAGGCAATGAACTTTACAAATAAAAAGAATATATTAGATCAATACTGTTTAAATTACTTAGGAAAGAATGACGAAGCTGCTTTAGAAAAATGTGGTCATTTTGCTGAAGTTATTATTGGATGTTTTAGTAGTCTAGATACTCAGTAAACAGTAGATATATGGAGGTGATGTATTGCTATTATTACTAGTGTTCTAAATTATTTTATAATTTACTTTCCTTTAGAATGTAATTTCCATATTTAGATTAGGCATGATGCATGTAGACAGTGAACATCAAAAAACATTTGCTCTCAATTTATTGTGTTTTGTCTTCTAACAGATTCTCTCAATTAAAGTATTTAAACATCTAGTGCTAGCTGATGAGTAAGTGTGCGAAAATAAAAAATGAAATATGTAATAAATGCTACACTATTTTTAATTTGGAAAGAATATATGTTTTAAGGAAAGAAAAATGAATAAATACTTTGTTGTGTAGGAAAAATTAAGCCAATAATAAAATATTTAGCAGTATGCATGAAAGCAAAAGTAACAAGCAATTAGTTATATGGATAATTAAAGGTAAAATATTATTAAGAATTTAACTTATACCTTGAGTAATAATTAGGTTTTATGAAAAGGTATCTTACATAATATAAAAAAGCTTAAATAAATTAAAAATGGAAAATTCTTTTACCGTCTCTTAAATCCCCAGCTTCTATTTCGCTAAAACCGTTATCCATAGAATCGAGACCCTCATTTTCCGACCTGGATTTGACATCTAATTTGGTTTTCCAAGCGCCTCGTACGAAATTATTAATATTAGCACTTGGATCACTTAGACGTCTTTGTTGACGATAATTATAGAAGTCGTCGGGATCTTCTTCCCAATCGGAATCCCACATATCGGTTGCGCAAAAACCTGGTTCGGAAGTAGGCGTTTCCACACCAGAACCTTTAGGTTTTGTGACCGCCATTTCTGCATGACCTTTACCTTGAGGACCTTTCATTCTAACGAATTCACATCGTTGAGCGTTGGAATTAGAAAATAGTCCGAATGTCATTCGTTGTGCCATTTTTGTACTCAAACTGGATTGCTGAAAGGGAAACAAAATTCAATAACCAACACTACTATTACTATATAACATAAAGAACTTTAAGTAGTTTTCTTGCCAAGAATGTATAAAAATATATTTCTATGAGAAATAAATTGTATATAGAGTTTGAGAACAAACTTATACATACCCTTGCATCATACACTTTTTTTAATGCATCATATCTAATTGAACCTAAGAATATAACACCTTGAATAGTTCCTTCTCTATCTGCTGCTACTAATTCCACACAAACCATTTCACCATCTCTGACTAAAATATCATGAAAAACTTCATCGAAATTATCCACCATGAAACATATATGTGGATAGGTTATTTCCTCAACCTCTCCTTTTGTGTCCATTCTTCTACGGCTAGGAGATGCATAAACTTTTTGGGAATGTCGTTTTAGCACTTGAAGTTCTTTTGGACTAGTTCGTGTGCATATGGCTAGAGTTAGAGTATATTCAAATTGATGAATTATTAGATTCAAATATACTGTTTCTTCCCAATCTATATCTGGATCTCCTATAGGTAGTTTACGACTATCTTTACGAAATACATCTACTTCAGTCTAAAACATAATTACTTGGTTTAAAATTTTGTAATTGAATATGCTAACATAGAAACCTCAAACTTTGGTAGATATCTGGGAGAACCTTTAACATGTTTTTTTCTCACAAAAAATAATAAGTCATCACAATCTATAGTTCTTTCATTTTGAAATAAGAAGTGTCTTACAAATAAATCTGTCCAATATGTAGTGCCCTGGAGAACAACAAAGCCAGAATCTAAAAATCGTTAAAAGTGCCTGGTTTTGACGTTAAATTTTTTAGGTTGTACAATATTTACCATCTTTCATTAATTGTCTCATTTCTTTAGTTCTTTGAAAATTTATCTCTTCTAGTAGCTGTTCCAAAACTGTAGGAGTCTTCAATATTGAGGTATTTGAAAAAGCCATGATGAGTCCAAATTACTATAATGTTACCTTATCAATGGCATATTTGTGTGTTATCTATATGTTTGTTTTGAAAATAATTTTGATTACTATTTGTTTACTAAACACTATTGGTGATATTCGTGATATGAACAATGCGGAACTCCCATTTTTTTCTCCTGGAATTTAATCGATTATATGAGTACATTCGGCGCTTGCGAGCTAGGTATTATCACAATCCTCGCAATGATCTCGCTGAAATACTTGCGGGGAATTTAATTTTAACGTTTTTTTTCGTTATTCATTTGTTCACGCTATATTAGCTGTAAAATTTAAATTCATTGAAAAAACATTTATGTTAGTTTCTAATTTTTGTTTACATTAAAATCTTATTAAAATAAATATCATAATTTACAGTGTTGTTCAAAAGAATATATCTATTACGCTTCAGTGAAGTAACTGTATATGTACATATGATGAATCATAACGAGTCTCGCACCCAATTTCTATAAATTATATAATGTATAGTTATATATTACTTCCATATTTAGTTTTAATGTTTTTTTTTTGATTGATCATTTCAGAAATTTTTTAGAATGTAGTATATATGCTTAATAGGAAATATTAGTCATTTTTTAAAGTAAATTATGGATGAAAAAACATGGAATGCATGTATATGTTACAAAATGATTCAAGTAATATACATGCAAGTTCCTTGACGTCAAAGAAAACTATGAAATAAGCATGCATATTTCTAAATAATCGTGATGACAATTTTCGACGGTTTTCTTTGTAATTTAGAAAGAATTTTTATCAAATAGGTACAATTACCTTAATATCTTATGAAAATGTTATAAAATACCGTAAATACTAGATTTAATAGAGATACATTTTTAACAGATATATGTAAAAGTAATGATACCTATTATAATTCCATATCTGTGGTTTAAATAAAGAATCATTTAAAATAAAGTTACATCATTATAATGCACTTGAAAATAATTATAAATTCTTAACAAAAAAAATACATTTATTATATGGTTCGTAAGTTTTTTAGATTATAGTCAAATAATGTATCGTAAATAAATACAATATATTGTATGAGTTTTTGTCTATTAATTGGCATGCTTTCATTAATAGGTAACCCTTTTTAACATTTCTTTAACATTTCTTACCTATATTTTTTCTAAAAAACGACAGAGGTTGACTATTAATGTTTTCCGCCTTTCTTGTTTTCTCCAAACCTATGTTGATGCTTTTTTGCTAAAAAATTGGTCAATTTTGATTAATTGTTGTACTTATCTTAGTTCTGTTTTTTTACACAAAGCGGTATCACCTCGTTTAGATTATTGGTCTAGTGCCTCTGCCTTAGCGCTATTTACTTTCTGTAAATATATTCTATGATTTAACAACAAAGAAAGCGATGAAGTCCAAAAAAGCATTTCATTTGTTTCATTATGTAACCTTGCCAGTTAATTTAATAAAGCAACCCGCCTATGTTTTGGTTGAACAGAAAATACTTTATTTTTCTATTTCCGAAATATTCACTTCAGTCTTTAGCGTCTTTTTATGAAACCATAAAATCCCTTTACTGGCACAGATTATTTGAGTGGTTGACTTCAGTTTAGATGTATTTTTATAATATACCTTGTCCCAGAATAAGAAGGAGCGATTCAAATATCCCGCTAAAACGCGGAACACAGCTTAAAAATATAACTTACCATAAACATGAAACATAAACAGTTGTGAATGTAGTAGTTTGTCAACAATATTAATCTTTTTCTTTATTATACAAAAATAAATTTAAAAAAATTCATTTTAATGGAAGTATGATTGTATAAAGGTTACCTTTTGGATTAATATGTACAACCTATCCAAAATTAAGATTAAATATTATTAAAACAAATAATAAATTAACAATGCAAAAATTTAATTAAACGTTTACATGTTATGAAAAATGGCGGATATCTGGCATTCATTTATCCATATTAAACTTGCCTGTTCAAGAACCAATGAAAGTCTCTTAAAGGTATGTACTATTTTGGCGCAATATTTAAATCACCCCTTTCTATTCTGAAACAGGACAAAAAATTTATTTTAATGGTAGTATGATTGTACAAACGTTACTTTTTGGACCTATTTAAAATTACGATCAAATATTATTAAAATAAAACAATGCAAAAATGTAACTAAACGTTTACAAGTTATGAAAAATGGCCTATATCTGACAATCATTTATCTGTATTAAACTTGCCTGTTGAAGAACCAAAGAAATCACTTAAAATTATGTACTATTTTGGCGCAATATTTGAATCACTCCTTATTCTGAGACAAGGTATAGCAAGCTGTTGGGACTTTTTATAGTGTTTGTAAACTTTGATACCACATTTGTTTGAAGCTAAATTCATACTTGAATGTTTCACAATAAATATCGAAAATACTTATATACCTACTTATTTGTTGTTTTGTACCTCGGTATAGTATAATTTATGTGCTATTCGGTTTTTGTGAAGAATAAAAATCCAATATAGAAAAATAGAATTCAAATCTGTTCATCAAGGTCATATGTTTCACTATTTTATTGTCAAAAGAAGAATTACTAGATAAATAAATATAAAACGGTACTCAGTAAAATTAACTTTATACAAAGTCAACCATCATTTTTCAGTAGTTTGTTAATTTTTTTTAGAAATATAGAAATAGCAAAGTATGGGAAAATTGCTTTTTAGAATCTACAGACTTTTTCCACTTGTTTAAGTAAATTTAAGTTCAAAATAATTCTCTTTGGACCAATTATTTTCTTTTGTAACAAGAGCAATGATAAACATATCAGTAGAAAATTTATACTTCTGTTAATAATATTATTGGATATTATGTCCTACGAGTAAGTTTATGATGAATTTACCAACTTGTAAGACATTATTAACACATTTGCACACGTACATATTTTTTGAAATTTATTTGATATAGATGTTTTGCATAATATAAATAAATTCAATATTGGGCGCGATGACAAAGTTCATTTTATTAAAGGATTTTTGTTGTCTAGAAAGTTTTTTCTTCAGGGAAGAATACGCTACACTAGTTGAAAAGCTCAAACTTTCTATTATTTTTCATTGTATTTTCGAATGTTTTACTAGAAGAGTCGGCATTTAGCTTATCCTGACGATTTAATTTTTTTACAATGTTGATATCTCATACGATGCACTCGTTATTTAAGACTACATTAAATGTATCAGCACCTTATGTGTAAATAAAAAATTAAAATTGAAAAGTGTTGCGCACTTAACATTTTACCGTAAGATACATAAAATAAATTTTAATATTTTGAGAAGAGTGTTGGATTTCATGGACCTGACTAGAGTACAAGGGGGAGGAGGATAATTTTTTTTTCAAACAGAAGGTTTATTTGTTGAGGAAATCAGTAAACTAAAAGTAGACTTAGCCGTATCATAAAATTCTTCACGATGGCCTAAAAATTGTTCAGGAAAGGGTGATTGATGTGTATTGAAAATATGCATTATTTCCATTAAAATCAGTTAACGACCGAAAAGTCTGAAGAACTTGTGAAAGCTCGAACTGAAGAAATGGTGAATTGATACTATAAGAACAGCGACTTCGATGTTACAAATCAATTCTGTATATATGAAGTAATTTTTCTTTGGTTATGAAGAAAGTGTCAATTGCTGCACAATTGTTAATTTATAAGACAAATAAGATTGAGGAAATCAATAAGTATGAGCCTATATAGTTAAGGCTTTCATCTTATAGCGTTGATTGGAGTTCCATTGGACTTATTTTTGTTCAAAAATTTAAATAAGCATCGCTTTGCATCTGGTAAATCACTAAAGAAACTGTTAAGCAATATTTTGTGCAGTCCCTGAAGGATTGGGACAACACGAAAAAAGATGAAGTATATATATATATATATATATAATACAAGTGTTGAAGGGAGTTACATAGAAAAAGTAGAGGTTATTAATGCGATGCGATTTTTTTCATGGTTAGATAAATGACCTTAATATAATGTGTTATTTAAATGTAGACTTACTTTAGATAGTGAAGTGTTGCAACTGTATTGTAGTTATTTAAATGTTAAAGCGTTTATTACTTGCAGTCGTAAGAAATTTAGTGATGTTGACGATATGAAAACCCTTCCTCCACTGCGTTCTTGTTCGTGGCTCATTAGAACGAGCCTATTACCTGGCATTTTCATTAGGCTTACTATCAATTAAAGTTGGAGCATGATCAGCACAGATTTTTGAATTATCTGACGTTTAAGTAAACTAGTTGCTTTCCTGAATGAAGTTTTGATTATAATATACATTTAGAGTCACGCGATTTTACTTCTTCACAAATGCGAAGTATACGTAACCATGTGCATTTTGCCATAAATTTGTAAACTAATTAATAACAAGATTAATTGTACTTACTATCGCCTGTATCGTTTCTATGCATTCATTTTTAGGAGAAACATGCATTTCGGTCTGATTATCAGTGGACACATAAGTAGTAAATGTTATACAGAGATTCTTCTCGGTTTTCGGGCTGGAATCGCGATTCTGGCATTGTTGTTTCGCCTATTCTGTGTGTGCCAGAGGTGAGGCTTCAGCTGAAAATCCAGAAGAAACTAGATAATGATCGTGGAAATCTACAAGTCATATTATACAGAGATTTTATTCTAATCAGCTACGTTCATTACACTTGTGGCTTAAGAGGTGTATTATTTAGTTAGTTGTTCTGTGTTTTAAAGTTTTCTCTTTGATGCATAAAATATATAATATAAAATATGGGCGAGTTTAATCAGTTAAGGATGATATATAACCCCCTTCAACATTAAGTTTCGTATTCCGTATACGTATTTCGACAACTAAGTTCCCATAATCGGCAGATAAAGGTGTTGAACTCCTTTGACAAGGAAGTCGTCATGTAGGTAATTTTGATGGAGCCGGTGGTTGATTAACTTAATCAGTTAAGGTTAATATATAACCCCTTGCCACATTAATTTTCGTATTCTGTGTACGTATTTCGACAACTAAGTTGTCGTCATCAGCAGAATATCAACCTTAAGTGATTAAGTTAATCAACTACAGGTTGCATCAAAATTACCTTGAAGATGGCTTCCCGGTCGAAGGAATTAAAATTTTATTATTTGCTGATGATGACAACTTAGTTGTCGAAACACGTATACAGAATACGAAAATTAATGTGGAAGGGGGTTATATATTAACCTTAAGTGATTAAGTTAATCAACCACTGGCTCCATCAAAATTACCATCAGATGGGCGTGTAAGTTTTCACGCAAGTTCAAGTAAGAAATATGTCAATTTTCAATGATTTTCCAGGAACATATTATTCAAAAAGTTTTAAAGTCGATTGGCGTACTTTTCTCGGTTCAATAACGCTGTCTCGAGGAAATAAATATTATATCTGGCTTCTACAGTTATAATTGTAGTATTACCAGCACAATATCAGCAACAGTAAAAGACTTAAACTTGTTTCATGCAAGTGACAGCAAAGGTAAACTCTAATAGCAATGTCTAATTGTTTTGGCCCGGAAGTCAAAAGAGACAATCACTATATTTAAGTTATTATTAATATAATAACGTAATAAAAATTAAGCTAAATATTAATTTGAATTTTTTCGTGATTATAAAAATTAACATATGTTCGCATATTTGTTTTTAAAACATTCGCTTTCGATTTTATATGTTCTGGAAACTTTAGTGGAATTTCCAGTTTGTCAAAAATAATTCATCAGTCTAATTATTTGTCGTGAGTAAAGAGTATATTGCGTCTGCTGTAGAGGTATAGTCTCTTAATTATTTATATTACTTTTTTATTAACCCTGCAGTTAGGAACTGATGCGCAAAATACTGACGACTTTCCTGGCCGAAATTCGTAGAAATGCAATGTAAAGGAGCAGTTAATGAACTTGTTACGCGCGTATCCTGTTTCCTAATATACTTTTTTGCACTTTTGCCTATGGTTTGTGTTTGTTTATATTATTTATTGTCGTAACTATTTCCATTCTCGCTACCATATGATAAATAAAACCGCAAAGTTGAAGGAAGCAGTTTATTATATTAGAACATTTAGCGTGATTTTTCATGTTAGTTCAGTTACGATTGTTGTCGATAGTGTAAGAAAAATGAATTGGATCGATCCTAGAGCACTCATTATTTTTTGTATAGTAGGTGTTCAGACACAACCTACAAAAGAAATAAGTAAGATTATAATTTTTTAATGTCAAATTAGATAAAATTTGTAATACTAGTTTATTATTATTTCAACAGATTTGTGCGACAACAAAACAAATATTGATAAATCAGTCAAGTGTAAACCGAGGAAAGTATTCGTAAATATATTACCGGATTTTACACTTCAACCTAAGGTTAGTATCTTTTTTTAAATAATAGAAAGATAGAATTTCAAGTACGTAGTACAAAAGTAAATGTAGTCTTAAATATTTAATTTGAATTTGAACATGAGCTATGTACATTCCAGTTCGACGCAGTAATAAAGAGTATTTTTAATTAATGTTTACAATTAGCCTTCAAAAACAGAAAATGCATGGGAGAAAAAGGATTTGTATTTGGAATAATAGTTTCTATTAGACTAACAATTTCTTTGGATTTTATTAATTAACGTTTTGGATTTATTTAAATTTTGAAAAACCAGAAAGTGAAAGCATTTCTGGTTAGAACGGTACTTTTCTTTTATAAATTAGTATTTTACGTTGTTTAAATGACAGTCATAGTTAATATGAATAGCCTTCCTTTTTTGCAAGACGTCGTTTATAACTTGTTTTATTTTGTCTCGTGCCAGCAAGTGTTCTATGGAATGACATTTTATATTTTCGGATAGTTTAATTTTGCCATTTTTTCTCTGTAGGCGTTCGTTGACCTTGACTAGATTGTTAGTCAATTCCATACGGAAGTGAAGTAAATTTAACTGTTCTTTGGTTAACTTTTTGCTATCTACAATCTTCGCGATATTCTAACCAAGCATTTGCGGTTGCAAAATTGAAAGCATTATACATCTAAGCACTACTATGATATTAGAGTCATGATTTAAAGAATTTTATTTATTTATTTTGAATTGAATTGGGAGGTAATTGCAGACACATATACATATAAACATAACAAGTAAAGATAAGTAATAGTAAAGATCTTAAAATATTGTAATTATATATAAAATATATAAGAAATATTATTAAACAAGCAGGCAAACAAATATGCAAGTATGAAGAATATTTCCAATGGAGAAACTGGATGTACGACATGAAATAGGTTGTACATTGGGGGATGATTTTAAGAATGGAGCTGATCTCAAAAGCGGAATAATGGGTTGTTACTTGTTTTCTACATATTTTCCAAGATCGGTTTGTTATTTTTCTGTCACAGTTATTAAATTAAGTTATTATATTAAAAACGGCTTTCCTCGATTTGAGTTGCTAGTCATATTATGCACATCTTGATTATGCTCAACCATGGATCGTTCCGTTTTTACCATTATGAGAATGAATTGTGGAAATATCTTATATAGTAAAGACAATTGGTTACATACTGTAAAATGCAGACTTCCTGTCACCAATCTGCGTTTGATATGAATAGGAATGTTAAGAACGTGTACTTCACATAATAATGGTAAATTTCTATTTATGTAATATGATACAAAGAAGATGTATACACATATATTAATTTAATGCTTTCAATTTTCCATTCAATCACATAAGGTTTTAATACTGCCATGAGACCTATAGTCGGCAATATGGCCATACACGCGAACTAGAAAATACCCGAGCATTCGAGGAAAAGTACGCGTCCTAAAATATATAGGCAGCTGGGGTCACGCATGGGTTATTAGTGATATTGACTTTGATATGTAAAGATTATAGTAATTAGCGTTAATTAAAACCAAAAAGTGTTTTGATATTATTTATTAATAGAATTACTTGTAAATGAGAGTTTTATTATTATTAATAAAAGTTGAGAGAATTGTTTCTGTCGGCGTTTAATTTTACTCTCGCTAACGAATTATCCCGACAAATATGTATCTACCAACTAGTGCCAGAAGTGGGATTAAAGCAATAGAGAGGCAAAGTAAGCAGAAGAACACTTCGTATAACTTTCTATAAGAGATTTTAAAGTTGATAAGAACGAGTTTTTAATAATAAAATTGAAATAGTGTTCAAGTAAGTAGGATTTTCTAGAAGAATTTCGGAAGTTTACAGAAATTTGATACTTTCGATTACAGACTTTATTGTATAATTGAGGTATTACATACAGAAACAATGGACACGAAAAATACAAACGGAAGTGGCAAAAGTGAAGAACATCAGATGAGAATACCATTACAAAACAATAGAAAAATGAAAAATTGGCAAATTGGCAAAATTGGGAAAATGCAGTGATATTAGTCAGAAAATAGAAAATATTACAACAAAATCGAAGTCGTTAATTAGAAAATAGAAACAGAATTTAACGCTCAGCCTGCAGAGCGTTGAATTCTATCTCCATTTTCAGAAAACTGTGATTTACGCAAAAAAATGAATAGTTTGCGAAGGATCCCAGAGAACGAACAGCAAAACTATACGATATTAATCTCGCACTTAGGAGCTCGTTACGAGGACAGTTACCTACAAGTTTATCAAGCACAGCTTAAAGATAGGCGCAGAAAATTAATGGAGACTGTAGAAATTTCAAATAGACATTGCGCGCCTGGTGACATTAGCTTACTCATCTGCATCAGAAGACATTATTGAGCGACTAACTATGCAAGTTTCTATTGATGATATCAGAGACTAAAGCACGCAAACAGCTTGATTTAAAAAGCACAGAACTATTTCGGATTCATTGAATCATTCTCCGGAATATAAAGCGGTTGGTGCGTCAGATGGGGATATGCGAGAGCGGCAGAGCTAAGCATCTGATAATGATGGTGATAGTATGGATAAAATGCTGAACTTCCTAGATAAGCACTATTAAAAGGTGGATGAAAACGAATCCAACGAGAGCTCTCAACACAAACGAAAGCCAATATGTTGGAATTCGCGGTAAGTTTGGACACTTTAAGAATCTACGACGATTCCACCCATGTCAAAAATTGGTTGAACACGAAGAGGAATCAGTCAGTCGTGATGGGCGAAATTTGACTGACGCCTATAATAACCCACTGTATACAGATATAGTACTGCAGTTGAAACATGGAGCCCAGAGCTCGATAGTTAATGATGTGTTATTTAACATGGTATGTCTCTTACAGTTGATGCTGGAACATTGCATACGATAGAACTATTAGATCTACTTGCAAAATGGAGAATACAAGCTATTAATGGACGATATACCATATCCACGGAACAATTCGAGCCGAAATTCGTTTTGAACGATATTCAAAATCGTGCGAAGTTTTGATTGTACACATTCTAGTCGTGGTTATATTAGAATTAGACTTTCCGCAAGCAGTAGAAATTACATGCGACATTGAAAATGAGATATTAAAAATAGTTTAGGACGAAATAATAACGTCAACACTTCCACTCAAAGGCTCACTCCTCAAGGTGACCGTGGAGAAAGATATCATTCTATCTGCCAAATCAGATTCTACTATTCCGCCGAAAGTAGAAAATGAGTGAATGCATCGGAGCATTGAACACAAACATAATTTTAGCCAAAAGGGACATTGGTGGCAAAAACATTAGTTAGTTTAAATCAAAATTGCGAGTTTTAACAACTCTAACAAGAAGATCCCTAAGGTTATAATTGTTGGGGTTTACGAAAGTATAAAGGAAGTAGTACCAAAGTATAGATGCAGATGCGGAAATTCCTCGTCGAAATACTCGACTACTAAACGGTTTGCGGCACACCTTTGAGCATGGTTAAACTAATCGAAACAGTCTGTAGATAAAACAAATTTAATTTAATTAAACTCAGAATTAGTACACAAAATCACTAACATGTCAAACGATCTCCAACCTTTGGCCAAACAAAGACAATTGATCGCATTATACGCGGTATGCACTTGCAAGGTACTATCAAACTATCGCCGAATCCATGGACCTGCCCAGTTGTTCCGGCGAAGAGGAAAGATGATGCTATTAGATTTTGGGTCTATTATAGAAAGCTTAAAGACGCTGCCAAAAAGGATAAATATCCTTTACTATTATAAGAATCGAATACATTGTCAAGGATAAACAGGATTTTAACATTAGACCTGAAAAAGTTATTGGAAAGTTGAAGTAAGTAATGAAGAAAAAAAAACACTACACTTACTACTAGAATACGACTTTAGCAATTTACAGTAATGTCACTTGACTTATGTAATGCTCCAGCAACATTTGAACGATTTATGTAAACGGTATTTCAGTGGCGTATATATTACTTGAAAAGAAATGATTACTTGAAAAACCTGGGCAAGTTTAAAACTTAAACCAAAGTGCAAAGAAATTTAACTTATTTCAAAAAGAACTAAACTGCCTTGAGTATATAATCAGTCCAAAAGTTATTAGCACCGACACAACAAAGACTCATTCTGTGAGGAGATTCCTCACAGAATTCCGCAGGATAAGCACGTAGAACTGTGTACAATACCGGAAGCTTTTGTTACCTTGAGATTTATTGATAGTGAATTGATAATATCCTTCATATTCTGTAGCTTTGGAGTTCTACTAAAATCATATTCCGACTAAGGAAGAAACTATGAATCTGCAGTGTTCCAAAAGGTCTGTGAATCATTGAGTATGACTTAAATGAGAACAATACCCCTCCACATTCAATATGGATTAAGGCCCATAATACACTGTTTGTTAAAGTTTTTGGCCAAGCATGAAATATCTGTGTTAGAACATCCAACCTATTCGCTGCAACTCGCTCCATGTGACTTTTTATATCTCAAAGTCAAATCAACACTAAAACGAACCAAATTGGAGACGATAGATACTGTGCAAGAAAAGGGCTTTCAAAAAATGATTTACAATGTTAAAATTATGAAAGAAAACTAGTAAAAGATTTTATAGCCGTAATCGGCTATTGGCCATTATTTACATATACAAAAGTCAGTATCCTGACTTTTACATGTGAAGTAGTAGTCAGAGACTTTTTATTACCAGAATTTTATTAAATAAGTCAAAGTTATTTAATATTTAGTTGTATTATTGTTAATAGAAGTCCAGAATGTTGTTTTTATTATTTTAATCTTTGGTTTTACTATTGCAAAAGAATTATACGTAAAAATACCATTATGGTTTCTATTCAGCTGCGAATATTAAAATTGTAAAGGAAACATGGGCAAAAATTAACGCCAATAAGAATTGTGAAGCGTTCGAAGTTTGACTTCTATTAATTACATTTTAAAACTGGCATAAATCTGCTGAGAAGAAGAAGGTATAAAAAAATATATAAATATGTATGTATATTGTATGTGAATATACAGTATTGGCAAATAATTCAGTGTGCATTGCAAAGTCTATATGACTTGAGAGCGGAGTCAACAGGGGCATGTTTACAAACAACAATCTAGAACATTGCATACAAATGATGAAGTACCGGAATGTCCTTGTATATATACTACATGTCCTTGCGTTTATATGTAAGCGAATATGGGAAGTTTTTATCAGTTTATATGAACTAAATGTATCTCTCGTATAATATGATGTATTCAAATGTTCCCGAAATGTGGATCATGCGCATAAACATCAGTTGTTAGTATACCAAACGGGGTTATTTTAAATGGAAACGGCCTCTGTTGGTGAACACTTTCTCATTATTGTGTTCGTAATTTTTCAATTTTTCAAACTTATGACTGCTTTAAACGTTACATAAATGTCCTAGCATTAATTGATGTCGATGTATGTACGTTCATGTATTGCTGTTCGAAATGCAATTATGAATGATCGTAGGTCAACCATCCAAGATAATTGTGCTACGACTGCTAAGCGACGAACAGAAACAACGCCGTATGTACATATCTCTATAGAGAATCGAAAGGACAACTTACAAATTAATCAGCAGTTTAAATTTATAATGGCGCAAAAAATGAAGCGTTTTAATATATAAATTTGTAATGATTTTCCAATATTGTTTTTAACAAATGGTCGGTGGTTTTATATACGGGAATTTTACTACTTCGGAATCCTTTTTCGTCCAAAACGAATGTGGTATCTAATGATACTGTGGCATTATTTAGCCCTTGGATATATAGTAAAGCGAATGAATAGTTGTCGTTGTTTGCCAAACTCTAAAGAAAGAATTCTTTTTTCTTTCCTTTATTTTGGATCAGTTTAATTTGGTTATTCGATTGTAACAGTCTATGAATTTGTATAGAAGACAACGAAATTATTACTAATAAAGCGATTTTGAAAGTGGTCGTATATTTGGGTAATATTTCGTTAAATCATTAGGCGGATGCAAAGAAATATTGCTGCAGTTATTCGTTTTTGGAGAGATTGATCTCGAGAAGATGTCAATATCGTAGAAGATACTCTGAACGACTTAGAAGAACAACCCAACGAGAAGATAGTAGAGCAAGAGTGCCCTTAGGAATCGGCACAATACCTCTGTCTGTAGGAAATTTTTTTTGGCAGAGGTAGGACATAGAATAACATATTTACAAAATTTGATATACCTTGGTATAAATACCAATGGAGGTTTAAATGTGTAATGGCTGAAAATTGTATTTTTGAACTGTTCTAGACAAAAGCTTAGTTATGGAACTTACTTTTTTTATCCACGCTCGTTTAATATTCTAATTATACTGTTTAAGCATTACTAAATAATTCACTAACAAATCAAAAAACTATGACTAAAAATCGATGTCGAGTAAATCTGATTTTATAGGTTTTAATGCTAACTATAAGCTATAAAAAGCTTAAATTTAAATTTTCATTTGTTATTTCTTTAACTCTATTAGTATTGTTTATAAATGAGTTCATTTTACAATATTTGTGTTTAAAAATAGTTTCTCTTGGAAAGCTCGATTTTCTTATCATTTTAATATATTTATATATGCAAATAAATTGCCTAAGTTGCACAACCGGTTGCTATTTATAATAAGAATTCCTTTGTACTAGTTTTTGTGCTGACCGGATAAGATAAACTAAATATTTGAAATAAATATTAATTAGAATGGTGCGTATATGTTTTTGCACAATCATGTTGCAAAATAAACTATTAATCTATGTATGAATTTTGTATTTAAAATTCCTGTTAAGTATTAATAGGAAAATCTGCTGCAAAGGTAATTTGTATTGAAAATTTATTTTGAGTAACATTAATGTGTCGATACTTTTGAATATTAGAAACTCGTAAATGTATTATATTTCGCGTCAAGATGACAAATATTTGACCCAGTAGGTGTTTGTACAGTATGTTTAGCTTTGTTCTTAAGTTTACATGAGTATAAAACAATTCCGTCTACATAAAAAAATTTAGAAACAAAATTTTTCAGATGTATTATATTAAATACTGGACTATATTAGTTCCCTTGAAAATACGCGTAAGTATTTTCTTGAGAGTTATTGATGATTAAATATACAGAGTGTGGCAGAAAAAACACATGTTTTTTAAATAGAAATAACTCAGTAGATTTTAAAGATAAACAAAATTTAATTGCATATATAGAAGTAAAGCAAATATGATACAGTTTATGAGAACGTTTCATAAATTCGAAAAATAATGTCCGTCAAGTGACGTCCTTCATTCGGTATGCACTCCAACAAACCTCTCTTCAAAATTTTTCATTATTTTTCAACATTTCAACCTCCAAATTGGTGCTCTTTAAGCGAATAAACTCTTTTTCAGTTTCTGGTTGGTGTGGAATTTGTTAATGATCTTTTGATGATGATCAATGCGACTAACGGATAATATTAAAACGGGATATAACATGTCGAGGAAATATGTCGCAAATCACTTGATTCTAAATTTAACAACACTGTTACTTTAAAGTTATGAGGTTTGGTGTAACTGTTGCTTGTTTCCCAGTGCCCAATATCTGCAATTTTATTTATTCGCAATCCCATCTATCAAGAAATGTTCTTCGGTACATATCATTATCACTGCATATTTATTAAACAGATTTTGCACTATTATTATCTTGCAGAGGTAAAACCTTAAATGCTTGTATAGTATGCGACACAAAGCTAAAGCTTGGCGTCTAGATAAATGACTCGGGTTTCTGAGAACTGTCACTCTCACTCAACGTTTTCAGGTTTACCGCCGATTTATGGGAAAATCAAGTGGCTTCCTTTTCATGACGGAGTCTGTTGCTTCGACCCATTTTATTATTGTGTAACGATGTTTCCATGGTGCTATACATTAAACTTTACATAAATGGCGCTGAATTACAATTATGGACTTCGTTTTGATATGAGTTTTATGATCGCAACTGCACAATCCAAGAAGTGGATATCTTCGCCCATTTTGTCAAACACTAGCTAATTGTAAAACATGCGTTTTTTCTGCTGCACCCTGTATATTCAATTTAGAATTAATTCTTTACGAATAAGATGTGCTTGTAAAATAGCACTTAATACTTAATTCCTTTGTTTACGGAAAGAATTAAAAAGATCCGGAATTATTTTCTTTTATGGACAAAAAAAAAACAAAACAAATAAAAGAAATATTGGAATTTTTATATAATCTTAAGTTTGCCTACATACGTTTTTGGGCTCTTGTAGATCGCTTAAAGATTTGTGCAAAACCTCTTTTTGAGATGTTTCCAAAAATGTTAGTTTATATGTGTTTCACGTTATTAAAAAACTCTCCTTTTGGCGCAATTTCTGATTGTGAAAATAAGAAAAGATTGCTGACTTCTCTAAATTGATTGGCAGTGAATATATTGATGTACTACTGTGGGCAAAAAATAGTAAGACTTTGTTCATAATTTTTAAATTCTTAATTTATTTTTCCAAATCTATTTCGCCCCCTCAAAATAATCCCCGCTGGCCCCAATACACTTGTGCCAACGTTTCTTCCAATTCTCGAAACAGTTGTTAAAGTCAATTTCAGGAATAGCCTTCAATGCGCGTAGCGATTCAGGTTTAATGTCTTCAATTAACTCAAAACGGTTTCCCCGGAGCGGTCGTTTGAGTTTGCTGAATAGCCAGATGTCACACGGAGCTAAATCAGGCGAATACGGTGGTTGCGGCACGATATTGGTTGAAAATTTGGCGAAAAACTCACGAAGAATTAATGCAGTATGCGACGGTGCATTATCGTGGTGCAAAAACCAAGAGTTGTTGGCCCATAATTCTGGCCTCTTTTTACGAATAGCATTGCGCAAACGACGCATAACACTCAAATAGTATTCTTTGTTGACAGTTTGGCTGGTCGGAGGGAATTCGGAGTGCACCACACCTAGATAATCAAAGAAAACTGTCAACATAACCTTGATTTTTGACTTGCTTTGATGTGGTTTTTTGAGCTTCGGCTCACCTTTGATACGATATTCGGCCGATTGATCGTCTGTTTCCGGGTCATAAGCGTGGATCCAAGTCTCATCTCCAGTTATGATGCCTTTCATTTTGTCTTGATAGTCGGAAAGTATTGTTTCACAGACGTCAACACGACGCTGTTTTTCGAAAAAATTGAGTGATTTTGGAACAAATGGTGCTTTCACTTTTCTTAGGCCCAAATGATCTTTCAAAATGGTTTTCACTGATCCTTCCGATATTCCAACGATGCCAGTAAGGTCTCTGACTGTTAATCGTCGATTCTCAACCACCAATTCCTTGATTCTATTGGCGTGTTGATCATCAGTTGATGTTGATGGCCGTCCTGGATGTGGTTCGTCATCAACGCGTTCTCGACCCTTTTTGAATAATTTGTACCAATCAAAAACACTTGCTCACGACAAACAATGATCACCGAAGGCCTTTTGCAACATTCTGAACGTTTCGGCATCAGAAATTTGATTCCGTACACAAAATTTAATGGAACTTCTTTGTTGAATAATTTCACTCGTTGTAAAAGTCGCCGAATGCACTTTTTGTACTTCAGAAAGACAAGCGTATACTAAACACTAATGATTATTTTGATGTGACATTTGGCACAGATGTCACTGACAGTCATACCAACCTAGAAAAAAATATTTCGACGAATGGGTTTTCGCGCGAAATTTAAATTAAAAAGTCTTACTATTTTTTGCGCACAGTAGTATTATGAAGAAAAAAACTGTCGCTGGAATGCTAAAACTTGGATGCACTTCTCGTTTCTGTTTCAAATGATAATCTACAATAGAATTTCTTTATGACAAACTACTTCGACTGTTTGAGTCTAAAGGATGATCTTGAGCACCGAAGAAAGCTACTTTTTAAACCAGGCATACTTTTTAAATAATTTATTTTCATATAAATAATCATTTTTGTATGCAATTTTCATAACTATAAAGTCTTAGCAGCATTTCTTTACATTTAGAACAAACCTTTGCTCTATAAATAATAGTGGAAAACATGACACGTTGCTTTTAACACGCTCGTTTTAAATAAATACAACTAACTAATACACTCAGCATTCAAAATTTATTTACTCCTTGTTCGATAAATAAATTTTGATTACATAGATAGTTTTGTTAACGAAGTATAGATAACGCTATTTATTTGTAAAAAGATTTGTTTTGGAACTTTTCAATTACTTTGCATGTACTTTGAAATAATAAATAGCTAAATAAAAATTTTAATACATAAAATTAAAATACTCGCCTTTTTAATGTTCTATTTTTAAAAATGAAATTTAACAATTATCGTTTGTGGATTAAATTTTCACGTCGGTTTTGATTACACGCTCTACACATCTACATATCTACCATAAAATACTATCTCTCCTTAGAAATACTGATAATGGCAAGTCTTCCGATGTGTTATATATTATTTAGTTATAAGTGATGTTTTACACACGATTATTCCTAATTTGCTTAATATTTCGACAGTAACAAATTATTTTTGTTTTAGATAGCAGGAAGTGTTGTTCAAGTAAAACGTTGCATAGGATTTGACGGTGCGCGGCGTTGTGTTCCTACGAAAAAAGTAAATGTAGTAGTGAAAGTACTACAAGGTGTGAAATGTAAGCAATTTTTTGTTGAACAACATACGAAGTGTAAATACGAATTAGTTGATGTGAAGGTAAGTTTTGGACATTAAATTTTAAGAATTATTTAAAATTTTTGAAATTAATTTACATGATGTGTTCCACAACATTGCTACAACTATTTATTGCTACTTTGATTCAAATTCGAGCAACTTCACTTTGGAAAAGTAACAGTACAAGCTAGAGCCTATTTAATGTTTTGCTACTGAAAAAAATTATTTAATGACAATATTCCAACAAATATTCTACTGGGATCATGAACGGTTATTTTTTTTAATTAGGATTTAGGAATAATTAGAGACGCCGGATTTTCCTTCCCGGCAATGTCGCCGAATATGTGCGAATACATGCGGACAACGAGTGTATCTTATAAATAGCTCATTCTAGCAATCAGGCTGTATTTATATATACATATGTACACGCGTATACGAGGGTAGCCGTTTATATTTCGGGAACTGGTAACATTGTAAGTGTTGTCAGTTCCCGACAGTAACTTGAATATTTTATGTCAGTGCAAAAATGGAATTAACTCGCGAACATTTTCATGCAATTATTTTTCATAACTTTCGGCATCGATTATCTCGACAAGGATGCATCAACGAGATGAATTCTTTATATGGTGAGGAAGCACCATTGAAAAATACAGTATATCGTTGGTAAAGTGAATTCAAACTTGGACGGTGTTCTTTGGACGATAAATTTCGTGAAGGTCGTCCCACAAATGTTGTTGTGTCTGATAACATTAATGCAGTGTCTGAATTGATAATGCAAGACCATCATGTGACATACCGTGAAATCGAGGCATCTCTAGTTATTAGTAACACCAGCGTGCATAAGATCTTGCATGAACATCTAGCCGTTAAGAAGCTATGTTCACGTTGGGTAATTTGACAACCGTTCAAAAAAGGACTCGCGTCGATTGGTTCCAAGAAATGCACAAAAAATATAATGACGGTGCTTCAGAGAACATTTATAAAGTTGTCACAGATGATGAATCTCGGATCTATACGTATGAGCCCGATAGTAAACAGCAGTCGACTGTGTGGGTATTCCAAGATGAGCCAAAACCAACAAAAGTTGTTCGCACTCAAAGCACATCAAAATAAATGGTTGCCTGTTATTTCGGAAAAACCGGTCACGTTGCAACCGTGCCTTTAGAGAGTTGTAGAACGGTCAATTCCGAATGGTACACAACTATTTGTTTGTCAAAAGTTTTTGAAGAAATAAGGTAAACAAACCGAAAACGACAGATCATTCTCCACCATGACAATGCGAACTCTCACAAGTCGGTTCAAATAATTGAATATTTGACCGGGCAAAACATTGAATTGATGAGTCATCCGCCGGACAGCCCTGATCTAGCACCCTATGATTTCTTTTTATTCCCACAAGTAAAGAATAAACTTCGTGGTCAACGGTTTTCTACGCCGGAAGAGGAAGTTGAGACATTCAAAACTCATATTTTGGAGATACCGCCTTCACGGTTGCAGCAATGCTTTTCGGATTGGTTTAAACGAATACAAAAGTGCATTGATTTTCAAGGAGAATATTTCGAAAAGCAATAAACCTATTTTCGATAATACATTTTTTTTTTGTTTGCTAGTCCTGAAATATAAACGGCTTATATATTGTCTAGTTTCAGCGTGCCTCAATGAATGTATTTAGTAAATCTGTTTAGATGACAATGCGCCAGTCCATTTATAAATTATGATTTTAAAGCAAGTTGTTACTTTCTTACTTAGCAGTACTTATATTATTTTATTATATTAAGCGGCGAAGGTGACGACTCTTGTGCGAAGATGAAGCTGGCATCTGTAGTAATAACGTGTTAAAATTAGGATTCGTTAGGTTTTGCTTTTCTATTTTCATTATATTGTCTGTTATATGAAGTGAATAATTTTTTGATTTTTGATTTTTGTCGGCATTGGTGACATATGTACATATTATAAGTAATTAAATATAATTAATGGAACCTTGCTCTATTAATGTTGGTTACAGATTCTAATATTTTAAAAACATATTAAAACACTTATAATGTTATTAATATCTCTTGCAGCCTAAAGAGGTTAAATGCGGTCCAGATAAACGCTGGAATGGAAAGAAGGCTATGTGCGAGTGTTATACGGAATGTACGACAGGATCTGTTTTTGACACGAAGTCATGCAGGTATGTTATAAAAACTTAGTATTTGTAAAAACAGTCTCTTTTAAAGGTTTATCTAATACAAGAGCAAAAGTTTTTAAAAGAGAAGATATTCATTTGATAAAATGTGCTTCAGTGTTGTACAAAGGGTACTGAGAAAGTTTTGCAATACAGCTTTGTTTATTTAATTTTTTCAAAGTAATTTCCTCTACATTCAATACACCTCTCCATCCTCCGAAACCAATCTTTAAACCAGTTCTGCCAAGTTTCACTAAGGAGTAAAACAGAAGTGTCCTCATCAAACCTGGAAAACCGCCGCCCCTTTAGCTTCATTTTTACATGTGTGGTCAAATATTTGGTGCAGGCTTTGACGCGGTGAGCTTTAGCATTATCGTGATGGATGAACCAGGTGTCCGTTCTTGACTTTGGCCGCAGGTTCTTCATAGATCCAATGACTTTAGGCAGCTACTGTTCAGTATACCACTTAGCTGTGACTGTCTTCTGTGTGTGCAAAACTACGCGTTCCACAATTCCACTCGATTTGCAAAATACAGCTATCATTTTCTTCTTTACAGATCGGGTTTTTCTGACAACTACGGGTGTGTTCTCATCATCAAAGACCCAAACTTTGTTTTGAGCTTTGGTCGGCACATCGTAATAGTTCAACCAAGTCTTGTCACCTGTCACGATGTTTCTCACATACCGAAATGGTCCTTTATTAAACTTTTTTAGCATCTCTCGACACCAAGTCACACGTCGTGTCATCTGCTCTTCAGTCAGTCGACGCGGCACCCAGAGAGAACAAAGTTTCTTCACGTGCAAATGATCATGCAGAATCGAACGAATTGCTGGTGCATTTAGGCCTGAAGTACCCTCTATCTGTTGGTAGGTCACTCGCCTGTCCTCGACAAGCATTTTCCTCACAGTAGTAACGTTTTCCTCCGTAACCGACGTTCGTGGCCTTCCCGACCTCTCAGCATTCTCCACAGTTAAATTTCTCCTTTGGAATTCTCTATACCACCTGAATATTGTGGTGCGATGTGGACAAACATCACCTAGTGGAAGAGTCATTTCTTCGAAGCACTGGTCTATGTTGAAACCACGCACGAAATTATAACGCAAAACTGCCCTTATCTAATTTCGTGACCACAATGCCATCGCAAGCACTTGACGCTCTCACTGCTAATGAAAAACTGAGCCCATCGACATGGCGCGGCGGTTACTATGCACGTATGAACATGTCTCAACATGCAACAACAAGCAGCTTACTACGATTCATTATTGCGTCATATTGCAAAACTTTCCTAGTACCCTTTGTATATATAGTTGATCATTCATTTACCTCTTATTATGTATAAATTAATAGACTTGGACGTTTTCTTAATTATGTTTTGTAAAAATTTAATGAATAAACTCCTGCTCTAACAATAACTTTTAAATATGTGCTACTGGTTATTTTTGTTAAATATTTCAGTTTCTATAACATTTTAGTACAATGTACTTTATTACAACTTAGTTGAAAGTTGGATATCCCTAACAGTGACGTAATAAAATTTACTATTTAGTTAGTTTCAGGAAAATAGGCATCGCTAAAAATTTATTAGATATATGTATGTACAGAATAGAATTCTTGGACTCTTAGTTGACAAATTTTTGTGCGGCAAGCTCGTAAGTGACTAGCCGATTGCTTCATCGCTGGATTAAACAACAAATTGGATAAAACGTTTCGATTGTGTGGAAAAATCTTCAAATAAAATGATTATGGCTTATTGTTTCTTTTGATTTAAAAACTTCTTCAAATAATTTGTTTATAAGTGAGGGTGCTTATCAATTATTTAAGTTAAGAATAATCTACAATTAGATGCAGACAAGCATATGTATTCTGTAATAAATGGAAAACAAAATAATGCTATACTTACTAAAATCAGACTATATATCAGACTACTATAAGATGCATTTATTTAATTTTTGCTACATATCTCCATTGTTATTTATTCGGGGCATTAATTTTTCCGTCATAGTTTACAAATTTTCTGTTCAATTGCTTTAGCGCATAAGTACATTTTATATTCTTCTATCGGGTTAGCATCTGGTAAAAACACGGGCAAACTTTTTGTTATGACATCTTACTCAACTTTTTAATTCTGCCAAACATGATTACAATATTTTAGGTCGTTGTTCTCTTGAAGCTCCCAAGAATCATTATTGTTATTAAACCATTGTTTAACAGATTTATATACATTTTTAATAAATTTTCTTAATTTTTGTGAATTTACATTCTCAACAAATTCAAATCATGTTTCAAGAAACATCTCAAAACATAAACCTTCACAGAATGTTCTACCATTATACTACTCTTTCACTTGTAGTGGTCCAGCTTCCTTTAGGTAACTTCATGTCTAGAATAATGCTTCGTCACTAAAAATTATATTCGCCAAATTTTTATCAATACTTGCTTGAGTCCACACATTTTGGACATCTTTTTCTGATGGCAGCGGTTTTGTCTAATTCTTCGATTATGTAACTTTATTTTGTTTCGAATAAGTTGCAACATGCTTCCTATTATCGGAATCGTTGATACGCTCTTATATAACTAATTGTATATTGTTGTATTATGTGTATAATAGTTTCTGAGGCAATAAACACTTCAATGCTTTGAAAGCTTTTCGCACGCGGCTTGCTTATATATATTATATATATATATATATATATATATATATATATATATATATATATATATATATACAACAGTCGAACTGAAAAGTCCCCGGTCTACCATAATAAAACACAGTTTTTTGGCAAAATTCGATTTTATTATTCAACATAGTTGCCTTCGAGGGCGATACACCGATTATAGCGTTCTTCCAACTTTTCGATACCATTTTTGTAGTACGAATTGTCTTTAGCCTCCCTGCTAAATTTCTTCCCGTCGAGCATTCTCTTGAGGTCTGTAAACAGGAAATAGTCGCTGGGGGCCACATCTGGAGAGTACGGTGGATGGTGAAGTAATTCGAAACCCAATTCACTTAATTTGGCCATTGTTTTCATTGATTTGTGACACGGTGCATTGTCTTGGTGAAACAGCTCTTTCTTCTTCTTCATATGGGGCCGTTTTTTTGCGATTTCGTTCTTCAAACGGTCCAATAACGCTGTATAATAGTCGCTGTTGATGGACTGGCCCTTTTTAAGATAATCTATGAAAATTATTCCATGCGCATCCCAAAAAACTGACGCCATAACTTTTCCAGCTGACTGTTGCGTCTTTCCACGCTTTGGAGCCTGTTCATCGCGTGCAGTCCACTCGGCTGACTGTCGATTGGACTCTGGAGTGTAGTGATGAATCCATGTTTCATCCATTGTCACATATCGACGCAAAAACTCGGTTTTATTACGATTTAACAGTTTCAAACACAGCTCAGAATCATCAACTCGTTGTTTTTGATCGAATGTGAGCTCGCGCGGCACCCATTTTGCACAGAGCTTCCGCATGCCCAAATATTCATGCACGATGTGTCCAACACGTTCCTTTGATATCTTTAGGATGTCAGCTATCTCGATCAACTTTACTTTACGGTCATTTAAAATGATTTTGCGAACTTTTTTGATGTTTTCGTCGGTGACAGCCTCTTTTGGTCGTCCACTGCGTTCGCCGTCTTCGGTGCTCATTTCACCACGTTTAAACTTAGCATACCAATCAATTATGGTTGATTTTCCTGGCGCAGAGTCCGGAAACTCCTCATCAAGCCATGCTTTTGCTTCAACGGTATTTTTTCCCTTCAAAAAGCAGTACTTTATCAGCACACGAAATTCTTTTTTTTCCATTTTTTTAAATAACAAAAGTAGCTTCACTCTTAACGCAATATCTCAGTAACTAATGGTCGGATTGCTGTCAAATTTTGACACGTTTCGTTTGAAGGTTAGTACTATCTAAAAAACATATGGATTTAATAACAGTAACGCCATCTATGTATCAGACCGGGGACTTTTTAGCCGACCTGGTATATATATATATATATATATATATATATATATATATATATATATATATAATTTATATAATATATTTACGCATGAAGCTTTTTACAGATTATATATATATATATGTACATATATTATTACGAAATAAAAGCACTGTAAAAATAATGGGTTTTGTATGTTAGCACGATGTAATTGTTAACGTCTGCTTGCATTTTGTTAAAAAAAATTGATAAACAGAGCAGGAAAATAAACTTTCATTTTATATTTTCTTTTATTTAATATGCATGTGTTCACGTTCTAGGTGTGTTTTAAGGCCTTATCCGAATGATGTTACTGAACTTAACTAAAAATATTTTTTTAGTTGTTTGCAACGTGTTCACTGAAGTATCCTACGCTACTGATCCAAGAAGACTTGCCATTTTTAGTATTAAATTATAAATAAGTACGTTTTGTATTATCTATTTATTTTGTTTATTATTTATTTGAAATGCCGATTGTTATATTTTTATACTAAATAAATGTGATTTTTCTTAGTTATTTCAAAGTTATTTCATTTGTGATTAGTTTATTATTAGTGTCATATTTATTATAGTGTCATACTATCTACATATAACATTTTTTTATGATGTTCGTGTTTAATGGCATTACCGCAAGAAAATATAAATAAACAAATGCAATATACGCAGTGTTTTACTTCACATATTTTTAAATTTTTACATACAAAATTTCCGTGGAAATACATTGACGCAATTATTTATATCTATATACGGATGTAGATTATTATGATGTGTTTATGAGAATTTAACAAAGCAGACTTAGCGTACAGTATTTTGCACGAAGCTTTAAATAATCTAATAGTTTATACTAAATTTTACTTGTTGCTCTGGTCAATTATAAATCTAATTATGCGATTTTAAGTAGCCCTTGTGTATTCAATTAATATTAATTGTGAATAAATTTTCCTACAAATTCTAACGTATTACTCTAACTAGTATATATACTTATTTCATCTATTTTAGCTTGTAATCGTTGTTTCGTTGTTATTTATTTTATACTTATGACATATTCTATGTTTTATTTGACATTATAGAATGCATTAAATATTATTATTATTATTATTCTTGAGTAAATTATAAATGTTAATGGTTATATAAATATGTTTTTTTAATTATTATAATACCTTGTAATTATGGATTTGAGAAATAAATAAATATCAATGAATTAGAATAAAACGCGAACTAGGTATAGGAATTATAATAAAAATTGTAATAATCTCAATAATACATTAACCCTCAAAATTCACACAAAACAGAAAACCAAATGTGTTACTTGTACGCTATAGGTTACGTATTTATGTACCTGCATATTTTGATGTTATTCACTTGAAGAATGTTAAGAATGTTCGCAGTGCCGTTTTAACGCCATTATACACAAGACCAACATTTGTAAGATAAAATTTCTTCATGTAAATGGCAATTAGAAATTGAAAATGTTTTTTTAATACTAAAAATTATTTTAAGTATGATTTTCGCCTACACTTTTGTTTGTATTACTAGTGAATCGTTCTTTTCAAGAATTTTCTTTTTTCACTAATGCATTCCAAACTCTTTAATTTACAAAGGGACTAATTAATTTATTATTATTTATTAACATTTTTGGTTTGAGAAGCAAAATGCTAAGTTACAGTCTAACAGTTTTTGTACTGTTAATCATAAAAATTTAGGAATTTTTAAAAGTTTCTATTTATGCAATGGTTGACCAGGATCAACATAACATTGATGTAAAAACAACATATTCTAAACGAAGTAAATACGAAGGTAGTTTGCCAAGTAGTGAGAATGGAAAAGAAAAACGAATTTTTAAAATACAAAATAATTTTTATTTTTCAATATATTCTCCTAAAAGAGCAATACATTTATTCCAACGGTGCTCCAATGCCCTTATGCCATTTCTAAAATGCAATTTCGGAAGGCTTGCAAAATACTCATTTACGAAGATGATAAGCTCGTCGTTAGACGAAAATTTCTTTCCACCTAGTGCCGTTTTCAATTTTGGAAAAAGGTGGAAGTCGATCCGGCGAATAAGGCCATGCGGTACTAATTGAAAATGCAACTCGTGGATTTTGGGCATCGCAACTATGTTGGTATGCGAAGGAGCTTTGTCTTGGTGAAACATAATCTTTTTTTGCCATTCCTGGCCGTTTAGCACGAATTTCAACATTTAATTTTTGCAGAAGTTCTGCATAATATTGTCCGTTTATTGTGGCACCTTTTTGAAGGTAATCAATGAGCAAAATGCCCTTTGAATCTCAGAAAATTTATGCCAGCACCTCATTTGCGATAAAATGGTTTTCGCTTTCTTTGGAGGTGCAGAACCACGTTCTAACCATTGTTTCGACTGTTGTTTAGTTTCGGGTGTACTGTAGTGTATCCAAGTTTCATCGCAAGTAACAAATCGCCTACAAAAATCAACCGGATTCCGCTTATAAAGGTCCAAACACTCATTGGAAATGCGCAAACGAGTGAACTTTTGATCAGTCGTAAGCAATCGCGGCACCCATCTTGCCGAAAGCTTGGAAAGGCCCAATTCTTTCGTTAAAATGTGGTGTACGCGTTCTGTTGAAATGTTTATAATGTCTGCTATCTCTCTCACTTTGAGTCGTCGATCTTGCGTAATAATATTATGGACTTTTATAATCTTTTCCTTAGAAATCACGATTTTGGGTGCTCCAGAGCGAGCTCCATCAACACAGCTTGTTCTACCACATTTAAATTCATTTACCCATCTACTTATTGTGGCGAATGATGGAGCAGATTCACCTAATGTTTCCCGTAACTCATCTTTTATTTCGGTAGCTTTCATACCCTTAATTACGAAGTATTTAATCACCGCATGATACTCTGCTTTTTCCATTTTAACAAAACGACGTGTTGCTTCATTCCAATCAGCTGTCAAAAATAAACTAATCAACCGTTTTATCTAAATATCGGAACCAATTAGAGCGCCACCTATGTGTCATTCTCACTATTTGTCAAACTATCCTTGTAGTATTCACAGATGCGATTGATTTTGCTTTACGTAATGTGAATCGTGTTATTTATCACATATACTCACAGAATGTTACTTATAAAAATTTTTTTCTCGTATAATAAACAAAGGGACTTATGTTTTATGTAGTATCACAGTTATTGTTTATTATTTTGTCTATATTTAAAGATCAACTTGAATGTAACACATGTGATTCACTCTAGACAAATTCCGTACTTATTTTTAGTTCTTTCTTAGCAAATACATATAATTTAATGGTAAATCTAAAATCGTTCTATCTCAAATATTTCATTTTATATGTATGCACGTTCGTATGTGCATGTAATTGTAAACATAGCATTAATGATAACAACAAAGTCTAGCATGGATAGGTATATTGGAACCATGAGACCTTAATATAAATAAATTCTTACTAAAATATCGGATGAAAGAATTGGATTAGTCATTTACTTTGTGCGAATGGAGAAATCGAATGTGGGAAAAATGAAATTTACTGGAGTTTTTCTTATAGTGATTGTCTGTTTTTCTGTGATTATTTGTAACAGAAATGACAAAGATAAGAATAAAAAAAAGGAAAATTTGCAGTCGTATATTCCAGAAACCTTAACCAGTATTTCTGACAATAATACAAGGCATTTTGTTAGTCAAAATGTTAAGTCGAAGAAGGGTAAGTTTAATGCATGTTTTGGTATTTTCGTTATTGTTTTTGAGTTTTATATTAAAATTTAATAGGTATTTAATATTAAATTTAGTTGTTTTTTGTATATAAGCGAAAAATAACCCGTTGATAATATGAAACAAATTTATGATATTATTCCTTTTCATTCTATAACAACAGTAAACTTTTATTAAAAAATATTTTATGAAAGCGGCGGTAAAATGTGTACGTATATCATACACATTAAAAATTTCAATAAAAACTTATCACTATTTCACATTACGAAATTATGTGCATCATCTTGAAATAAAACAATGAAAATTTAAAATATTTTCTTTCTAATAATTATTTCTTTTGCACACTTTCGTAATTATGTATTTTTATTCTTTCTTTAAAGTTAGCTGTGCGAAGGAAAATATTAATGAAATGAGCAGATCTGTTCGATGTAAACCCAGATCAACAGTTATTGAATTGGTGTCTGGAACTAAGAATAGGGTATGTAATGATTTACAATTGTGATTATTCTTACAATCCATTCCGGAAGTTTGAAATGTATATCATAATAATATTAATGAACATTTATTCTACCCATTTTGGAAGATTACATTCTGTTAAAGATTGAAGAAAGTAGAGATCAATTGTAGTTTTTGTAAATATACTTTCACTTTATGTAATTTTTCTCTATTCTTTTTAAGTATTTACTACTTGCGCCTTTTTTAATGTTCTTTTTTATTATTAAAAGTAATTAGGGGACTTTCAATATACATTGATAGCGATAATTAAAAGTGTACTTTCTAAGTACACCTCTATATCAGGAATGCGTGAACATAGCTCAATGAAATTTGGTATGGAAGTAGTAATAAAGTAGTTATAGCTAAAGTTAATTCAATATAAGCACCGTCTGGTAAATTTCAACAATTTTTTTTTATGTAACCGTTCGTTGTAAGGAAGTAATATTCTTATACGCAAAGAAGGCTAGATCTAATTACGAAATCTATTACTATCTATTACGAAAAATAATCTTTGTTATACTCAACGTATCTGTAAATTCACTATCACTAAAAATTTGTTTAAATCTGATAAATATAATGACACTAATATAATATTAGAATTATTGCGAAAGTAAATACTGTGTTAACGAAAGATTAAGATTGAACCAGAATAAAATAAATTTTCGTGGACATGGATATTCAGATTCGTTAAGTATTAATAAAGACTATTTCAATTTTACAAATCATCATCATTAAATATCGAACGGTCGTTTTCTGTATATAAAAACATTTATTTCTCACAGTGAACATAGTTACATGAAGAAACATACATGGCGTTGTAAATATTTAGCCGATCTTATACACTCCGAGCATTTTCATACTGAAAACGCTGCTAAAAAAGGTAAGTGTATACTCGCAGTGTACTAGTGGCGGGAGTATCCACATCAAGCCGCTGGTATAGCAGCAATACCATGCCACTGTATGAAGCGAGAAGGGATGGCCAACAATGGCTCTTCATCATTAACAGGGTGAACCAGATATTGCTAAAGCCTCCGACTGATCATGTTCCAGATATATTCAATCGAATTCGGACTTGGAAAATAAGTTGGCAAGGAAGCGCCTGTATACAATGGTGTTTCATAAAGATCTACTACGTGTGGTTGTGCGTTATCGTATTAGTACAGCAGACGTGCGCGTCGCGGAATGTAGAGAAGTATTACTGGATATAGCATTCCGCCCAAATAATGGTGATTCATCATCGTGTGCAACCCTCGTAAGCTATAACACCTATTCCATGATGTCCTGCTGTTGGAGGTAATGACGTGGTGAAATGCGTGTTTTGATTAGATGTTCATCACGTCTCCGACGAACCATGATTTGTATTTCTAGCACAGCGTAAATCATGCGTATCCATCGACACGCCACCGCTACCTGGTACAGCAGCAGTCGTTAGATGCATATCGGTTTTCCGATGTTTGTTGAATTCGTTGCGATGCACGCCGCACTCAAAGTTCATCCATTAGATGTCGAAATACACTTCGCGCATTGTGTATATCTTCCTGCCGCCAGAACTTGCGCTAATTGCCGAGAGGAGGATGTATGCGCCGTATGAACATCGGTTCGATCCTCTCAATTCGTGACCATGCGAAGTCATCCAGACCGAGATCTCGCAATCTTCCCTCCTTTGATATTCCACGCACGCCATGTTTTTTGGATACTATTGAGGTGTCGTCTCAGATAGCGCGTGATCCTATGACATGCATCCCGACAATCTGTCCTCTCTCAAACTTGCTGCTGGTGTCCTTTCACTCTTCTTCAACGCTGTTAAGGATAATGATTCTTGCATTAGCTTTACTGTTCTGCTCTTCGCTGCCAAATACAGGCGTGCAGCTTAAGGTATTTAGATATTTACTATATATCAATGTTAGCTTTTATGTTCATGCGCTCTCGATATACAGGGTGTTCGTCTTATTATTGGCTAACAGTGTACATTTAAACACTTTTTATTGTGCTATAGAATTCTTCTATTTATATATTCTTGAAGTGGTATTTTCAATTTCAGTTTAGTTTTATTTGTAGTTTTAAAGTATATTTTTTATTTGAAAATGGGAAAAGAAAAAGAGGCAATTCTTGTAGACAGTTTTGGAGTAGGTAGGAAAAAATGACTAACGCAGCACCGAAAAATATTTTTTTTGATATACTATATATCTCTTTTCTACAGGAATTCAATAACATTAATTCGTTGTAAAAACATTATTTTACATTCTCACAATCAGAAAAATATATTTGACTAGTTGATAACTCAGGATCGAGCCTGATTTCCAGGCGTATTCAGTGAAAATACAATACTATATATTGTTTAGATTTTAATGATTTTCGGCCATTTTGCGGGCAGTGCACTGTAGTGGTAAAATTTAAATTGGATTTTCCAGATTTATTATTATTTATTTATTTATATTCAAAGCAGCAATTTACACATACGTGGGTGGGCTGAAACATCCGTAGAATGACGGGTAAATGACACAGTTACGAGTCTGTTATTGTGTTGCGCAAATTGTTTTCCTAACAGCGTCAACTTTCAAATTTGTATTGAAACCCGGACTCTCATTAAGTGCTCCTTCTTGGAAGGTTTATCACCAAGGAATATTCACAATGACATGAAAAATGGTCTAAAAAGCGCGGAAGCCCAGAAGCAGATGGTCTAAAAACTCTGCACCTTCATTTTCCAGTACTGATAAATGGTTTCTTGTGTTCAAATTTGGTCGAACAACTGTAATATACGTCCAAAATCAGCCACTATATCGAAAATTGTTGATATTGGTGTTAAAAAACCCCTTTGAAACCGTCTGAGATAGTAGAGGCTGTAAATATTTCTAATAAATACGTCACATACATTTTGAATGCAGACTTGATTAAATTGGTCAATTGTCTATATTATCTCCAATGATAAATCGATTGATAATTAAATCTGATTTACTTACACAAAGGAACATTTTTCACACATCATTTCAGAACGCGTATTTGGAATGATGAAAAAATTTCTGGAACTTATCGTACGTTAAGCTTTGAAATTTTAAATTGCTCAAATAAGCCAAGTTGGTGGTTGTTCAATTTTGCATTTTCATTACCAAACATTTAGTCTTTCATGTCAACAGACTGAACAAGCTGAACTTCGATTATCATTAAACAATTTTCGATCAGGTTTAAAAAGTTTCCACCACTCGCAAGTACTTGACTTAGATGGAAAATCAGTTCTGTATTCAGAATAGTTTTTCGAATTTGTTCTTTCTGTGTAAGGAATTTTATAATAGATCTCTGTATCTGATTCTATTTTGATTTAGTTATTGATAAAGTTTTAATGCGCTACAATAAATAGCTGAGACGTGATTTAAAAGATGTAATGAAAAATTGTATTAAGAGTTGAAATATGTTGAATCTGAGAATATAAAAAAGGATCATGTATTTTCAAGGTACTATTAAAAATATTTAGTTAAAACACTTACAGGAAGATGGTATAATTGTTAACGTATTAAGCGTTTTGTATTATTTGCTATGTTAAATAAGAAAAATTTGTAATACTACTGTGGGCAAAAAATAGTAAGACTTTTTAATTTAAATTTCGCGCGAAAACCCATTCGTCGAAATATTTTTTTTCTAGGTTGGTATGACTGTCAGTGACATCTGTGCCAAATGCCACATCAAAATAATCATTAGTGTTTAGTATACGCTTGTCTTTCTGAAGTACAAAAAGTGCATTCGGCGATTTTTACAATGAGTGAAATTATTCAACAAAGAAGTTCCATTAAATTATGTGTACGGAATCAAATTTCTGGTGCCGAACGTACAGAATGTTGCAAAAGGCCTTCGGTGATAATTATTGGTCGCGAGCAAGTGATTTTGATTGGTACAAATTATTCAAAGAGGGTCGAGAACGCGTCGATGACGGACCACGTCCAGGACGGCCATCAACATCAACTGATGATCAACACGTCAATAGAATCAAGGAATTGGTGGTTGAGAATCGACGATTAACAGTCAGAGACCTTACTGGCATCGTTGGAATATCGCAAGGATCAGTGAAAACCATTTTGAAAGACCATTTGGGCCTAAGAAAAGTGAAAGCACGATTTCTTCCAAAATCACTCAATTTTTTCGAAAAACAGCGTCGCGTTGACGTCTGTGAAACAATGCTTTCCGATTATCAAGACAAAATGAAAGGCATCATAACTGGAGATGAGACTTGGATCTACGCTTATGACCCGGAAACAGACGATCAATCGGCCGAATATCGTATTAAAGGTGAGCCGAAGCCCAAAAAACCACGTCAAAGCAAGTCAAAAATGAAAGTTATGTTGACAGTTTTCTTCGATTATCGAGGTGTGGTGTACTCCGAATTCCTTCCGACCGGCCAAACTGACAACAATGAATACTATTTGAGTGTTATGCGTCGTTTGCGCAATACTCTTCGTAAAAAGAGGCCAGAATTATGGGCCGACAACTCTTGGTTTTTGCACCACGATAATGCACCGTCGCATACTGCATTAATTCTTCTTGAGTTTTTCGCCAAATTTTCAACCAATATCAGCAAATTCAAACATTAAACGTGAATCGCTACGCGCATTGAAGGCTATTCCTGAAATTGACTTTAGCAACTGTTTCGAGAATTAGAAGAAACGTTGGCACAAGTGTATTGGGGCCAGGGGTGATTACTTTGAGGAGGACGAAATAGATTTGGAAGAATAAATTAAGAATTTAAAAATTATGAACAAAGTCTTACTATTTTTTGCCCACAGTAGTATATTAGATATCATGCATGCGACCTATAACAAACCAAATGAAACATGATTGTTAGTTATATAATATCACAAATTGATTAAAAGAATAGTAGTTTGCATATTAATTTAAACAATTATGTGTTTTAAGAGAAAAAAATAAATGTTTTAAATTGATACAAAAATAATAATACAAACAATGGGAGATCTCTTTCTTTCTCTGTGCGTGTGCGCGCGCGTGCGTATGGAGACTGGCTAGACTAGTAGGGCGACTTAATATTTGTTGCTTTAATAGATATTTAGAGTTGAATTTTGAGTTTTCTGGGGTCTTTTCGTTGGTAGTGAATTTCTTCTTTCCCATGGGTAAAAATAGAGACTAGAATTAGATCCTCCGTCACCGAAAATTATCAGCTTCAAAAGTTTGCATATTCTGAACTTTGGAGAGTCCAATATCCCGCAGACAAATCCCCAAACAAGATCGACTAGTCATATTTTTTTTTAACAATTGAAGAGATTTGAGAAACCCGCATATTTTAAGTTAAACGTGCCGACTTGCAGATTTTTATTTTTTGTATTGTTAGTTATTTCAGTTATCAGTTTGGTTTCGTTCTAATAAAAACTTTTTAACTTTTGCTTTGTTGTAAATACTAAATAATAAATAAATTATCTTCGTTAGTGTTAATTCGAGTTGTTTATATATATATATATATATATATATATACATATATATGTATGTATATACTTATACCTTGTTATGTTATGCAATGTGCAAATAGTATTTTAAGATTAAAAAGTTTATTATTCTCTTAGAATTCAAGTCAGATTAAATAGAAATACATTTTGAAGGTCATGACGATTTTTATATATATATATATATATATATATATATATATATATATATATACATGAAGATGTATTTTCTCGGGTTCTAAGCCGCGCGTCAGCTGTGTCCAGAGAAGGACCATTCTCTCAGCAGCAACGTATAAGCAAACGTAACACTAGACAAACATCAGACGATCTTCAACGTCAGTAAGCAACAGATCAGCTCCAGAAGATGACGAGCAAGATCTCGTTGTAACGTTGAGAGAACGGTTCTTTTCAGGACACAGCCCACGCGCGGCTTAGAACTCGAGAAAATACATTTTATATATACATATACATATATACATTTCATACATGTTTCAATTGTCAGAGAGACATGTCAGACAACACTTGGTTACAGATATTAATTCTACAAATCATATGAATAAATAATTATACATGTGTTATTTTATATATATATATATATATATATATATACCTTCTGTTAATGCCCTTACTCTTAAATTTCTACCGGGACATAGATAATACACAGCGGGATCTAAAGCGTCTTAATAATCCCATAACTAACTGGTACGAAAGCATATAAACTCAACCGTTCATACCACAGTCTTAATATGAAATACAATATAATTTCCAGATTACATACCTCTAGCTAGTTTTTAGGGTTAATTATCAGATTAAGGTCATACCTTCAGTAAACGGCGTACTTGACCCCAACTGAGAGACGGTTGAGAGTCTTTCCGTTTTCTGGATTCGAACGTATTCTCGCCTGGCTCTGTTCCTTCCGCTGATCAGGTCAGTTAGGTGCCTAGACAGCGGGGCACAGTTGGTTCTGGAAATTCTGCATGATGAATTTCGATACAGTAAAATGATGTTTTTTCATCATTGTACTATATAGAAAAGGTACGCTAAACCTACGAAGAATAGCCAGAGTTTACTTGAAGACAGTTAATATACTCGAAACGCGTCGTAAATAAGGTGTTATTAACATTTGCATGATTCTTAAAACGTTCACCTAATGATAATTGCAAAGTTTAAATAGTTCGTCTATACACTCACCATGATAATTTAGTTATCTATTTGGCGATACGATGAGGCTTCGTTCTTTTGTTCGGAGGTTTGTATGTTTGAACGAAAGAGGGAGGTATTGTTTTTAAAATTTATAGTAAAAAAATTGATTTGATAGCATATTTGTAAATGTACATGATCGCTAACACGTTTGTCTCTTTAGCAATACGTAGTTAATGATTAATTCCCACTTCGACTTTTCAAAGTCAGCATAAATCGTAGATAAATATTTATGTGGGTGTTTTTTAAGTTGCATGAGAACTATCGATATCGATAACTATGGTTTGACAGCTGATAATGTCAAACTGTGTTGACATTTCTGTCCAGTAAGGTTTGGCAAGTCATCATGAAACGTTTAGCGCCAGAACAACGCTTTCAAATTGTGGAAATTTACTTTGGAAAAAATAAATCTGTTCGCGAAGTTCATAGAGCACTTCGTCCATTTTGCGCTCAACATAATCGGCCTAGTGAGCAAGCAATTCGTGCAGTTATTAATCGTTTTCGCACTAATTTTACTCTTCTTGATTCAAAACCACCAACAAGACAAAGAAATGTACGTACCGAAGAAAATATTGCTGCTGTAGCGCGAAGTATTGAAGCCGAAATGTCGATTCGTCGTTGTTCTCAACTTGTTGGTCTTTGTTCTTCGACTACGTGGAAAATTTTACGTAAGAATCTTGGCTTACGTGCCTATAAAATACAGCTCGTGCAAGAATTGAAACCAAACGACCATCATTTGCGTCGCAGTTTTGCTGATTGGGCTCATTTGAAACTGGCCGAAGATGAACATTTTTATCAAAGAATTGTGTTTAGCGATGAAGCTCATTTCTGGTTAAATGGCTAAGTCAATCATACTGACTGAATTTTTGTTTCCAAAAATTAATCAGCTAAACATCGACGACATTTGGTTCCAACAAAACAGCGCAACTTGCCATACAGCGCGCTTAACAATCGATTTATTGCAAAATCAATTTGATCCTGTTCACTGCCCCCCTCGTTCGTGCGATTTAACGCCTCTGGATTAATTTTTATGGGGCTATGTTAAGTTATTGGTTTATGCCGACAAACCAGCAACTCTTGAAGCATTGGAAGCCAATATTCAAGCCACCCTTGACGCCATACTGCCAGATATATTGGAAAAAGTAGTCAAAAATTAGACTGATCGAATGGACCATGTAACTCGTAGCCGCGGGAGACATATGTTGGAAATCATATTTAAAAAATAAATGCCATGAAATTATCTACCAGATTATAATAAAAAAAATTTCATCCCAACAATATTTGTATTATCATTTTAAGTTCTCAAGCTCTTAAAAACAGCCTACGAGGATAGTTTGACAAGTAGTGAGAATGACACATAGGTGGCGCTCCAATTGGTAAAACAAATGCACTGTAATTTAGGTTGCCTATTTATAGTTTACATTCCGATATTTAGATAAATTAAAAATTAAAAATTTAATTCCAACAATATTTCTGTCTCATATTATCATTTAAAGTTCTCCAGCTCTTAAAAAAACACCCGTTAACATATATGTTACGTAGATAAAATTTATTGGAATGAAATCTTTCGCTACAAATCTCTTTTCGTTTATTGAAATATAATCTAAATGAAATACATATGTATATACGAGGGTTATTTTTCCGACGCCAAATAAATTTTCCGCTTGTGAAGAAACAACCTATGACTGCAGTTTTCACTTTTTTGTCGCTGTTGAACCATTGACTACTAAGGAACTCCTTTAAGTACCGAAACAGGTGAAAATTACTAAGTGCAAGGTTTGGATTGTAAGGTCGATGATCCAGTTGTTCCCATTCAAACGAACTGATTAGACCTTGTGTTTGTGCAGAAACATGTGGCCGTGCATTGTCATGGAACAATATCACATCGAAAGACAATACATCACGCCGCTTCTTTGTATGGCACGCCGGAATTTTATCAAGGTCACACAATACGCGTCAGAATTGATTGTTTCGCCACTTGCCATAAAATCCACTAGCAAAATCCCTTTCCTGCCCCAAAAGGCAGTTGCCATGATCTTTCGCGCTAAAATTGTCTACTTGGTTTCCACTCTGATTGGTGACGATGTGTATCCCCATTCCATTGACTGTCGCTTGAATTTAGGAGCCAAGTGAGACATCCAAGTCTCATCTTCTGTAACGAGATGGTCCAAAAATTTATCTCTTTGCTGATTGTATCCAGACATAAACGATAAAGCACAGCCTAATCCTTTTTGTTTTGTGATTGTTAGAAAGCAGTCTTGGAGTCCACCGACAACAGTTTTCGATACTTCAGTTTCTCCGAAACTATTGTATACAAATTGATCACTTTGAAATCGTGAATCATCGGTTCTCTCGAATTTTGTTGCCTGCATCACAAACCGAGTCTTCAGAAATCAGAGAAGGTTTGCGTGGGCGTGGCTCATCATGCCTATTAACCCATCCGTCCTTGAATATTCTTACCCACTTTCGAACTTTAATGTCACTCATAGTATCATTACCGTACACTTAACAAATGTGACGGTGAATTTCCGCTGCCGCCAAATTTCTTGCACTTAAGAATGGCATTTTAGATTGTATCTTACAATCGGCGGGCGAACCAATTTTCTCAAACATTATAAGCTTCTGCAGCTCAGCACACAGACAGACGATACTGTTGCAAATGGTGTTTTGGTATTTAGACATTAGATAATTTGATTAGATGGGCTATTCATAATTAAAACACAATATGAATACATAACATAATATTTAAATATTTGAATATTTGAACATTAGGTAAGATTTGCTTATAAAAAGGAATTTTGTTCATAGCAAATGCATAAATATATAAAACATTGACAGGAAAAATTAAGTTATGTTACAGTGTGAAATAAAAATCATGCCCGTAGGAATAAACATAGTGGTCTATTTAGTATGCATTTGATATATTGTTATTTGCATTCATCATTTGCAGAGAATATGGATGAATAGTCCATAAACGACTCGCAAAATGATAATCAAATGTCTTTGTTTTTCTCATGTAAATTCTGAATGGGACGGACCCAATAAAAATGAATGAAATGTGAACAAAAAATAAGCAGAAATAATCAAGTTAATTTCTGTTCCTTGACTGGACATCCTCAACGATTTTTTCGGACATTTGCGATTTACAATCAACCATTTCGATGGCAATCGGGAAAATTTTCCGATATTCATTTATTGCACGGTCGACCTGGATTCTACCTATTAACAGCATTCACTTCTAATCTCTGTGTAGCGCTTTGTACTATCATGATAACTCTCTTATTAACTAGAAATTCATAGTGCATAACGCGCAATTTTGTCTGTACCATCCTTTAAAGGGATTTTCCATTCGAAAGTTAAGGAAATGTATCCATTATTAAATGTTTGAAAGTAGTTTATGAAATTATATTTTTATAATATACATATATAGGTTGATACGTACAATGTAGCAAAAATATTTTGCTCTTCTTGACACTCTTGTGCGAGTATATATTAATAGATATGCGATGCGCTTTAATCCTTATATGTAATTTATATCTTTATAATATGAAACATTAGACATGTACAACTCAATCGTTACTAACGTTTTTAATTATTTAGTAAAATGATCTATATATGCTTATTTCTCTTGTTTCTCAAAGAAATATTATGTTTTCAGTTTATTCCAAATGCAGTTTTAGCAAAACGTTGTTCGGGTAGTTGTGATGGTTTTCAGCGTTGCGTTGCCACGAAAACGGTTAATACCACATTTTTTGTAAAGGAAATAGTTAGAAATAAGACCTACTGTTCAGCTGTAGAAGTTTTTGAAGACAAGGACTGTATTTGTGAATGCTTACTTAAACCAAAAGATTGTTCTCCTTACCAAAGATACAGTTTTAACACTTGTACGTGTCGATGTAATGACGATGTAAGTATTATCTTATTAAGTAACTAGCGTTCAGACTTTTCAAAATTATTCATAGTTCTAATTAAAGAAGTTAAGTTTTGATGGAGACTTTGAATGATTAATTTAATCAATTAAGGTTAACAAAACTCTTTCCACAATAATTTTGGTATTCTGTATATGTATTTCGGCAACTAAGTTGTCATCATCAGCAAGTAATTAATCACAGCGTCATATCTGGAACCATGGCAAAATCCGCACAAGCGAAAAGTCCGTACTAGACTTATATCGACGAGAGCCAAACACACACTGTGGATTATAGTCTTAAACTGAATACTTATCCTAAAGTACCTGCTTGCGTATATGAAACCTTCTTGTATGTCGTATACTACTTTTGTATGAAATCAAACAGGTATATGAGTTATTCATGCGCCCCTGTCGGCGTTTAACACATGGTTTCTGTTTTTAGAAATATGTATGCTTTCATAGATATCTAATTAATAGTCATTTTATATATTTTTAATCAAGTGTAAACAATCCGCGGTTGCATTATGATTATTCTCTAACACATGCTTAGCTAAACTAAATTTCTTAGGCCAATTGAATTTGATGTGCGCATATGTTCTTTATACCTGGTTTCTATCGATTGTTTTGTCTAACCTACGTATTGTTTATTGCAATCTAGACATTTAATTTCCTAAATCCTCGATTTCTTATTGGCCTTAACTTTGTCTTTCGCATTTCTTAAGAGGGATTTAGTAGAGCTAGTGACCGAAATGTAACTTCAAAACCGCGCACTTTAAAAACAAAATTTAAATTTTTCGTTAAAGGGTGAAATGGTAACATATATGTAAATTGCTTGTCTCAATTGTTTTGAGGTGACAGACATACTCCGGATTGTCTTTATTATGTTAGCCTTTCTAATTGATCCATTGATTATTTCCAAATTAAAGCCATTGTATCTCGCAATGTTCTTAATAAAATTCAACTCTTTTTCTATCTCATTTTTGTTAGTGGGAAACTAAACAAACTGAAAAACCATTTTCTGTTCCATACTGTGATTTGAATTCGCTGTGAGAAATCTATTAAGGTTATCTGCTTCTGGGTTTCCGGGCTGGAACCGCGTTACTAGTATATCTGCCGACGTTTCGTACCCATTTGTATGGGACATCTTCAGGGCTGAACTACTGCACTGAAACTGACTGGGTACGAAACGTCGGCAGATATACTAGTGACGCGGTTCCAGCCCGGAAACCCAGAAGCAGATAGCATGGACCACGACCGCGGAAGTCTACGTACCAAATCTATTAAGGTTAGTTTCTTTTCGGAAAATATGAATTTCTATTTTAAGATTGTTTTTAATTATTAATGTGTCTAAGAAAGGTAAAATATTATTGTTTTCTTTTTTATAGTAAATTTAATCATCCGGAATTTTGAATTTAATTGCTTGACGAAATCGTCTAAATTACATTTATGTGTGTTAAAAATTGCATTCTCTGTTTCTGTTTATAGAACGTACCTTCGAATTGAAAACAATTTCGGGACATACGTAGGACATATATCGCAAAAATTCATTTACTTTTTCCGGTTCAATTTTATTTTTACAATGAAATTCTTCTAAATGTTTTAAAGTTTCTGGAATCGGTACCGAACGAAACAATAACGTTACGTCGAATGATATTAAACTTTTCTCGTCTTTTAATTTACAATCTTTAATTCTTTGAATAATTTCTATTGAATTAGCAATTGATAGGCTTTCAAGTTTTTCGGGCAAATTTCTGTATACATTCACTAACAACTTTGAAATTAAGTAAGTGGGAGTGTTAATTCCTGAAACAATTGGTCTCATTGAGTTACTTGGTTTATGTATTTTAGGCAAACAGTACAGTCTAGAGATCAACGGAGTACTCACAATTAATCTATAATTCTTGTTAGGTGTTATTAACTTTGAACAATTTTTTAATACATCTTTAGTGTCCCTAATCATCTTTGGTAATGGATTTTTCTTCATTTCAACATATGAACCTTCTGAAATTAAGTTTCTCACTCATTGAAAATAATCGTATATAGAATACGAAAATTATTATGGAAAGCAATGCAAATTTCGCTATCATTCTGTATTTTATTATGCTTAACATTCTATTATTTAGGTGACAATTTAATAATGGCTTAATCAATCGCTTGTCATAAATTATTATTGCGCAGCTAATATAGTTGTTAGGTTTCCCTGCGTAGGAACTTAAGTACAATAAAATCGTATAATCATATAAAAGTATGAGCTGGATGATCATCTTTCGGAAAAACTAAGCATTATATTTTAATTCTGCAGCGAAGGTGAACTTTAGCTGATTTCTGACATTTGATTTAAAAGTTACAGTAGCGTGAATACAGTGTTTAAATGGAAAATTTTAAGATACATAAACAGGAAACCCGTGGTGCTATCCAATATTATTTACTTTTAAAATACATTTAAAATTTTGGTTGATACGCAATAAACATTGATCGACAATGTTCCTGCGAAAACCACAATTCGCTTATGGGTTGCATAATTTAGACATGGCGATATTCTAACGTACTTGTCTTAGCTTACTTATTACACTAAGCGTCGGGACGTCTATTAGTTGTTAATATTTATTACAGTAAGCACATTATTTATATCAATGGTGTTTTTAATATGCGAATATACGAAATTGGAGAGTATTGGGTGTAAAGAGCACACTGGGGGTGTATACCATGTGATACCGGCATCATTCTAAATTTCGAACGCCAATTAGGTGTGTGGGTGTGCGATTCGAAAATTCGAAATTTTTTCTGCTGATATGTACGAGGGAGCGTTTGTATATTCGCGGAATGGGGGACAAGGGGTGGAAATAAAAAAACCAAATTATTTTTCTTTTTCAATATATTCACCTGCAAGACGGATACATTTTTCACATCTTTCAATTAATTTATTTATACCCTCATAAAAAAATGATTTCTCTTTATCTGCAAAATACGCCGAAACTGCCTCCTTGCCTTCATCATCGGCAGTAAATTTTTTACCCCGCAGCTCGTTTTTCATTTTCGGAAACAGGTAATAATCACTCGGGGCCAGGTCTGGGCTGTAGGGTGGGTGATTCACAATTTCGAAGCCCACCTTATGCAGGGCAGCTAACGCAACGCGGCTCTTGTGGACGGGCGCGTTGTCGTGCAAAAGCAGAACACCTTTTGTCAATTTTCCCCGTCTTTTCTCTTTAATAGCTTCTTTTAGTCGCTCTAATATTGAAGCGTAATATTCTCCGGTTATAGAAACACCTTTATCTTTATAATCAATCAACAATATTCCTTCCGAGTCCCAAAATACCGTTGCCATGAGTTTCCCAGCTGATTGTGACACTTTAAATTTCTTGGGAAGTGCTGTGCCCTTTTTATGCCACTGCATGGAGTCTTGTTTGGACTCAGGTTCATAATGATGAACCCAAGTTTCGTCTCCAGTAACAATTCCACTCAATACACCATCCTTGTCTTCATTACAGAGGTCCAAAAATGCACGCGAACACTCTACGCGCTGTTGTTTTTGCGGCGGCGTGAGCATTCTCGGCACTTATCTTGCGCTGACCTTAGACATGCCGAGATGATCGTGTAGGATTTTAAAAATTGTTGTATCGGATACTCCAACCATTTCTGCGAGTTGTTTCTTCTTTAGTCGAGCATCTTCGAGTACAATTTGTTCAACTTTTTGGATAAGTGCTGGCGTGGTCACCTCAATGCTCCTGCCCGGCCTCGGGTCGTCTTCAAGGGATTCCCTTCCTTGTTTAAATAAACTATGCCACTTGTACACCATGGTTTTTCCTGGACAAGAGTCGCCGTAAACCAATGACATCTCATTCATTATGGTTGCGACTGATTTTCCTTGCCTGGTAAGGAACTTTATAACGGCACGATATTCGATTTTTTCCATATTTCACTTTTCACTCCTGATTATGTTACTTGGTTGACGATAGCTCAAAGACTAACTGTCTAATAACAATGAAACTTCGTATTTATACTAATCATGAGTCGCTGCACAGGCCACGTCCCCAATGCGCCTACTCACCCCTCTACAACCCGCTCATTCCGCGAATATAAAAACGCTCCCTCGTATATATTATCGTCATCTCTTCCATTTATTTTCACTGCTGTTTGTACTTTTATCAATAACAAATAAAATTTATTGTAAAGTTGACCAATATATATGTACTTTAATTTTTTCAACTAAAAAGAAGGAAAAACAATTTAGTATAGCTACAACATATTATAATTATTATATCAAAAAAAAAAGTATAATCTATATCATAAGAAAAGAAAAAAATGTATACAATTTAATAATAAATATATTTTTTAGTATAGTTAATTTGAGCTTCTAACTAAATAAGAAGTTTATTATTTTGAATGAAAGAATTCAAAATTTTCACGTCATTATGCAAATTACAATTTTTCTAATGATTTGTCAAGAGTTTGCAAATGTCGTAATTTCTTTCCTTTGTATTGTATTTTTTATAACAAATTAAAAAAAATAACTATTTACTCCCAATTTCTAAAATACCCAACCCATGGTAAACATTATTATCTACTCGAATGTATCTTCTACGCATGAACAAGCAATTTACCTCCAAGTTTAAATTTGGGTGCATAAGACATTACTCCGTGTCAATATCTTTCAAATTTTGAGCGCAGTAGAGTGTTAAGCTCGGCTTACACGATGCTTCTTCGGTGGGTGGATTGCCTGCGGGGCTTTGTATTGGTAACCGTGTTGAAAAATAACGTCACTGCAAGTTTTTTTGCATGAACGCTTAATAGAATTCTGTGATAGAACATTTACTATTTCTCGGGCTTGTCTCCCTGATGAATTTGAAGGTTAACGAATGAGGAAGTCATGTCATTTTGTCACGTGGGCATGTTTTTGCTATAATTAAGTCAATCACATAAATTACATAATTAATTTATTTATTCGACTTTAAAACTTATTTTGTCATATCCGAACCAAATATTTGTTTATAGTAACCATTAACAAATCCTTTTCTTGAAGTAAATGTTTTCCACAATTGAGGTTGCTTATGCAAGTTCGTCAAATATTATTTTTAAAATACTCCTCGTTGTCACGCCGTAATAGCAATGGGCGACTTGACAACCGAGGCTTTGATCTCTGACGTTTGTTCTTGCACCTTGATTCTTCAATTAACTAAAGCAAGCTAATGGCTAGTCGTCTATGAGAAACTACTTTTGCTAGAGCTGTATTTTTCCAAACTGTCACTTCACACAAACAAGTGTCGTGTGAGTCGGGTTTTACTTTCAGTGTAACAGACCTATTTTCGGATGCTAAAGAGTGCACACTTACGCCAATACTTTCTAATTTCGAAAGCACTTTAAATGTCAATGTCGTTGCGATTACGGCAAGCATGTGTACTTTGTAAGTTACCTGTTTTGTGAAAACGCGATAGCAAATAGTGAGTACGTTAAATATCAAATATAAAATAAATAAGTAAATATACTTGGCAAAGCTCCATCAAGAAAACAAAGAAAATGTGTAATCGAATATTTTGGTTTGGAATATTTAGCGGAAGCTTAGAATGATACGTACTCGATTTGCAGCGGTTGTCGCACGAAGGCGGCTAACGCATAAGAAACGATCTAGTTGTGTACGAAATACGAGATACCAGGTTTATCGAAAAATCATTACCAATTTTTTCGTAAAAAAACTACATAATTTTCAAGAAAATGAAAAAATTTATTCATTCAAAGTACTGGCCATTTGATTCTATATATCTTGTCCATCTTTCAGACCATTTATGGATGCCATCCCAAAAAAACTGTATGTCCTTTGAGCAAAACCATTCATATAGCCATTTTCTAACTTTTTCGAAATTGGCGAAGTGCTGCTCTGCAAGCACGTGTCCCGTTGATGCGAAAACGTGATAGTCAGACGGGGCAAGGTCTGTAGAGTACGGCGGGTGCGATATTATGACCCATCCAAATGCTTTCAACGCTTCCTTGACCAGTTTTACTGTATGAGACGGTGCCGTGTTTTCGGGACCACTCTGTCGTTTTTCTATCAATGCATGGTTCAAATTGATAATTTGTTGTCGGTAGCGATCAGTATTAACTGTTTCACCAGGTTTCAACAGTTCGTAATACACCACGCCACTCTGGTCCCACCAAACGCAGAGCATTCTCTTGCGACTGTTACGCTCCGCATATATAGGTATATAATACAATAATTTTTTTTGTCACGTTTCTTAAATTAAGTTATTTTAATTTTAAAATATTTCGATTTTCAATTAATAAATTGTTATGTATTTTGACCTTTTTGTGACATATACAAATGCAGGAATCTTTTGTTGTCGTCACGTACGATCAGGCTGTAATAAACCAACCCCTACCGCGTCGTGTCCCAGAGCCTTTTCTTGGAATAGTAATTTTCCGTTGACTAACAGTTAATATTATTTCTATTTCTATTGTATTGATTTTTAAATGTAATTAGAGATTCAAATATTAATTCTTCTATTTTTCACACAGATATCTATCTGCTAGATACGCTTCTTTAGCATATCTTCTTATATTGAAATTAATATCACAATTTTAATTTACGCCTACATCTTCAGCGCGCCAATTTCTGGCGTGCCTATTCTCTTTCTTATTGGTTAATTCAAACATGACCAGTATCCCACCCCTTAGTCTACGGGTGGTTTCTTAAAAGCTCTCGCGTGTAAGACACAGAGACTTCTTCTCCGGCCATCACCAAGTCTACACGCATCACTTCCGCGAAGTTACCATTAGATTTCTAATGCAGTGTTCACGTGTTTATTTTGCGACCGCGAAATATACAGAACATCCTGACCCAGGATATACACACGCAAACCGCAAGTATTTTACGTATCGTCCGATACATATTTTAATTTAACCCCTTTTTATATTTTCTTAAACAGCTTCATATCTCTAGATTTACTTTTATTACAGCTTTTCCATTACGCTTATCTTGTTTTTTTTTGTTGGTCTCGATCTTATTAATTATTTTTATTTAATATACTCAAGCTTTAAGAATTAATTTCGACTAATAATCTTTCTTTCAGCTTGGCACACGTCCTGGACTTTTGATGTTCATTGTACACAATTACTAATTATTAACTCCTTTCATTATCTCACTTTATTTTTTATTCGCATTTATTACAGCGCATCAGCTAGCCGGACACGCGCTCGTAATAAATTTACTAACCATCACGTGCAAATAAATAAATATTTTCTATTAAATAATATCTCTATTATTAATCTGGTACGTAGATTTCCGCGGTCGTGGTCTATGCTATCTGCCTCTGGGCTTCCGGGCTGGAACCGCGTCACTTGTATATCTGCCGACGTTTCGTACGCATTTGTATGGGATATCTTCAGGGCTGAACTACTGCACTGAAACTGTGCAGTAGAATGCGGTTTTCAATTCGATTCCAGAAATGAACCACAACTCGACCTAATCAAATGCGCCTCCCTCGTAGTGACAACCTTCAACTCTATAAGTACAAAGCTTGTGAATGTAAACACATTCTTTTAATTATAATATCTAATATATCTAATAATTTAATGAAGCCCCCAGTAAAGTTCTCAAAATACTCATGGATGCGCTTGCAGCGTGCGCTGTGACACCATCCTGGTGAAAATAAATATTTCTGATGTTCACTTGTCCTTTCTGCAGTTCTGGTACAAAAAGCATATGGAACATATGAACGTAACGTTCATTGTTGCCGTTATGTTCTTCTCAAAGAAATACAGTCCAACCAAACTGTCACATACAGTGGAAATGTATTTTATGGATGTTGCGAGAACCGTTTTTTCACTGAACCATTCAAGTGACAATAAGATTCGTCGCTCATTATTACCACTGAATTTGGGTCGTTTTCAGGCAACACTTGCATACGTACAGGGAAGTCTTCTCGTTGTGCATAATCCCTTTTGTTGAGCTGTTGAATCAGTGACATTGTTAGTTAAGGAATTTTAAATCAAAACGTAAATATTCCTCATGGATGCGAATCGTTCTGGGTTCCTATTGGTCGACTCTCTCACTCTCGCCCTAACGACTTTTTCTTCATAATGTTTCCCGTTGCTTTGAAAGATTTGACTGCGCCATATCGATTAAAATAACGACGAGAGTTCCGCTGTGTAGTGATGATAAACTTACCATCACAGATTCAAGTATCATGTGCAAACACGCGGTATTGTATCGTCCATTGCTCCACTGCGACTGAAACGGTATGTCACCTCAATGCAATCTCTCCTATCACCCTACTAGGCTGTGTATTAGCCGTTCGAAAAGTATCTCTTTCCCACAAGTCGCCTTGCATTATACCAACTCTTAATGGTGTCTTAATACAGTTTACAATTAAATTTTCTGAAATTCACAAATTTCAGGAATTTATTTTGTACTTTTTAAATTAACTTATCATCTTTCTTTGTTAGTAATGATCAAAGGGAAGAAGTACATTCTGGCTTTATATGAATAACATTATTATGTAATAATATTTCAATGAATGGACTAACATTTTCATTATTCCGCCTGATGAAATGTAGTTCGCAGAAAGTGACTATCAGCTTATGGAGATTTAATATAGGCCGGTGGTGGAAGTTACATGGTACCGTCAAAAAGTCTCTGTAACAGATACTTAACAGTTATCAACTGATAAACAGCAGCTTCGAACAGATAAAGAATAGCTTTTGAGTCATGAAGAACAACTTTGGACTGATAAAGCTTTGAGCTGATCAAAAACAGCTCAGCTATTAGCACAATATGATTTAATATTTGATGTGATTCGTTACTGTAAAGTGTAACAGTAATGTCACCACCACAAAACTCCTCCTTATAGCTACAGTTTGCTTATATTTGGAATAGTTCGTAATTACATTTGCATTAGGCCTCTTATTATAATTAAAAAAATACTTACTAGTAGTTATAATAAATCGATCTTCCAATACAGATTTTTAAAATGTAACTTTCTTAGATTAATTAATTAAGTAATTCTTAGGGTTCATTCCTACATTACATTTAATGTGATGGTGTACGATAATTATCAATTATCAATTATTATTACTTGTCATGTGCTATAATTTCTTTTTTTTTGCAAGGGTAAGTTTAGAAAATGTAAAAATTCTGTCAATAGAAATTTTGTATGGAACGAAAGAAAATGTGCCTGCGAATGTGTTGGCATACATGTTTGTGCTAATGGACTTGAATGGGACTCTAATATATGCCGGTACGTTAGTATGTTTTCGATAATAAACTTGTTAACATAAATATGTTTCAGATGTGCTAAGCGAAGTAGACAACGTTCAAAATAATAATTACTCTTACTTACTTAGTATAAGAAAATCTCTGAGCCCAAGCTTATTATTAGTCATAATTATTGTTGTATTTATTTCCTTGTAGCTGGTGTCTCATTTTGTTTTTCATTTGGTCTGAATTATTGTTGAAATTGTTGATTTGATTTTTCAATAGAACATTTTGGTTTTATTATACAAATTTATTTTCAAAAAGATTAACCGTTAGACTAATTATTATTAATTATATATGTATATGTACATTGATTATTATATTTTCAAAGATTCTACTTTATAACAAAACAATTTGCTATACAAAAATGCATATATATATATATATATATATATATATATATATTGTCAAGAATTTTTTTCATTTTTTAAAATTTGTTGATACTTACAGCATATCTTGATGTTTTGTTCGTGCACAAAATGATTATGTATATGTATTTTGTCCTTCATTTTTGATCTACATACCATCTCCTGTTAATTTTCTTTTTATTACTTTGCTTACTACTTACATATACGATATGCATTTATTTTTTCTTCATGTTTCTATTAAATTTTAAGCTAGATTCATGTCATTACTACAAAAACTTTCGTGGCGAATACTCTGTATTATGGTTTTATTACATCACCTCTTTGTTGTAAGAGGGCAGAATTGTTGATTATTCATTTCTTGCATTCTTTTTATATAAACTTTTATCATAATCTCATTCGGTAGTTAGAAGTGTAATGATTGATTTCATTGAAAAAATAAAGAATTTTTATTGTACATAATTCTGTTTTGTCTTTTGAAAAAATATTTAGATTAATATTCCTAATAAATTCAATATGATAAACTAAAGCATAAATATCAGCCTTAACGTATTCAAGCCATACATATACATTCTAAGAATATTTTTATTTAACAAATGAATTTCTAAACGCTATAATCTCAGTCTTATGTCAAATATAGTTTACTTAAATAATGTTTACATTGGCTTCTGCAAAATAATCTCCGAAATTTGTCCAAGTATACTGCCAATATTTCGGATCACCTCTTAAGTCAATAGGTAAGTTAGACGGTGGAATAGCGGTAGAATTCCATTCATAGAGTCTTGAGAGAAGCTTTTCCAACGTGCTAGGATAACTGAAACAAAATTGTGTTTTTAGAAAACAAAAGTCGTAAAACATCTCTGATGTTGTATTAATATAGATTTCTCTTATGAAGTTAGTATGTTTTTTTTAATGATATTACTCGTAATAATTTTCGTTAACTATTTATAATATTAAATATGTATAAGCTATTGGAATAGCAACTTAGTGCCTTTTAGTTAGAAGAATAGTGCCTATATATGTTAACTATAATCAAATTATGTATAATCTTTTTTAGTAACATTATTTTTGTTTGTTTTTTGGAAGCTTTATATATAATAATTTTATTATTAGCTCATCATTCATTCATTATTTTTACAATGAAATAAGATATATGTATTTATAGTTTCGTTTTAGGTATCAAAACTATAAGATAATATGTATAGAATGAATTTTATAGTTATGGCAAGGAAAAAATCTTTGTACTAAGTCCAATAATACGAGGATAGTTTGATAAGTAGTGAGAATGACACATAGGTGGCGCTCTAATTGGTAAAACAAATGCACTGTAATTTAGGTTGCCTATTTATATGTTTACATTCCGATATTTAGATAAATCGGTTGTTTAGTTTATTTTTGACAGCTGATTGAAAAAGAAGCAACACGTCGTTTTATTAAAATGGAAAAAGCATAGTATCGTGAGGTGATTAAATACTTCGTAATTAAGGGTATGAAAGCTACCGAAATAAATGATGAGTTACGGGAAACATTAGGTGAATCTGCTCCATCATCCGCCACCATAAGTAGACGGGTAAATGAATTTAAACGGGGTAGAACAAGCTGTGTTGATGAAGCGCGCTCTAAAGCATCCAAAATCGTGACTTCTAAGGAAACGATTATAAAGATCCATAATATTATTACGCAAGATCGAAAACTCAAAGTGAGAGAGATAGCAGACATGGTAAACATTTCAACAGAACGCGTACACCACATTTTAACAAAAGAATTGGACCTTTCCAAGCTTTCGGCAAGATAGGTGACTCGATTGCTTATGACTGATCAAAAGTTCACTCGTTTGGGCATTTCAATGAGTGTTTGGACCTTTATCAGTGGAATCCGGTTGATTTTTGTAGGCGATTTGTTACTTGCGATGAAACTTGGATACACTACAGTACACCCGAAACTAAACAACAGTCGAAACAATGGTTAGAACGTGGTTCTGCACCTCCAAAGAAAGCGAAAACTACTTTATCGACAAACAAGGTGATGGCATCAATTTTTTGGGATTAAAAAGGCATTTTGTTCACTGAGTACCTTAGAAAAGTGCCACAATAAACGAACAATATTATGCAGAAGTTCTACAAAAATTATATTGATTTTTTTTCATAGAGGTCTTAAACTCAAATATTCAAATGGTTATAGCTTCAAAGCAGTACAATATTTTAATAGTTTTTTTTTATAGTGATCATCAATTTAATTAGTTATAGCTTCGAAACGCCACAATATGTCTTTTATATCACTTTTATTAAATAACAAAATTATTTTATTTATTAAATTGCAGTCTGCAGTCAACTTACTCTTGTGCTAAATTTTGTTGTTCACATGGATCATTTTCAATATCAAAAAGACATAATTCTTGTATTGGATTGCAGGGCGCTTGTTTTCCAGAACACTTGACTTCTGCTTCACCTCTTAGCTTTTGCATTTCTTCTTCAGTAGCACATTTGTTAATTGACTGTAAGGCTTTTCCAGCTAATGAAGATCTAACCATTGTTATATTGTAAAAACCTTCTCTACCAGAGGGGCCATACCATTTATCCCATTCACCATTGTAGGTAGTGCCTGAAATATTGGTGTTACAAAATTTTTAAATCCTTTTTTTTCTTAGTAATTTAAATAACTAAATACAGTAATTTTTAAAATAAAGTGATATAGTACCTACCTTTAATTATTTTCCAATTATTTACTCTGAGTGCAGCATTTCCATAAATGTCATCAATATTGAGTAATATTTCAGATCTTCTAGAAGGTTTATCATTTGATATAGAAGACCATAAATCTATACCATCAATATTTCGCAACGTATCAAAGCTGTAAGTTTATATTGAAAAAGATTAACATCATTAATTCTTATAGTTCCAGACAAACTATTTTTTAGTTAAATTATACTCTTTTTCAAAAGTTCTGTTTACACATTATAATCTGTTGTGATCTTCGTCTTCTTGTAACAGATATCGAAGTACTAAGACTGACTCAAATGATCAATTATTAATTATATGTTAATCTTACATACTAAAAAGAACTTGTCTTTTATTTATTGGGTCTGGGAAAAAGTTCGTGGCGTTTTTTCAGTAAAATTCAACTGGTCCCCGCATGGCGCGTGGACGAATTCATTTAAACCGAATATGCTCCATTATTATCGACAATGTTTCGCCATTTTTTTGGTAGATCCATGATCCCATCGGTGAAAAACTTCTGTGGTTTCTGGTCGAAAAACTGAATCAAGTAGTTTTCACAGGCTTCTTTTGAAACCAACTTAATTCCATTGAGAGAGTTCTGCAGAGATCGAAACAGATGATAGTCAGAGGGTGCTATATCCGGACTGTAAGGTGGGTGCATCAAAACTTCCCAACCAAACTCTCTCAATTTTTGACGGGTCATCAAAGAAGTGTGTGGTCGGGCGTTGTCATGATGGAAGACAACACCTTTCCTATTAATCAATTCGGGCCGTTTTCTTTCAATCGCCTGGCGTAATCTCTCTAGTTGTGCACAGTAGAGTTGAGAATCAATCGTCTGACCAGTTGGAAGTAGCTCGTAGTGGACGATTCCCCTCCAGTCCCACCATACACACAGCATCACTTTTTTTGGCGTCAATGTTGGCTTAGCGAACGCTTGTGACGGTTCACCATCCTTTATCCACGATCTTTTACGCTTCCGATTATCGTACGTAATCCATTTTTCATCTCCGGTTATTAAACGTTTCAGAAACGGCTCGATTTCATTCCGTTTCAGCAGCGCATCGCAGATGTTAATTCGGTCAATCATGTTTTTCACGCTCAACTCATGAGGAACCCATACGTCAAGCTTTTTTTTGTAACCAGCTTTGTGTAAATGGTTCAAAACAGTTTTGTGGTCAATGCCTAGCTCCATGCCAATATCGACACTGCTGATATGCTTATCTTGTTGGACTTTTTCAAGAATTTCATGAGATTTTTCAGTGATTGGACGACCGCAGCGTGACTCATCTTTCACATTGAAATTTCCAGAACGAAAGCGAGCGAACCATTTCCGCGCAACAGATTTCGATAAAGTACCTTCACCGTACACAGCACAAATTTTATCACAAGCCTGCGCAGCGTTCTTCCCCTTATCATAATAATATTGCAGAATATAGCGAAATTTCTCATTATTCTTCTCCATTTTCAAGTGCGAATAACTTTCCAACCACTGCACCGATTACAATGTTTCTACGCTCAAACTAACGTTCGGAAGGTCATCTAAAAAACGAGCCCTCGGTGGTGTCGCTGTGACTTGTTGTTCTTTAGTTATCGGCAACCAATGCCATCTATCGGGAAAAACGCCACGAACTTTTTCCCAGACCCAATATATACAGTGTGTATCAGCCAAATGGAATAAATTCGATAATAATTAAATGGAAGGGTGTTCGAAAAAACGCTCGGACACGTCGATTGGGATTTTTAGTTGCGTATTTTCTTAAATAAAAAGTTTATATACAGGGTGTGTCATGTAAAAGTGGTCAATACCAACTTTCTTATTTTAAATGCAACACCCTATCAAATATTAAATTTTTGGATTCCTTAGAAAATTCCAGACATATTTCATGTACAATGTCCTATACCTATCTTCGACTGTTTCGGAAATATTAAATGTTTTCAGATTAATAATTTTGTTTACAATTAAAATAAGATTTTCACTTAATAGTTCGGTAAAAAAAATTGTACTTGTACTTCTTTTTAAAATACCTTGCCTTAGCAAAGTGTTGTCAGTGTCATAGTGTTGTCAGTGTCATAACTGTTTGAATTTCGTTAACTACATTTCAGCAAAATGGTTCATTTAACAGAAATGCACAAAATAACAATTCTGCAGATGATTGGTTATGGAGATAACACACGGACACAGATGGAAGTTGCTCACTTATTTCATGAGAAATTTCTAAATTTGCCGCCTATATCCCAAGGAACAATTAGTAAAATAGAAGAGCAGTTTCGCGAGTTTGGACATGTAAGGCAAATAAAAAAAGCAGCTGCGAATGCAGTAAGTAATGATACCAAACTGGATATTGTGCATGAGTTTGAAGAAAACCCGCATACTTCTAGTAGACAAGCAGCGAGAATGTTCGATGTTTGCCATTCATCGATTACTCGCACATTAAAAGAAAATAAAATGCATCCCTATAAAATTATACCAACTCAGGAGCTCATGGAAGACGACTTTGATAGGAGAACGTATTTTTGTGAACAAATAATGACAATGTTAGATAACAATATGATCCAATTAGAACATATTTTATTTTCTGATGAGTGTACCTTTACGCTTCACGGTCATGCTAATCGTCAAAATTGCCGCTACTGGTCCATGGAAAATCCTCACTGGATGAGGGAAGAACATACGCAATACCCTGAGAAGGTTAATGTTTGGGCAGGAATTGTTGGAGATCATATCGTAGGTCCTTTTTTCATTGATGGAAATTTGAATGGCGACAATTATTTAGCATTGCTTCAAAATAATCTCGTGCCAGCTTTGACAAACTTATATCCTGGTCTAGCAAACCCACAAGTTCCAGCAAATACGATGTGGTTCCAGCAAGATGGAGCACCACCCCATTACCAAATCAATGTCCGGCAGTACCTGAACCAAATATTCCAGAATCGGTGGATAGGTAGGCGAGGATCGATGGAATGGCCAGCACGATCCCCTGATTTGACGCCATTAGACTTCTTCTTATGGGGATATGCCAAGAGTATAGTATACAAAACTAAACCCCTCGACTTAGCTGACTTAAGAAGACGAATAATAGTTGCGATTAGATCGGTCACACCTGAGATGTTGAGCAACTTTAGAAAAAAATTTTATTTAAGATTAGGATGTTGTCAAGACGTTTGCGGCGAACACTTTGAACATCTCCTACAGTGACATTAATGTTTTTCTTGTTATTTTTTACATTATCAAAAATTTTTCAAATTAATCTGAAAACATTTAATATTTCCGAAACAGTCGAAGATAGGTATAGGATATTGTACATGAAATATGTCTGAAATTTTCTAAAGAACCCAAAAATTTAATATTTGACAGGGTGTTGCATTTAAAATAAGAAAGTTGGTATTGACCACTTTTACATGACACACCCTGTATATAAACTTTTTATTTAAAAAAATACGCAACTAAAAATTCCAATCGACGTGTCCGAGCGTTGTTTCGAACACCCTTCCATTGAATTATTATCGAATTTATTCCATTTGGCTGATACACACTGTATATTTCACCGCTATGCTACATAAACGCATTGATGTGCTTTATTATGGTTAATTATATAAGCTCGAATGATTTATTATGATTTAATCTGAAATAATGTGACAGAATTCTGTTAATGTTGCAGAGCATGGCTGTGCAGAAGTATTTTATATGTGGAGAAGTGAAGGTTAGTTCTTTACAGCCCTTTCTGTATTTTGGATCAAATTCTTATCGCTTCTTTCACATATTCTTTCCATTTAATTTTTGTAACGAAGGTCATTTCTAGAGGTACTTTCGTAAAATATTATGTTATCGTTAATTGTTAGAAGCAATTTTTTTTGAAGGTCCTCATTATTGAAATTGATATGGCTTACTTTATGCAAGGTCTCTATTTACATATTTGGTCGCAAATCTGTCGTAGTTTGCAAAATATGTTTCTTTCATCACCATTAGAATTGTTGTGTAGATGTAAAAGTAGTGTTACGATTTTGTAATAAATTGTTAGTGTAATTTTAAAAAGTATAGATCATAATAACAGTCGTCCTTTTGTTTTAGCCTAATAATTTTGTTTGTAATAGATAAGTATTATTAAAGTAACATTTGATTAGGCTATGTAGTATAATAGTTTGTGCTATACAGACTTGATTGTTTCTACTGTTTTTTAATAATAAAAGTAGTCCTGTATATTTCGCCAATCGTTGAATATTTATTTCTAAATCCAAATGGTTAGAATAGTTACTTTGAAATATTGTTTTTAGTTATTCATGGAGTAATTTCCTGAGAAATTTCGATATTATATACATTTAAAATTCATTTAGGTGAAAGTAAGACATATTTCGGTTATTTATAACAATAGGTGTTGTCGGAAAAATACCATTTATTTGTAATTTCTTGGTTAGATTGTTTCGTCTTTCTGTTACACACTAGAAAACAGAGTTTAATTGATAGCTCTTTCTTGATTGGAAACGTGCGCTGTTAAAGAAAATTTGTTGTATCGATTTTCTTTTACTTTATAAATTGATCTAATGTTTTAAAATGATTGATAAATGAAATTTACTTTCCTTTTAGTAATAACTTGGATCAAATTAAGTTGAACAGTGCCTAATATTCGATTTCGAATAATTGTGACGGAAGAAAAAAACCATTTGCATATAATTGTTATTAAGTACACCATTGTATTCAAATAATTCTTTAGTAAGTAATGAATAACAGTTTAAAAGAAATAAACGAAATAACGATTTTTTCTGTTCTTTCTTATTAACGTGTCGTGCTATGAAGTTGAGTAAATGGTCAATGTATTCTTGCGGTATCAACTCAAGCCTCATTTCAGAAAGCCTGCCTCTTAATCGTCTATCCGTAATGTCCCATATGTGCTGTATTGGAGAAATACCGATTTGGAAGGTTATTACAAAAGGTTGACAAGAGTCACTCCAAAAAAATTCAGAGCAAGCTTTACCATATGTCGACGTGCATTGTCTTGTTGAAAATTCAAATTTTTCCATCTATGAAGATAAGAAAGAAGATGCTCGTTCGATAGGTTGTTCTAAGTAACTCTGGGCGATCAAGAATACCTCTGATGAGCACTACAGGGGATGTACCCTCATGGTCAATGGTGCTCTATACCATAACTCCAGCAGTTTAGTGAACAGATCATTTAACAGAAAATTGAAAGCGTCCCTTTTCTCCATGTCTCTGTTTAAGCAGACGAGAAGAAAGGCGATATATACGACCATCGGCCCATATAGAATATAGATTCGTTACTAAATACAATCCTATGCTATTTGATATTTTATCGAATCCTTTCCCTATATCAGTTTAAAGGTTATCTTTGGTGATCAATAGTAAGTGTTAATACGAAATAGGGCTGGTAAGACCTTATTTTGCAGTAAACTATTCGGAAAGTTATAGGGGAATTGGCCTGGTAGTTGAAAGCCTTTCTATTTAATTATCATTCACAATTTTAAATTTCATAAATTTAGGTCAATGTTCGTTACATAAGTAGACAGATTCAAAAATACCAGTTTCATTATTGTCACTTAATATATGGCTCAGAGTTTAAATAAATTATTGAATTTTATTAGAGTAGTATTTCTATCAAAATTAACCAAAGAGCGCGCCAATTTCTAACGTACCTATTCTCTTTCCTATTGGTTGATTCAAACATGACCAGTATCCTACCCCTTCAGCTACGTTGTCGTTTAGTAAAAGTCCCGGC
>JAVIWB010000752.1:0-17358 GCA_031893035.1 Dermolepida albohirtum
CTATATATACGAGTATATATATATAAACTGTTTTTATATGTAGTAGGTATATAGAGTTTATTAATCAATTGTAAACAATTTTGAATATTTATTATTCTATCTGCCTCACCATGTCAAATACTCACGAGCCGCCACTGATAAGGTTGTAGTCCTTTGGCGACTCTCATAGTTGAATGATCACCAAGAAAAAAAAACGCAATTCTAATCTAAATTATTTTTGTCATATTTGTGAAACTTTTGCCACATTTTAAATTTTAAAATGTCGACAACTGCTTAATTACTAAGTTATAGTGGGTGATAGATGCCATTACTATTTGTCACATCTTATTCTTATTTTTATTGTAATTATTGTTATTGACGTATACGACAGTGAAGATGTTAGCAAACTGTGCTACATCTTTACACGGACAAAATATTAAATGTCGAGCTAACAATTGAAGAATACTTGTACATTATAATAATATAATGTGGACGTTAATGAACAAAACAAACAAGCTTTAGTGAAACCATTGTATAATCTACAATTAAGGAACACTTTTGGACGTCTACAAACAAACCCCGTATGAGTTACAATAGGATAGAAGCTGTATATTGTCCTAATTGGCGAAGAGAGTTTTCACAAGTAATACAGAAGTAATCGATCCGTCTTTGTTGCTAATTTTGAGCTTTTTCTTCGTTGTATGTAGGTATTGCTAATATCTACGGCTGTGTCTTTATATTTGCTACGTTAATACATTTATAATGTATATTTTGAAGCTTCCAGACTCGAAATAATTTCGTTTTGAATATGTTTCAGCTTCAGCCACTCTGAAACTCAGCCATAATTTAAAATAAATGATGTATTTACCTTGCCCTTTTTAAGACAAGAAATATATAGACGAAGCAATATAAAGTCCCAATCAATAAATATTCGAAGCTTCGAAATTAGAATTAATATAAAGCGGACTTCGGTTGACGCCGAAGCTTAGCCAAGTGGAAGGGTTTCCATTAAGATATCATCTTAATTACCCTGTAACATGTAGAATATACAGAGATAATAATTCTAAAGAAAGTAGTCAGAAACTATGACATGTATGTATAATGTTTAATATTTTTTCAATTATTCCTTTACGGTAAAAGAGGCAGGATACAAATGTTGATTTAAATTTACCTGCAATTAAAAAGCGCACAAAATGAATCCTGTTATACAAAGGGTACTAGGAAAGTTTTGCAATGTGACACAACAATGAATCGTAGGAAGCTGGTTGTTGCTGCATGTTGAGACATGTTCATACGTGCATAGTAGCCGCCGCGCCATGTCGATGGGCTCAGTTATTCATTAGCAGTGAGAGTGTAAAGTGCTTGCGATGGCATTGTGGTCACGAAATGAGACAAGGGCAGTTTTGCGTTATAATTTCGTCCGTGGTTTAAACATAAACCAGTGTGAATAATCATCATGCCTCCCTCTCACGTCCAATGAATTGAACGCAAAAGCGAGAGTGCATCTGTCTCGCAATGTCGGGAACTAAGTTTCCAGAGCGTATAAACAGATGGCATGCATCACGGCTATTTGCCAATTAAAAGAATGTTAAAAGGAATCATTCTATTATTAATAACACCCTATCTACTACATATGTTTCATGGATAGACCAATCATCAGGCAGATTCTGTGTTATTAATGAACGATTCCTTGATAGCGTCTATCATATCATGCATGCCATGATGCATGCCATCTGTTTATACGCTCTGGAAACTTAGTTCCCGACATTGCGAGACAGATGCACTCTCGCTTTTGCGTTCAATTCATTGGACGTGAGAGGGAGGCATGATGATTATTCACTATTTTTCTGTATCGTAATGATATTGTCGCTTTACTAAAATTATATTGGTTTTGTCAGGATTCTCGTGAAGCCATAACCTGTGCGCCTTTTCTAGATTTTTTGCCGTGTCAAGATTGTATTGGTTTTTGTCAGGATTCCAGTGAAGCCATAACCTGTGCGCCTTTTCTAGATTTTTCGCCGTGTCACGAAGATGGTATTCGTTTTTGTTAGGATTCCTGTGAAGCCATGATGTGTGAAACTTCATCATATATACTCTCTATTATTTTAAGTCGTTTGTTGTTAATTCTAACGCAATGTTAAACAATTTGGTTGATATCTTAAGTCCTTTCCCATCTAAAATATCTCTACACTCAGCTCTTTATTAGTAACTAGTACTATATTTGATTAAATATTACTTTAACTAAGGGTATTAGCTTGTTTCTATTCCAAAATTTTCCAAAGTATTATAAAACCTTCCCCCTTTCCTTTAAAATCCATTAGTCAAGAAATATTTTTAATCACACCACTTTTGCATTATGCTATATCTTTGTAAAATATATTTAGTAATATGTGGAATTATTTATAGGAAGAATCTACAATTGCAACTTGTATTTTCAAAGAGTCATTTACTCCTAGAATGTACAATCACTACCACAAAAAGCTTGACGATATAAACCACAATTTTTGCTCTATATTTTTCAATTGAGCCGTAACGGTATCACACCAAACAAAGAGCTCTTGTACATTTCATTTAAAAAAAAATGCATGGTGTACGTCGTGGGGGTAATTCAAATAGCGTGCGAGCTTGTTTACATTTTCGACTTGATAATAAAGAGCTTCAAACAACTGTGTTTTAATATTGCCACTTGGGTAGTATTAAAAAAAATGTTTATATTTATTTCACTCTGCAAAATAATGTAGAATTAGAGAAAATGAAGAACGAACTTTCACACTACATTTTGCGTAATTTTCTATGGAATATTTAATTTTGTTAACGTAATTTTAATTTAGAAATTTAATATTTTAAGTAAAAGTTTCGACGACATACCTTTTGATTTTTTTTAAGTTAATGTCAGCTTAGAATGCTTGATGACGGTGATGACGAACTTATTAAATTTATATTAGTTCCAGTCAAAATTATTCTACTAATTTAAACGCCTAAGGTAATGTGTTGATTTGATGCAAAACTTTTTATGTCAATCGTCATGTCAATACATCGAATGCAACATTCTTAAAATACAGTTAATGAAATTCAAGTAAAAAATAGAGATCTAAACAATTAGATCCTTACATTTACACAAGAACATATTCATAAAATCCTATTACAAGAATAGTTATCTATTAAATTATTTATAAATTGTACTTAATTATTAATAAATATAATTGTTATAGAATATTTTATATATACGAATATACAAAATACTTTGTATATATATATATATACGAATAATTATTATCTTTGATTTTATTTGTTCCTTATATCTATATAGGACGGTCTGTACACCATGTAAACAAAACATTGGCAGTCAGAGCATGTCTATGATTCATAATATAATAGTACAAAAACACCTCGTTTTATGTTATGAATCACAAACATGCGCCAGACATATATCTCTATGTGTAAGGAGTAAATTACATCTAGTCGGATACAAATCCTTGAAAAACAAGGTGTTTTTGTACTATTATATTATGAATCATAGACATGCTCCGACTGCCAATATTTTGTTTACATGGTGTAAAGACCATTCTACATGAACTCGGCAGGCATATTTTTGTGTACATTTTTAACCTTTATGTGGTAGTAATTGTACATATAAGGTTTAGCATTGGCTTGCTTAGTATTGGACCAGGATTTTTGTATTAAGATTTCGTATAGAATAATAGCTTTTTTTTGTTTGCACAAGGGTTCCTTTGATCTGAGAATTTAAGCAGTTCCTTCTTCAATACATTCGACGAACCTCTTGATTATAGATGAATTTTTAACATGAATAAGCAGATGATGTCTTAGATAAATATTGAGTAAGTAATGAGAGCATGTGCTAAGATGTGCTTTATATAAAAAATTGCCAATTACTTTATACTTCTTTAATTCGATGGCAGATTTTTGAAAACGAATACATAGAAAATGAAGGTATTTTTCACCTCCCTTAATTAACTAGTACCATAAACAATCTGCTTGGCAGTGAAATGGAAATCTTAGATTATCGATTGCTAAAAGTATATGATGTAGAAGTTATATAAAGATAAACGAAACGCTGGAACCTTTTGTACAGCTAAAATTCATTATCGCTTTTACATTCGCTTAACCAATCCGAAAAGCATTGCTGCCACTGTGAAGGCGGTATTTCCAAAATATGAGTTTGGAATGCCTCAACTGCCTCTTCCGGCGTAGAAAACCGTTGACCACGAAGTTTATTCTTCACGTGTGGGAACGAAAAGAAATCACAGGGTACCAGATCGGGGCTGTACGGCGGATGGCTCATCAATTCAATGTTTTGCCTGGTCAAGTATTCAATTGTTGGACCGACCTGTGAGAGCTCGCATTGTCATGGTGGTCCTTATTTCTTCAAAAACTTTAAAGCATCGCCATTGTATTTTTTGTGCATTTCTTGGCACCAATTGACGCGAGTCCTTTTTTGAGCGGTTGTCAAATCATGTGGTATCCAACGTGAACATAGCTTCTTAACGGCTAAATGTTCATGCAGGATCTTATGCACGCTGGTGTTACTAATACCAAGAAATGCCTCGATCTCACGGTATGTCACATGACGGTTTTGCATTATCAATTCAGACATTGCATTAATGTTTTCCGACACAATAACATTTGTGGAACGACATTCACGAAATTCATCGTCCACAATTGCACGAAAATGTTCGCGAGTTAATTCCATTTTTTCGCTAGCATAAAATTTTCAAGTTACTGTCAACTGTAGAAATAGCGGTCGGATAATAAAAGTGTAAAGGTAAACATATTGTCAAAAATGACAAACTTCACGATGCAATCATCGTATCGGAGGTCAGTGTTGCCAGTTACCGCAATGTAAATGGCTACCCTTGTATTATAAATAATCAATATAATGTGTTGTTTCTTTTATTAGTTGATATGTTATTGGTTCTCGTTATCATAGTGTCTTTTCTAAATAAATCTAAATGATAAAGCACCTTTGTGTTGGCTCTAAAAAGTTTATTATGTGACTTTATAGGAATTTATAATCAGGGGTACTTCTAATTAATTATATTATAATGATTTTATCTATGTAACTGCCCATATATAGAATAATCTGATAAAGAATTAATACAATCCGGTTTTGTTTTTGATCATTTTCTGCTTCGATTCGCATGTGTGCATCCTAACCATCTATCAGCACACTTTATGCAATTACTTGATGTGTATGTGTGCATACACATACATACACAAATAGGCAGGTATGTAACTGCTCTTACATGAGGATCTGCCGCGTTTATAAACTCATCCGTAATTGTGCGTACGCCATTTACGTCATATAAGTGATGGCTGTGTATATTAAATATGTATAGGCGCTAATTAGAGGTAAGGTCAAGTGTGTGAAACTACGACCGTGTAACACATAAATCTATTTATTGTGGATATGAAATGATGATATATGGAATGTAATCGACATGACAATAAAATTACTTTATTTTTAACTTTTAGTATTTAAAAATTGTTACTTGATCGGACCGAAATATATTTTTCATTACGTAAAAGAGCAATTTTTCAAATAGAAATCGTTTAAAATGAAATAATTATGCATGCAGTAATGCTTATAATTCCTTTAAAAGTAGTTTTTTTATTATGTTAATAGAAGTATGATTATTTAGAATTGTAATTTTGAAAGAGAACTGTAGCTATAAGTTTGTACACTTTTACATAAACAGAAGATATTTTGTTCTTCTTTTTACATTGATTTTTTATGCCTCAAAGTAAATATCATTAACCATTTATCTATTCTTTCTACCTCTTTCGACCTTGATCTGTTTTATCTACATAATATAAATTCTCAATTTTTCCAAAAATTTTTTCCCAAAAACTGATATTTTTCGGAAGTTATTATATATTAACAAATGTTCGTGTACTGACATTTTTGAAGGTCCTTAAAACGATTCTGACGTCTAAATTGATCTAATTTTTTTGGCTTAAACCTCAGAGAATAGAAAGCTTGAGAAATCAAGTCAAAATGTGAACTTCTGAGCGTGTAAATGGATTATCTCCAAAATTTGAATGGTTTTACTATAAAAAGAATTACTTTTTTATTCTGTTAGTACAGATCTACTATTTTACGTTTTACGTACTTCGAAGGCTAAATTCGAAACTTTTTATTTTGACGAAAATCTCAATTTTTTGAAAGAGGCATACTCGCAAAAATCGGTATTTTTCGAAAGTTATCATATATTAACAAAGACTCGCGTGCCGACATTTTCGAAGGTCCCAAAAACCATTCTAATGTCTAAATTCATCTAACTATAACAGCTTAATCCTCAGAGAATAGAAAATTTGAAAAATCATGTCAAAATATGAACTTCTGAGCGTGTAAATGGATTATCTCCAAAATTTGGAGCCTTTCGGAGCCTTGCAATTGTTAAAACCGTTGCCGAGGCACAATTATTTGTATCTATCATGGGTAAGAAGGATCTTTTTTTCCAGATCTCTGGTTGTAATTTTTACTTTTCAGGTTAAATATTATTTGCGTTGAAAACCAGAGCGAATAACTGGAATTAGGTTGCCATTTTCGCACACAAAGTATTAAAATGAAATATGAGATACTATAAAAGCAACCAGGGCTTTGCTTGTACCAGTATAATCTACCAGAAGAGATCAGCCAACGTTACATAAATAATTATATGGTTTATATATATATATATATATATATATATATATATATATATATATATATTATGTAATACACGCAAGGTCGTTGTTCAAAGTCCTAATTTTTGTAGCTAAGGAAGGAATATACTCTTTTTAACCTGGGTTTCAGCTACATTCAGTTGCTGCTTACATATTTCGTAGGATAACACTCTTCATTTGTTTTATCTTCAATTTAACTGTTTTAAAATACGAAAAAAAAAGAAACGTATAAAAAATAGTATTTTAATAGCGTCTTACATTGTACAGATAATTAACTTAATTTTAAATTATAAAAATTTCAAAACAAAATTTACATCTTCTTAGTTATATATAAACAGAACAGTAGGACTATAATTGTACAATTTGAATTTTTATTTTTATATAATCTAGATATCGAATATTCTACTTTACTAACAGAGATGTCTGGAAATATTTTAAATAAAAGTACTTTTACTTTCAGCAAACATAACAAATAAATTACAAAGTGTGTACATATATATATCGAATTATTATTTTTTGAAATACAAATCTTTTAGAGTAGCATGTGTAGCATTGAAGAAAGTTTTTTAATTGTAAGTAAAATGATTGCGAACAGATACCAGTGCAATGCTTGATGACACGAAACATTATATTAATAGTATATACAAAAGGCCTTAATTGATAAAATCAGAGTTTTTGGAATAAGAAGGATATATAGATCTTTACTCAGAAACATCTTCCTTTCTTGCTTACGTTTTAGGAAATGTTCAAAATATTAGAAGCTGTACACGATATCACAAATCTATTCAAGAAATAACGTTCAATTTCGAGATCTTTAAAACTGATCTAAATAACATGGATATAAAAATGTCGACCACTTTTTAATTTTAATAATCCTTTCAATCGAAATTATTCTAAATCAAATTTTGACTAGTTATGCTAGAGATTATGAATCTGTGGTGTTCTTCTGAAGCCAAGAATCACATTATTTCTTGCTTAAAAGGGTGGTTACTTCTAAGAATAAGATTTTCTAAACTAAGGAATGACGGTAATAAAATTGTCATCTTGTCATTAATTTCGTAAGAAATTAACGAAAGTTGTTAATTTAAGTTATTTTAAACTGCCAAGGTAAAAAGTGAACGATGAGAAAACCACAATTTGGAAACAATTTCAATTGGTTTGAAATCGTTTCTAATTTTGGCAGAATTTAGGCTTTTATAATTTATTAATGATGTAATTTTAAGAAAATAGTGATAACTGAAAGGTTAAATAGAATTGGTATCTTTCAAGATCTAAAATTTAGTTTTCTAACCAAGTTTCAAACCAAAATGTCTACATTTTGGTTTGAAACTTGATCAGAAAGCTAAATTTTCCAAAAGAAATTCGAACGACTCATCCATGTTTACGTTTAATTATATACATAAAAAACGTATTTGGAACATTCCATTTTGTGTAAAATTTTGCTTACTAAATGCAAAAAGGAAGAACAAAAGAGTGAAGATCTTATAAGAATATCCTCCAGTCGTTTAAATACATTAGTCAATGAAATATAATCTAAACTTAACTGATATTACATTTGAGACGTCTATTATTTTTACAAAGTTTCTGTACAAAATTTATTTTCACAGGTAAAATATAAGGAACGCAATAATTTATGTATCCTTCGGTTACTTAATATCTGAACTGACCCTTCTTCGCTCTGCCATTGTGATATACCCTTAGTGGCGTATATGAACCATTACCATTCATACCTGTAAGAACTTGTTCATAAAATAGAGTTTTTGCTGAATATATAATATAAAAGCAAAACGAAAGAGGAAGTACAACAAGCATAAATTTATTAAAAACTCATATTTACTTTGTATAAGAGATGGCGTCGGTCTTGGTGGGTGTTGCGTGGGCGCTGCGCATTTTGGTTTCAAGTAAAAATGATACGAGAAAAAATAAAGCGCAGATATTATAGCTGCACAAACTGCCATCCACATATACACGGTGACAAATTGTTTTGAATCTTCTGAATAAGCATATCCTCCTAGTAGTGCACCAAGCATACGTCCTGAAAAAAAGCGAATACTTTATGTACATACATATGTAGGTAATTAAGCCTGAAGAGTTAGATAAATTTCGACGCAGTAATTATATGATATAGTGTGAAATTTATACAAAGTGTTTTATTTATTCCATAGGGTAAAGAAATTTTACAAAGTAACGATCTCGGCAATCAATTATTTGTTTGAATAATATCATTGCCTCCCTCTTTCGTCCAATACAAAAATGTATTGACCAACAAAGCGAGAACTCGTCTATCTCACAGATCGGTAACTAAGTTTCCAGTGTGTAATAGACAGGCGCTTGCGTCACGGCTTTTTGCCAATTAATTACCAATTACACATTAGAAACTTAGTTACCGATCTGTGAGATAGACGCGTTCTCGCTTAGTTGGTCAATACATTTTTGTATTGGAAGAAAGTGGCATTATTCATTATTTTTCTGTATCGAAATGATATGATAAACGCTATGAAAGAATCGTTCATTAATAACACAAATCTGCCTGATGATCGGTGAATCCGTGAAACATATGTACAATAGTAGATAGGGTGTTATTAATAATAGAATGATTCCTTTTAACAAATTATTTGTTTGTTTTTGAAAAATTTGGGGTTTTGAATTGCATATAATTATGCGCTTTTATGAGAGCACTAATTTACCATCATCCGTGGTGTGAGGGTTAAGACACCCTGTTAGCATAAAGATCGTGGGTTTGCGTTTCGGAGAACAGGAATTTTGTTCAAAAATGTCTACATTATATATACGATGCAAGTTTCACTTAATATCTGTTCCTTGACGACGAAACGTTGGCAGCAAAAAATACTGAGGCCGCGATTCCAACTCGAAAGCCAAGGTGAAGTAATCAAAGACCAGAAAAGCAAATTTTTTTTGAAAATCACTGGCGAAAATATATTAGAATTTTATTAGCCTTAATTATGTTTACCTATGCAAAAATGAGCGATTACAGGCAGTGCTTGACCGGAAACTGTAAATTTCCTAGTAACAAGGTGTATTAAGTATAAAACGGCAGTGATCCACATCATATGTAGTGTAAATATTTCCAATGCTTCTCCAATAAGTAAAAACCATGGATTAAAGATAAATGTTAATCCTGGAACAAAAAAAATTCATTAATGTATTATATTATATGCTTTATCAATACTTAAATAGTAAGTTATGCACGTGGTTTTATTTATACAGTAGAAATCACTGTGGTACGTAAATTAACGTAAAGGAGAAACGTAGTAGAAAGCGCAAGGTATTGCATATTTATCCAGTAAATTTTACGCGTTGCCGAAGGGAAGATGGGGCAAATTCGAATATATTGCTAGTAACATTCTGTTTATGCATATTCAGAGTTACTAAATATACACACCGATAGTAGTTGATTGATGAATTTTGGTCAGAATGAACATCCCCTATAGAAATGACGTTATTTTTCGACACGTGCTCATTCACCTTCAATATTTTCTTAATAATAAATGAACGTTGCTCGATACTCGACGAGCATTGCAAGTGTGGAGCTGAGGTTTACATATTCATATTTAGAGAAGAGATTTTCTATTACTGTACTGTATGGTCTTTTTATATTACTAATTTGTCTAAATATTAATAACCCTACGCTCCACATCAAATATGTTCGATGCAATCTGCTATCTGTAACGTGTTCATTTAGATGAGCCTCCACCACGTCTTCCTTTATATAGATTTACGTACTCTTATGATTTTATGTGTTAAAGTTGTAAAGAAATTCAACGCGTTGTGGTATTTTATGACAATGTACGTACACGAAATGATTTGAACGTGTTTTAAAGCGTTTTTTATCGCAAATCGTCTAACCTGTATATTGTATAATGTACAAGACGAATGCTGTGATTAGAAGGTTTGTATGTCCACAGTAATCGACAAACTTTTCGGCATATATTAAATATATGACAGCTGGTAAAGCTCCTACCGTAACAGAAAGCCCAACGATTAGTGGATCTCCTGACAACGCAGCTATTCTCCTGAAACAAAAAAGGGAACGTACAGTTACATTAAAAACACTTTTTAGAAACTTTAGTTTTAAAAAAGGAAGGAGATTTAATGCGTGTTAATTAGCAAAAATATTAGTAAAATACAGTATTTTACGATATTCATTAAGTGATTCCAATCAGAAGTTCACAGATAGTGAATGAGTACTGGAATTAAATTTTCCGAGGTGCTTTATCTGAAACTCAAACTAAGGTGTCAGGTAACGTACTGAAAGTTACATAGCTACAAGAAAGTACAGTAATTATCATTTTCCCGAGAGCAACAATGCGCAGCCTCCCTGTATTTAGCCTTACCCAGTCAAATGGAGCTGTGATTCGGCTGACTATTATTTTCATTGTTAGTCGTGAAATCAATATAATAAAGGTATAAAGTAAATTCTCAAAATGATAGCAAGCAACATGCGAGAGTTTTTGAAGCTGTCCGATAAGAATTCTCCACAGGAAGGCAAATATGAATCCGATACAGAAAGATATGTAAAATTGTGACTGTCAACACAACATAGAAGAAGTCGATATGATATCTGACAGGAAGAGCCGAATAGTTATGTGATTGGGAATTTCTAAGGCTAAAGAGCAAAAGCTGATGAACCAGCGCCAAGATTAAATAAATAAAGGCCAATATTAGCTACAATGTTTTGTTTGAACTTAGATTGAGATTTTATGGTGATTTCTCTTATGGACTATGTGCCACGAAGTAAGTACTTTTGTATTTATCGAAAACATTTAAAAAAGAAATCGTTTTATCACAAATTATAAATATATAACTTCAATAGAAAGGTATTTCTAAAATATCTTTATCAAAGTCTTAAAGTTGTGCTTCCAATTAGTCCAATCTATGATTTTTTTTCATAGCACTTTGTACATACTTATTCTGGAAGCCAGTTAAATGCTCTCGGGCAATAGATTCTTATTTGTATTCTACTGGCGTCCTGAATATGTCGATTTAATGCACAAGTCAAGATGCAGTTATTATCGACAGAGGAACCAACCATTATAGTACCCTGTCCCAACTGCAATGTCAGACAAAAGAGCCTTTAACATTTCAAACAGAGACGGAAATTCAATCTTCTCAATTATTTACTTAATATATTTATCACCTTATATGACAGTGACGACAGTATCTGTTGAACGAGAATTGAGGCTGCCTGAAGAGTCTTAATAAAGACGAAACAGCCGTCGTAATCATGTTCTCGGTCAACAGAGATTTGTTCAATATTAAATTATTAATTGATATTTATTAATATACATACCAAGGTAAATAAACATCGACTGCACTCCAAAATATACCCAAAAGAATTAGAACTACTGTTAATCCTCCAATTTCCATACTATATTTTCGGACACTGGACATGGGTAAAGCGAGAAGGCCGCATCTGGTATGCCACCACCATTCGGGCGGACTTAATGGCATTTTACTGAAGATTAAGAAAAACATTTACATATGAGATTAGAAGCACCGAAATTACTTCATATACTTATTTCTATAATAAGTCTCACTACTTTTTCTACGATATAATAGATTACTAGACTCAAAAGAAAAAGTAAGTGTTTAAGAGTTTGCATAAACATTTATTATTACCGTAGAAGGCGTACAATGTTGAATCATTAAACATCTGGTATAATATTTCAGAAAATTGCTTAAACTATTATCTTCGCGAAATTATGTATACACTATCTAAAGAAAAAAGAACTCTTTCATATAATAATAATGTGTGTTGTGAAAATTAGATTTTAACAAGATAATATTATACAAAAAATAGTTTAGTAATTTAGATGTAGCACTTGTTTCATACCTTTTGATAATACTTTCAGAAAATGCCTTTATTTCTTTTTAAATAATTCCAAAAGAATTATGATTCAGTTTGGTTCGTAGACTTTCGCGGTCGTTGTCCATACTTTATTTATCAAGGCTTCCGAGCTCGAACAGCGTGATGATGGTTATTCTCTACACCACGCCTGGCTATTCTGTACCTCCAAACTTAACCGTAACACTCAATTAATTGACCCTTGACCAATAACCGTGTATAAACATATCCACCACAGACTAACACCAGTCTTAGCGCGATCATTAAGTCTTGAAGATGTCTCATACAAGTGGTGACGGAATATCAATACCAAAATTGTTGAAAGCGCCGTTCCAACCCGGGAGCCAAGACGAAGGAATTAAAATTTAATATACTTACAAATCAAAAAGCATTATTAACGCCCCTAGGATCATTTGGACAGCAAACATTATAAGCGATACCACCGATATCATCTGCTTTCCCAGACTGCCTACTATCGGCGCAAAAATTGCCAATCCCAAGGCTCCGGCTGCAAATTGCTTTCCAGCGTCTCCTCGACCCGTAGACGTTTCTCTCGTGGCAATTACTACCGCTGCATCTAGTAATGCTACCGCAGCAGCTGGAAACATGTCCGCTATCGATCTAATTAGAAGATAAATCCAGAAGCTGTTGTTATCGTAGCCGCATTCCGACACTACGAGAATGCTATCTGAAGAGTTGTAAGGTTTGTGGACGTCGCACATAATTACTGGGTGGCATATAGGATCTACTTTGCTGAAGTTAGCAATTATCTCGTCGTTTATTCTGCAGTGAAAATTGCTGCCTGAAAAATAAGAATGTATTTATTTGCTTGAACAATAAATAGACTCATTCTTGGAACTGCAGATTCTCGATAAACGTTTTAAAAACTTCTAAAGTGCTGAGTTATTAAAGTGCTTAACAGCCGATGTAATATTGCATCTCTTAAAGTGACACTCACCTATTTTGTATTTGCATAAGCTGTCGGTGCCATTGTCAATTTCTTTGGACGGATTCAGATTAATATTTAAGTCTATCGGATTAGAATATTTGGTGAAAACTTCGCACCTGTCGACGTTCTCATTTGTGTAACACAGATGTGGATTGGGTACAAGGTCCTGTGGCTGGTCAGTTCTCTATTAAAAAGAAAAGTCATTAGATAATAGACCGAAGCAGATCTTAATGGATTCTTATTTGGCAAAACTCCTCTATATTTGTAGGTAGTTTTTTAATGGAGCCTGTGGTTGATTAACTTAATCACTGGAGGTTGATATTTAATCCCTTTCCATATTAATTTTCGTGTTCTATATACGTATTTCGACAACTAAGTTGTCATCATCAGCAGATAATTTAACAGTGGCGCACCTGGAAACCTACGGCAAAAATACCCGTACGAAAACAAATTCCGCACACGATCTGTACCGTTGAAAGCCAAAACGCACACTCAAACGCACAATGTGCGTTTTATATACCAAGGAAACAGACATTTTGAGTAATATTTATTAACAAAAATTATCAAATTTAAATGGATGCATATTTTGCAAAAGTTTTGTATTTCTTGACTGTATTGAAACTACTTTATTTTCGAAAAATATTATAGATAATCGTAGCTTGAATATGTTAAAAATGATTATATTTAAATAAGTGCACATTTTATAAGAATTTTATATTTCTTACTGTATTGAAAGTACGTTCGTTTGGAAAAATATAATATGATAAGTAATTGTAGCTTGAATAGGTTACAGAGCAGATGCATTGTTGTTAGAGGCTTTCAGTCACTGGTATGATACTAATACCCCAAAGTTACCTTCGGATACTTTTTTGCAACAGTTTGAGAGCTACGGTCAGGTAAACGCCATCAGCAATCGAAGTGATTTGGGATTTTAAATCTAGACTCTTAGGCTTTTAATCTAGTCAGGTGCCCAGACACCGCGGTCTTAATTAAAAAAAAAAATAAATCAGGTGAAATATTTTTATAAGCCTTACCTCAGATAATTCCTCTAAAGTTCCGTTCAACTGAATAAACAATATATTATTTATCATTCTATCAAAGAAATTAAAAAAAATGTATACGATTTGTAATCTAATTTTTTTACTTATAATCTGATGAATTAGCAAATTTGAAAAATACTAAAAATTATTTAAGTAAATAAAAACTACCTTGAACACTGGCTAAATAAATAATTAAAAAAGGTAAAACCCCTTTACCACATTAATATTTGTATTCCACTAAATACGTGTTTCAACAACGAGGTGGTCATATTCAGTAATTATTAAAACACAGTGTCCAACATTAAAGCTACACATAAAAACACACTTAGTTATCGAAATAGTTCTTAGTAAGGAACAAATGCGATAAAGGTTTTTTAACTTTATTTCAGTAAGTGCTCATCATGTATTTCTTGGTTATATTCGTTAAAATTTAATATATAACTTACCTCGGGTAATTCTGTTGACGTTCCGTTCAACTACATAAGCAATTAATTTTTTTATTTTTGTATCAAATTAATCAGAGAAGCTAATGAAGAAAACAAATGTGCTATACAAACTTATTTTTTATTTATAGTCAGATAATTTGCAATTACTGTAAAGTGAGTGATTTTATAAGAAAGCTAGTGACGCACACTGGGAATCCAAAGTTAATACGTTGATTTTAGTTTTAATATCTTGTTTGTATTTGAATACAATATGACTTATAATGTTTAAATTGCATATAACACATTTAATACGAGGGTAGCCGTTTATATTTCGGAAATTGGCAACACTATTAGTGTTTTGTTTGCTATTCCCGAAATATCAAACGGCTACTCTCGTATGACTTCTAGGAAATTTCAAAGTAGGATATTTACGAACAAGTTTATTAATATCCGTCGTAAAAGGAATTCCAACACCATTTGAAAATACACTGTCAATTTATTCAGTAAACTTAACATTTTCATCATGGTAAAGTACACGAACGAACAACGTCTGCAAATTATAAAAATTTACTACAGAAATTCGAAATCGGTGACCGCTACTTTAAGAGCATTAACTCCGATTTTCGGTCGTAATTCTCGCCCTAGTAGACAGGCAGTAACAAGTTTAGTGCAAAAATTTGAGTCTACTAATTCGTTGTGTGATGTTGCCGTGCCAGTGAGATAACGGGTTGGTCGAAGTGTCGAAAATATCGCTGCCGTTGAAACGTCAGTAGCAAATGATCCAAATCAGTCAATTCCACGGCGTTCTCAAGAGTTGGGCATCGCCCAGACCACTTTATGGCGAATTTTGGGTAAGGATCTTGGTTTACACCTATACAAGATCAAGATGACTCAAGAATTGGAAACGATGGACCATTTGAAAAAGATGCGCCAAGATGATCAATTTCATCGCAAAATCATTTTCAGTGACGAAGCTCATTTTTGGTTCAATGAGTTCGTCAATAAGCAAAATATGCGTTATTGGACGGGTAAAAATCTACATGTGCTTCATGAAACACCACTTCATCCACAAAAAATAACTGTTTGGTGCGGTTTGCATGCCGGCGGCGTCATAGGGCCATATTTTTCGTCGACGATAATGATCGTCACGTTACTGTGAATGGTAATCGTTATCGCGCCATGATTACCGATTATTTTTGGCCCAAATTGGAAGATATGGACTTGGACAACATGTGGTTTCAGCAGGACGGTGCCACAAGCCACACAGCACACGTTACAATCGATTTATTGAAGAGTAAGTTTGATGAGCGTGTTCTCAAGAAATGGACCAGTCGATTGGCCGTCTCGTTCGTGCAATTTAACGCCTCTAGACTTCTTTCTTTGGGGCTACGTCAAGTCATTGGTCTATGCCAACAAGCCGACAACGTTGGAAGAGCTCAGAGCCAACATTGAACGCGAAATAGCAGCCGTTTCGGCCGAATTGTGTAGCCGAGTCATCGAAAATTGGGTCCAACGAATCGACCGCTGCAAACGTGCCCGCGGTGGCCATATGAACGAAGTCGAGTTCCATTCATAAATGTTTTGATTGTACTTCAACCCGATAATAAAGTTTTTGAAATATCTCAAATGGTCTGCATTTTATTTTGAAAAAAAGTTGTCAAGTCCTTATTGGAAAACCCTTTATATGATATTTTATCAAAACGATGCCTTAAGTACGTTAAGTGTTAGGATTAATAAAGGCTTAAATTTGTTAAGCGATCATTATGCTGAAATAAACGAATTTAAATCAGAAGACTACGTATTCAAACTAAAAATTGAAGCACTAAGAAAGTTTAATCATATGTTGAAGTAATTTTTAATTGAATTGAATTCATTTTAAGTACTGATTCTTTAAATGTTTGAATTTATTTTCTCTTTTGATGAATGGAGTAAAACTTTATCATTAACAGATCTGGTCTTTACTTGATACAAATCCTTAATAAAATTAAATACAAAAACCACAAAATTTTTATTTTAAAATGTAATAACAATTATTTCAACACTCTGGGTTCTTTAGTCTAATAGGAAAATCTAACAAGAAAGTATACCAGAACAAGAAACAAGTTTTAAACATAACAAAAGGTCTTCCAACAATGTCGTACTTTTAAATATTTGTAAAAATTCTTTTAATTTAGATTTCATCAAAGAGAAAATTATTATTACTTGAAACAATAGAAATAAACAGTTATATAAAATGTAATAATTTATTAACTAATCGAGTAGTTTTGAATAATTCTCCCCTTTTAAACTTGTTTCCATGTAACTGTATACCACCCCTATCCATAACTTAGTTTATATGGCCAGAATATTCCCTTCTTGTTATATATTTCTTATAAGAAGAAGAATTTAAAACAAATTCTTATACAACAAAGC
>JAVIWB010000753.1:0-176817 GCA_031893035.1 Dermolepida albohirtum
GTTTTGAATATCGCAACTATGCTGGTATGCGAAGAAGCTTTGTTTTGGTGAAACAGAATCTTTTTCTTTACCATTCCTGGCCGTTTAGCACGAATCTCAACATTTAATTTTTGTAGAAGTTCTGCATAATATTGTCCATTTATTGTGGCACCTTTCTGAAGGTAATCAATGAGCAAAATGCCCTCTGAATCTCAAAAAATTGATGCCGTCACCTTTTTTGCCGATAAAGTGGTTTTCGCTCTCTTTGGAGGTGCAGAACCACGTTCTAACCATTGCTTCCACTGTTGTTTAGTTTCGGGTGTACTGTCCAAGTTTCCAAGTTTCATTGCAAGTAACAAATCGCCTACAAAATTTAACCCAATTCTTTCGTTAAAATGTGGTGCACGCGTTCTGTTGAAATGTTTACCATGTCTGGTATCTCTCTCACTTTGAGTTGCCGATCTTGCGTAATAATATTATGGATTTTTATAATCATTTCCTTAGAAGTCATGATTTTGGGTGATTGTTTTCAAGACACACTTATTCTGCACATTTAAATTCATTTAAATTATATCCTCGTATGGCATTTTGCTGATATTTTGGATGTATATTTTTAATATTTTTATGTTAACTAATTATTATTTTAAATTATTTAATTTTAGGTAATGTTGTGTATTTTGCAAGGATTCTTGAGCGATAATAATATGTCGAATTAACAGGAACAACTTTTATAACATTTATTAACCATTAATTACATACATAATTAAAATGTAATTACCGCTGTCAAAGCACTAATTACTGATATTCCTAAAGTCGATATTTTTGTGTCAATACCAGTCTAAGCAGCAATCCCCGCCATACGATTTCTTCTACTTACAAGGGTCATCGAATCTTTAAACCTTTTGTTCCGGAACGTATACGTCCTTCAAGTTTCTATTTCTGGCATTTCCTTGTAAGCCAAAACATTCAGTGCCCGCTTAAAGTTTTGTGAAAATATTGTTAACTAGTAGATAGTAGACTATAACACAGTTAGGATCATAACGCAGTAGGAAGAGAAATTCAAAAAACTATTGTTTGTAATTTATAAAGAAATACTATTCTTTATGGAATAGAAAAGGCAGGTCAAGAATGTAATGGAATAGCGAAGCAGGTAATTATTTGAAAGAAAAGAGATTGAATTAGATAGTAAACTAAGAACTGGTTAAAAATAAAATAAGTGGAGGAACAAAAAATAAGGGATAATAATTAGTTTAGCGAAACAAGTCAACAATCGGATATATGTTTTGAAGATTATTTAAAGACACTTTGGTTGTCGAAATAACAGAATACAAAAGTTAATGTGGAAATATCGATCAAGTCAATCAACCACAGGCTCCATCAAATTCAACTAATCGGATATAGATTATTTAAAGTCTAAAATATATCGACTAGAAATCTTTGAGAGGTGGAAACAGAAGTTATACGTTTAAATTTGCTATGAACCCAAAGTGTGCGGTATATTAACAAGTGTCTTGGTAAATACCCTTGTGTATGCTTGAGCAAGCATTTATCAAAGTTTTTAAAATACAGAAAAAATTCTAAAAATCTGAAGTAAAATTATTGCACTAATTACTCTTCACCAGTAACGTTTTTCAGTGCGTAAGAAAAGTAAGTCAAAATTATTGGTATGCATTAATTGACTGTCATTAGGGAATACTAATGTATAGGTAGCTAAGAAGACCACCCATATTAATTATTCGAATAATTATTCGAATGTGATATCGCAATGAATATATAAAGTTGCTATATAAGTCAAATAGTAAACTGACATTTAAAATTGCTAAGAAAATTAAATCACGATCATGATCGCAGATTTCTGTTAAATTGATTTAGCGATACGTATTTGCGTGATCGTATTACTGTGAGAAAACTTTACTGCATCATCAAAGTAATAGACAAGAGTGAGTACAAATATTTACAAGCTATGTAAAATTGAAAGAGACAAATCCCAATTAATACATCCAAATTAGCAAAGCATACTTTTGGCACGAAGTGAAAAAATAAGAGAACGTTATATAATTTTATTATCCCGATTACATAACTAGAGAAATGTGCTCGATGGATGTTATTTTGTTTATATTTCCAAATGAGGTAAAGTTCTTTCAAACAATTCTCCATGCATCTCTCATGATAATCACCTATTTTATTTGATGGAAATAAGAGTAAGCCTCAAGAAAACCATCCTCACAACAAATATATTAACCGTCTCCTTTTCCATTAGGATTTTTCAAACTTGTTGACAGACCATCATTAATATTAATATTATTTTTGAAGTAAAATGAATGGACTGCACATCTTATCAATTTCTTCGTGTTATCGTATAATTGATTTATAATGAATTGAAGATATCTATTGAAGAAGGAACTATTTACGTATATTTTAAAGATATCGCAGCGTTAATAAGCAAGTACACGGTGTCGGTACCATCACATTCGACATTAATCTAACGAATTGTTATGGAAGAGTTGAACCACAGAATACCGATGGGATATCAAGGAGATAATGCATTTTACTAAAAAACGTTTGATTGGTATTCACGTTATTAGAATTATACTACCTTTGTTTGTAAATACTACACATATTAAAGAATTAACTTAAGTGATCGGCAAGTAAAATAAAAAATCTAGAGCCAATAAAAAAATATTTGCATATCTTTTTTTACAGCTTAAGATAGAATGTGGCTTATTAGAAGTTTTGATATTTCTGCAGTAACTAGTGTCCAAAGTAATTTATTAAAAAATGAAAATCTATGTAAATAACAAAAAATACATTTTTTTGTTATTTATACAAACTTTCATTACCAGATATATAGAAATGGTAAAAAATGACTTTCCCATTAGCTTTTAACTACATGTATCTAATATTTTATAATTACAATTGCTTATACCACTGCCCAAATGCTTAAAAGAATAGTAAGTAGTAAAGAAAATAATGCTACTATTACTTAAGTTGCATGATTTCAAATTATTATACCAAATAAAAAATGACGCAAATAAATATAAAAATATAATATGAGTCATAATAATGTAAAACGAGTGATCGTAAAAATGTTTACTAAAAATGCGAAAGCGGTTATGACAATCATTTATGATTGCGTAGTATAATATATACAAAGGGTACTAGGAAAGCTTTGCAATACAGCTTTATTTATTTAATTTTTCAAAGTAATTTCCTCTACACTCAATACCCCTCTCCATCCTCCGAAACTAATCTTAACCAGTTCTGCCATGTTTCACTAGGGCGTAAAGCATACTCGTTGTCCCAAGCCCGCAGAAGGTCCTCATCACTGGAAAACCGCCTCCTTTTAGCTTCATTTCCATATGCAGAAACATTGCAAAGGCGCGGGGAGCAAGATCTGGACTGTAGGGAGGGTGCTCGAGAAGTTTCAATCCTGTCGTGGTCAAATATTCGGTACAGAATTTGGCGCGGTGACCTGGACCATTATCGTGATGGAGGAACCAGGCGTCCATTCTTGACTTTAACCGCAGATTGTTCATAAATTCAATGACTTTAAGCAGGCACTGTTCAGCATATCACTTAGCTGTGACTGTTCCACTCGATTTGAAAAATACAGCTGTCATTTTATTCTTTACAGCTCGGGATTTGCTGACAACTGCGGGCGTGTCCTCATCATCAAAGATTTTGTTTTGAGCTTTGGTCTGCACATCGTAATAGTACAACCAAGTCTCGTCACCTGTCACGATGTTGTTCACATACCGACATTGTCCCTTATTAAAATTTTTTAGCATCTCCCGGCACCAAGTCACACGTCGTGTCATCTGCTCTTCAGTCAGTCGATGCGGCACCCAGAGAGAACAAAGTTTCTTCACGTGCAAACGATCATCAAGAATCGAACGAATTGTTGGCGCCTTTAGGCCTGAAGTATCCTCTATCTGTTGGTAGGTCACTCACCTGTCCTCGCTAAGCATTATCCTCACAGTAGTAACATTTTCCTCCGTAACCGACGTTCGTGGCCTTCCCGGCCTCTCAACATCCTCCACAGTTAAATTTCCCTTTTGGAATTCTCTATACCACCTGAATATCGTTGTGCGATGTGAACAAATATCACCTAGTGCAACAGTCATTTCTTCGAAGCACTGGTCTATGTTTAAACCATGCCCGAAATTATAACGCAAAAATGCCCTTATCTCATTTCGTGACCACGATGCCATCGCAAGCACTTTACACTCTCACTGCTAATGAATAACTGGGCCCATTGACATGGCGCGGCGGCTACTATGCACGTATGAACATGTCTCAACATGCAGCAACAAGCAGCTTCCTACGATTCATTGTTGCGTCATATTGCAAAACTTTTCTAGTACCCTTTGTATAGTTTATGCTATACTAAAATACGATATATATTCAAGAACTAAAATTTAAAAGGCATTTTCTCTATTATACCTATTAATTTAAATCTAACTATTTATTAATAACTTAGATCTGAATGCAGCTTTTGATTTTTGTATACTTATTTGCAAAAAACTTAAGATTAGTTACTATCTGTGAAACGAAAGTATTACCGAATCTTCTATATTTTAGATTCTGATCGTGGATAAATTTTTTACTTAAACGGATAAGCTTCGCACTTATACCACTTTTGTAGGATTAACGAAGTAATTTTTTTTTGTTAACTTAATAAAACATAGTCGAGATATTTATAATTCAAATTTAATAGAAGCTTTAGACATATCTGAAAAACATGAAACGGATAAACAACTTTGTTGAATATTTTCTAAAGCAGAGAAGATTATTTTTTTAAACTAATTATTAGTAAATAAATCTCAAAATCTACTACTGTATAGTATTGAGATCAGAAATCAGGTTAATCGAGTACATTGAAACTATAGAAAGTGTGCTATAATAAATAAAACAATAAGCTGAGGAAAATATAAGATATATAAATATCAAATAAATAGTATAACAAAACAAAAGTGGAAATGTAGTAATAGATGCAACTACGTTTAAGCAGATTAAATCAATTACAAGAGTTAGATGAAAAATAGTAACAATTAGTCGAGTAGAGAACAACGATAATATATTAGAGAGAAGAAAGAATACCTGATGAATGGGGAGCCAAATAAATTCACACACACACACATATATATATATAAAGATCAGCAATAATTATAGAGAAATTACTTTAGAAAACATGACATGGGATTTTATCAAAATCTAGAGTCATTTGAATAATAAATACAAGTAGGATCATCCCAAGAACAATACCATCCTTCTATAGATTCAAAGATATTTTGGACGTGAACGCATTCCAGATAGACATGGAACTGTTGTTCTTAAATTTTCAGGGTGCTTTATTGAAAGTTCTACAGATATATCACCCGTCACTATTCGATGCAGAAATAACTTCTGATCATACCTTTGAAGCAGCGTTTCACAGACGAGTTTTCGATTTTCCATTTGCTTGTTATTCAATTGATGTGGCATCCATTTTGCCATATTTTGGATTTTTCCCATTGTTCGTAATCGATCGCTAATCGTTTCTTGGGCGACATTTAACGCTTCTGCCAATTGTTTTTGAGTTTAGGTTGGGTTTTCATCTAATAACTCCCGCAGTTTCGCATCTTCATACTTTTTCTGTCTAGCAGAACGTTCTCTGTCGTCTTGCACATCGAAATCCCAACTTTTGAATTGTGGAGCATGCTCACCATAAGTTTCTACCAGCAAACGATGACTTTCAACGGCTTTTTTGTTTTGATTAAATAAGAAAAGTAATGCGGTACTGCAAATGTACTTTTTCAGGCACGAAATTCGACATTTTCAAAGAGGTATAAATCAATGACAGTGTTACTTTCGCAAAATATAACATATATGGCTTCGAAGCTTGATGTTAGTAGAATAAAATGACATACGTGTCAAATCATAACAAATTTCCTTTTCTTTCTCCATCCGTCCAAATGATAAACCGCCTAAACATATCCATAAAATTTTAATAGAAATTTCTCTATTGTATTTGTATTTTTTGCGGAAGCAAATACACCTGCACATATGAAACTTTGAGTTATATGCAAATGTAATTGCAAGAGGCACTATATGCTATAAAACAATTAATATGCATCTTCACAGTTGCATATTCAAAGTAGCAAGGTAGAAATAATAGTGGTGCTTGATACAAATTAAAAGTCTCCTAATTTAGAATACTTAAGAAACGTTCAACAATTTATTGAAAGGTAATTACAGCTCATAAAATGTTCAGTGGAGACTTTAATTTCTGGATGTAATAAAATATTGATAATTGCTGCGTTGAAATAGGTTCTATCATTTCATGTTCTGAAATTAAAATTGATTTGTTGTTATCAGATATCCTTTTCAAGAGCAAATCTATCAAATTTCGATCAACAAGAGAACTGAGGTATCAATTCGAGAATTTCATTCAATTACTTCGAGACGGTAAACAACTATTAGACGGCGATCTTTCATCCAGGTTTTCAATGGGTCGCAGAGTTCATTCAAATCATTTTTGAATACGGAGAATATCCATCAGTTTTCCATTAGGACAGCAACACTTACTGGGGGTCGGTTTATTTTGCCTTCCTTTTCAGCCTTCTTCCTTACCGCTTCTTTCCATTTTTTGTATCCAACAAAGACTTCGGAGATTCACCGAAGCAAAACGTTTTTACACTCGAAGGACGACGGTCGTTGTTCAAATTCATAAAGCTGCGTGTGCGTCATCGTCAATCGGTTGACAGGTTGGTCATTTCAACATCACCGTTGGAATATTACTCGATATTTGCGGTGTCCTTGCAGGTTTCTGTTGTATAACCTCAATAGACGATTAATCATTTTGTTTGATGGTGGCCGTCGGGTGCTCTTCGAAGGCCGGTGAATATCGGAATGTGTTATTGTTGATTGGCTTAACCACTTTTATATTTTAAACGATACGTAATAGAAGGTTATTCATGTAATGGCAACGATTATATGAAAGATTATTTATTGTTGCTATATTTTATTAATAAATTAATCTCGAAAATCTGATTCCTCTTTTTTGTATGCGTTTTTCGTGTATACAATATATTTAAAATAGTTTGAAATACAAATAAAAGGAATTCATTTTACCGAACACTCTTATCTATAAGTTACTACCGTAATTTATCGATACTATTTATACATCTATTTTGTAGTAGTAATCACCAGAGTTGGAATGTCTTCCCGAGAGTCAGATCGTACTGAATACGCAGCGCCCCTACCAGTGTAATGGCATAAAACAGATGAAGTGTAGAATTATAAGTTAGTACTGAGAGGATCTTTATCTAAGACGAACGTGTAATTATTAAGTATGATGTATATGCCGCAGTGTGAAAGTTTATTGGTGAATTCCCGATTTATATTATAATGGTGCTGAAATGAACTGTAAAGCTTGCGATAAACAGTTGATGTGCTGGGACTAACGCGACTGTAAAAATAATAGATATAGAATGTACAACACAAAGAAAAATAACGTGCCACCAAAAACGCGATTTATGTTGATTATATTATACATGATAATCGCCTGTGATTTGAAACTTTATCTGCTCGATAAACAACCCTCTCATGACTTCTGGAATAAATACAATCCCAACTGGAAGCTACAATTCTGGAGGGCTTTCGAGAGCCATATGCCAACTGTGTGTAGCGACATCGAAAACATAATCAAAGCTGTAGTAAAAGATAAACAGCTGTGCTTATGTGTCGACGAAACGACAGATCGAAAAAAATATTCTATTATGAATATTATAGTGCGTGTTGTAGATCCTTTTAAATCGACATTTCCCATCGTATTAGTCAGCAAAAAATTAGAAAATTGCTCTAGCGATACAATTATGGTAGTGCTGGATACATTAAAAAAATTTCAATGTTTATGCAGTGACAATATATAGTGTAGTGGATGCATTAATTTCAAATGCCAAAAGAGTGTTTTTGAAATCTCCAAAACGAGCTGAGCCAATTCTCACACGTTCGGGCATATGCTTGAAAGCGGCTTTCTGTTATTCCGAGAATTTCCGACAAATAAAATCTGTAGTTCTACGATTCAAGCATAATGAAGCTGCAGCAATTAAGGAGAGCCAGAAAAGACTTGAAAGTACTTTCGTTGAAACCGATTTAGAACAAATTTACGACAATTGTAAAGGTTTATTTAATTCAACAGAAAAATTTCAAAACACTGGGCTGTTAATAGAGTCAATGCAAATTGTGGACAATGTACACTCACTGCTATGTGCTATAAATGACGTAAAAGGTATATGTGTTATAGAAAAGTTCGAGAGTGTTATAAATCGATTTGACGAGATTAACGCAAATTTGTGATGGTGCGTGTATAGATCTATTATGTATCTCTAAAAATACCTGTAGATGGTGAGTGGTCATTTTCTAAATATAAGAACATCTTTTCAGCACGACTTACATTGCTTTCCGAGACAAACGTGGAAACTTATGTTATGCTGCAGACATTTTGTTAGTCTTATCTATTTTGCGCCGCGCAATAATAGCTGTAAGTAATATAAGTTTGTTATTTATCAAATAAGACCTAAGTGATCTTAATAACCTTGTTACGATCCTGGCCCGCGGAAAGAGTACCTGAACTCTAATAATTATAATCACTCTCATTACTATATTTAGATTATAAACACGGTAAATATGTTAATAATATTTTATGATTATTGTAAGCTTGTGTGGTGTTAAATAAATTGAAATGAAATAATTCGATGGGTTAGTCGATATTTGTCATATACAATAAGTAAAGCAAAAATACCAAATAAAATAAATGATTATAATTGATTCTGAAATTATTGAAGTACGCCAATTTTGTAAAAAAAAATTTTTCAATATATTATAAATACAAGAATGGCAGCTATACGCTCCGATTATGCTATTTTAGTATACTTCCGGGCTGAAACCGCATCTCTGACTATTTAAATTGCCAACGTTTCGTCCGCTTTTGCATGGTTGTTGTTGACACTGCGACTGCTTCAATTAGACTGAAAGTCTCGGTTCGAGAGGGGAGTTTCTTGGAGTCGCTATCGCCTTTAGTGTTTTATTTTGTGTTGCCTTAAATTTTGTCATTGGTACGTATTTGAGAATCCATGTAGTTCATTATTAGCAAGGATACATTTAGTGATCAATGCTGCGCGCCCAAGAACTTTTTATATAGGACCCTCCCTCCACTCTCCGAAATAAACAGCTAGTTCCTTCACTAGAAGTAACAAACTATTATTTTTTCAATATGAACTTTTGTGCTACAATCTACTAATAGCTAAGGTTAATATATAACCCCTCCACAATTAACTATTTGTAAAGTAACAAACTATTATTTTTTCAAAGCTTTCAAAGCAATACGAAAACAAGATGTTCTTGGTTTTCAACGATGCGGTTCGCGTACGGAGTTTATTTTTCGTACAATTTTTTCGCCGTGTTTTACCAGGTGCGACACAGTGATGAAAGAATACGTATACAGAATTTACAAATAGTTAATTGTGGAAAGGGGTTATATATTAACCTTATTGATCAAGTCAATAAACCACAGGCTCCATCAAATTCAATCTACTAATAGTGTAAAGAGGAACGTAACACGTTATTGTCCTAAAGAGCCTCTATAGCTTTAACAGTATCCAAGTCTATTTGAAATCACTGCCCTGTGCTTTTTTTTCTGTATACATAATCGTATTTAATTATTTATTAGAACTACAAGGAGGGAGGGTGTTTTATACACTTGACCTTCTTACAGTGCAAAAATGTATTTATTAATATACGAGGTGTGGCAATTAAATAACGATACTTCTGTGAGAAACAAACTTGTATTTAATTTTTATCTCCTTGAACATACTTTCCTTCCCTATTTATATACTGCTGTATACGTGTCTTCCATGGTTCAAAACAATGCTGTAGTTCATCAGTTGTCAGCCTCTTCAATAACTCTGCCGTTTTTGCTTTTGCATGGCCAACAGACTGAAAATGTCTTTCCTTTAATGCACTTTTCACTTTTGGGAACAAATAGAAGTCACATGATTCGAGACTTGGCAAATGCAGAGGATAATTAAGCACAGCAATGCACTTGTCCGCTAGAAACTCTTTCACAGACAGGGTATTGTGAACTGGTGCATTTTTCTTGGTGCAGAATCGGCGGCTTCGGCGTTTATTTTTAAGAGAGTGATTGATATGTACTTAATAACATGACTGGGACACCATCAGTCATTAACATTAACACTTGGTCTGCAGAGAATAGAAATTGGTCAATATATTTGGCACTGTCTTCAAAATTACTCCGCTAGAACATTAATCTTTTACTAATAAGTAACTATGACACAGACGGTTTAAAAAGCGTGTTCTTCGTACAACATCGATAATAGAATTTTCTTTACAATCTGTAGTGTCGTCCACACATAAACACACCTCTTTATTATTTAAATCGAATTTAATATCATTTTGCCTTTCATTGCCAGAGTCTATGATTTTATAACGTTCTTCCATTTGGAATATTTTAACCAGAACTTACGAAATTGCTTTTAACAAGTAAAGGAAGCTGCAAATTACGAAGAGTAAACTTCAAAACTAAAAAGAATGAAGTTGTGTAGTTTAGTGTATTTTCCTCGCGCAAATTTGTCTCCACATACATATTATTTTTGTGCTATTGAACTTTAAGTCTGGAAATTATTATATGAGTACTTACAGTACGTTTTCTATGTACCACAAGCACATCTTTCTCAAATGTCTTAACTGGACGCACATCTGCCGGCTTTATATACATATATAAGAACAAGATAACAACCACTATGTAATTAAAATATGTAAGAAAAGTGCTTAAAATGAAAATTTTGTATGAAACTAAATTTAATTTGAGATGTGAAATAAGACGTAATGTTTGGAAATTAATGACAAAAATGCAATGCTTAAATTTGGTCAGAAATTATCTAGAGATACTGTATAACTCCGGAAGAATAAATAACAAGAAAAGAAGAATTATTTTGATTAAGTGAAGTAATGTTTCTGAGAGTGAATTGTAAATGTAAAAATTCTACTATCTAACATTTGCACTAACATTTAAACATGTCTAAAGTTGACGAATACTATTGGGTCAGAATTTTTGAACTGTAAAAATGCAGAGCGTATACCGTACCCTCTTTGTAGCTTTGATATACAGTTAAATGCGAACTACATATGTATAGAAAAACCTTACGGATAGATTTCAAACAGAATTGAACTCCGTTAAAACATTAGAGGAGATTTAGAAGAAGCTCTCTAGGAACGTTATCCACGATGCTTTTGAAAAAGCAGCACTCTTGGGATAAGATTAGTGCACTTTAGGCAGCAATGTAAAGCGTGATGGAAATTTCGATGTTTAAGGTTTTGTAATATTCATATTTTTGTTGAAAATCCCATATTCGTGTATGTGTACATCTGTTTTTGAATTCTTATGTTTCATTACACGTTAGGATTTAATTAAAAAAACCTGTAGTTCAATTTTAACAACCAGGTTTACCGGAACGTTATGACCGTTTTTTTTCGTAAAAAACTACATAATTTTCAAGAAAATAGAAAAATTAATTTATTCAAAGTATTGGCCATTTGATTCTACACGTCTTGCCCATCTCAGGCAATTTATGCATGCCATCCCAAAAAAACTATTTGTCCTTTGAGCAAAATCATTCATCGAGCCATCTTCTTCGAAATTGACGAAGTGCTGCTCTGCAAGCGCACGTCCTAATGATGCGGAAAGAGTACTGCGGGTGCTATATTACGTCCCATCCAACTACTTCCAACGCTTCTTTGACCGGTTATGCTGTATGAGAGGGCGCGTTATCGTTCTGTAAAATCACATTACCGTGTCTTCGGGACCAGTTTGGACGTTTTTCTATCAATGGATGGTTCAAATTGATAATTCGTTGTCGGCAGCGAACAGTATTAACTGCGGCACCAGGATTTAATAGTTTGTAATACACCACGCTACTCTGGTCTCACCAAACACAGACCATTGTCTTGCGACAAAACGATTTGGCATTGGAGTCGATAGGCCCGCTTCACAAGGTGATTACCATTATTTTTTGCGTTTAAGGTTTTCGAAATAAATCAAATCCATTTTTCATCAACCATCACTATTCAATACAGAAATGACGAAGCAGCATTTCACAGATGATTTTTCGATTTTCCGTTTATCTGTCATTCAATTGATGTGACACCCATTTTTCCATCTTTTGGATCTTTCCCATTGCTCGTAATCGGTGGCTAATCGTTTCTTGGACCACATTTAATGCTTCTGCCAATTGTTTTCGAGTTTGGGTTAGGTCTTCTACCAATAACTCCTGCAGTTTCGCATCTTCAAACTTTTTCGGTCTACCAGAATGCTCTTTGTCTTGCACATCAAAATTATCACTTCTGAATTGGCGAAACCACGCGTCACATATTTCTATGACTGGAGCATGCTCATCGTAAGTTTCTATCAGCAAACGATGGCTTTCAGCGGCTTTTATCTTTTGATTAAATAAGCAAAGTGATGCGTGCCGTAAATGCACTTTTTTAGTCACGAAACTCGACATTTTCGAAGAGGTACAAATCTATGACGCTTTGAAGCTCGATGTTAGTAGAGCAAAATGATATATGTGTCAAATCATAACATTGCATACACTTAAGCCCAGCGACATCTGTTAGAAAAACCGGTAATGATTTGCCGATGCACCTGGTAAGTATATATTAATATAATTGATATTTAATACTATTTAGAGAACATAACTTCATTAGAGAGAATATATTTTAGGGCAAATTATGTACGTGATCGAATGAATAATTATTAGCTCTTATATTGATTGTACCTAGTCAAGAAATTTTCAACAGTTTCAAACTGAAAAAGTTTTAATAATGTTGGTGCAATATAAAATTTTTATAGATACCAAATGTTTGGATAAGTATTTAAATGGAAGTAATTCGATTTAGCTAATGTTCATTTGCTACGACAACGAACGCATTTAAATCGCAAAAAAAATGTAACAGTTCAGAACGTATCATAAACCAATCAGAAATCTATTATTGTTAGCTTGCGAAGGAAACTGAAAAAGAAGGAAGAAGTAAAATTAGCTAAAGAAAAAGACAAAAAACGGTCATTTCGTTTAAAAACTTCGCCGATACAGTCGTTAAATTGAAGTTAAGAGACCCATCCTCGCATGGAAAACAATCACCAAAGAATATCCTGACGTTGAAACGAGAAGACCTTAAGGACGGGATCCCACGATTTCCTTTTAAACGCGCTGAAACTTCGTTTTTCTTTTTTACATTTATTCGCAGAGGGAAAGTTACGGCGCGCCGAAAACTTTATGAGCAATTAGATGGTATAGGGAATGGCTCTTTTAGAACTTTTTAATTTTATTTCCATACATTTCACTTCTAGAGTGGTGGCATAGTATCACGAGCACAGAAATCTGTAGAAATGCGTTCCAGTATTAATGTCGAAAATGAAAATTTTATCGCGAATAATTGATAAAAGGGAGACGACGAAATAATGGTACGAAATGTTTTATTTTATAACCGAGTGACGAATAATGTTATTCATGTTTTCCGAATGTATTAATATTAAATATTCCACACTGTTGTTTATATATAATACTACTCTGCTGCTTTCAAAGAAACACACAGACGGTGTAAACACTTTTCTAAAAGGCTTTAATCCACCATATTTATAAAGTAATTTAGACCATATAGGTGTTATGAGAAAAATCGTTTACCTTTTTTTTAGTCTGGTAGATATAAACAAAAATGATTTGACAGGAAATGGGACGTGAATTAAAACAAATGGGTTAAGGTATTTGTTGTTTTATTATTTTTTCAGAGTATTTCGTTTAAACTTTAACACACTTGAATTAGCCATACAAAAGTGACATTGGTTTTTTTTTACATATTTAGGAAGACTTTGAATTTGGAGAATAACTGAAAGTCATTTGGGACTAGATCTGGGTAATACAGTGAATGAGGCCAGACCTAAAATATTAATTGTTTAATTTTTTAGCTGGCAACTTAGTCCGAGAAGCGCGTTGTCTTGATGAAACCGTATGCAAACGATCTGAAATGGTCCATAACAGAATTCTCTTTTATAGATCGTTCCAGATCGTTTTTCAGAAATTATTTTATTAAATTTTCTAATAGAGTGGCATACGGTTTGATGATTTGCAAACCAATCTGTGTGAATTATCCTTCTCGATTCTCGAAATCGTAACCACCATTTTATTTGCCGATGGAAATGTCTTGACTTTCTTCGTGAAGGGTCTATCATGATGTATCTACTGTTGAGATTGCCATACTGAAGGTTTAATCAAGGTGAAGCCTTCATCAATCGTAACAATCTTCGGAAAATTTTTTTTTCCTAAAGAGATTCAGACAGCTGGTCAGACAGTTTTGATCGAAATGTAAGATTTGCAGCTCCCACTTTAGTGACAGTTAGGACATGCTCATTTCTTCCTGCAAAATATAACGAATGTATGTACATGTCAAGTCCATATGTGTTATCTCTTTGATGTCAATTCTTCGATTGTCCGAAAGATTTGATTAGTTTTAATGATCATTTTTAGAGTTGTTGCAATTTTTGGTTGTCTTCGTTGTATATTATCTTTGTTAATATATCACTACTTTTAAAATGTGCCAATTGTGGTTTTCAAAGGAATATTGTCACTCAAAGTTCGCTGCATGTTAGCCAAAATTTCAGATACATTTAGTCTTCTAAAAAATAAGATTAGGTTGCACTACAAATTGCGAGTCTATGAAATGTAAGATTTTCTACTTATATATTTATACAATAAAATTTCTTTTTGTACAGATGTGCATAGATTAAATTTAAGATTTAAAGGTACTCGAACATCGAACGCATCCAACGGCATTTTATGAACATTCATTTTCACATCAAATTGCTAAGGTTTATAATGTAGTTTCTAGTGAATTTAGGCATTTTATGAACATTCATTTTCACGTCAAATTTCTAAAGTTTATAATGTAATGTCTAGTAAATGTAGGCCTTTTTCTATGAAACGCGATTCATGTTGAAACAAAAATTATTGTCTGCATAGCAATCTGCGTGCTCTTCGAGTAATATCGCTATAAATTATTTGTTTATTTGATTATATTAATTATATTAATTATAAATTTAGATGATCTTTAGGCATGTGTTTTTCAATTTGTTATCTGGGTGTATGGGAAGAAATCTCTGCTCGCAAAGTTGATATACATCTTGTGATTTCTAAAAAGTTTTTTGTAATTATAATAACTGTATTTGTATAGTTTCTCTTTCTTTGGAAATAAACTATGCTTATTATATTTTATTTGCACTGCTAACTTCAAATCTCAGAAAATAAGCAAATTTTACCTGTCACTAAAAATAATGGCAGAATTGGAATGTAATACTTAGTTTTTCGAAAAATGGCGATAGTAGTGGAATGATAGTCAGCCATTAAATAATTTACTTTTTAACTGAGGCGACATGCAATTATATATACTTAATTAATTACTTTACAGTGTGAAGAAGGAGTGTTATTTTGCAGTATGCGTGATAATGTAGTGTATTGTTCTCTATTCCTATTAAAACATAAACACTGAAATGGTTACAAAAGAATTTTGCATGCAATTGTATATACTCTAGTCTAATTATTTTACAGTGTGAGGGAGGAGTGTTGTTTATAGCATGCGTCAATTATATAACACAACGTAACGCCATTGTTGTCTATCCAAACAACTTGTGAATTGCAAACTGCACCACGTTGCATATGAATGGACTGTTTTACTGAATAAAATAAAAAGATGTTTATTTCGTTTCGACCGTCATAATTAAAATACAGAGGATTTAGTTTGAATGACAAGCGTGTTCAGTATTGTAATTGGTTCACACCAGTTACACGATTTTTTGTTTCCACTGGGAATATATTTGATGATACCAGTATCAATGTGTATAACACTGATAGCATACATTCCTCTAATTAAAATTTTTAGTTACTATTTTCATGCCTAATTTTGCTGGAATGTAATCGGAATGAATCGCGTCGTGCTTTTTTTATTATGCATTTCAGATTCTTTCTTCAAATTGTTGTGTGTATAAGTTATACGTCTTTAAAAATAAGTATTAGATTCGTAGCGTTTTTGGTTTCTAGAATGACTACCTTGAAAAGAAAAATTGTTTAGCAGTTATTATATATATATATATATAAAATTAGCTAAAAGTGTTTTGGTCGACCGTTATAAGATAATCCAAATCAATGAAATTCGTCGGGTATTCGGTCAACTGTTAAGAAAATTAAAAAATTAAAAAAACAATCATTTGTTTAATCTCTATTATTTCGCTATAAATTTATAGCTTCCTCAGGAGTTCTAAAAAACAATAACATGTACAATATTTTAATCATGCTCACAATTATTATCTTTTTATTACAAAAACTAGATTAATTTAAAGAATTCTTTAAAAATCATTAAAATGTGGTTTGTCATACTAAATACTAATAAATAAAATTGTAAACTATTGTACTAGCGTCAGTGGTAGGTAAAGGTCAGAGCATGTTACACAAATAATTTATATTTGAAACTAAATCATTTTACGTGTAAAATCCTAAAAAAGGGGAAACCTTTTTTTCTTTTTTTCCGAAAAGTGCTAGATTTTTAAAAGAACTGATATACGAGGTGCATAACAAAAACAAAAAATATATGAATGTGGTGAAGAATTGATCCGTGTGACACTGATTTTCATTATATTAAATTGCAATAGATAGTACTTAATTGGTTGATATCAGATTTATAATTGATGGTGTTAGGATTTTTACAGATGTGAGCCATATCCAAGAATATTCTTTTCTTGTTATTGCTCTCTATCTCTAAAATGACCGGATTATTAAAATCAAAATTGTGATCATTATTTTTGACATTTAGGATTTTACACGTAAAATGATTTAGTTTCAAATATAAATTATTTGTGTAACATGCTCTGACCTTTACCTACCACTGACGCTAGTACAATAGTTTACAATTTTATTTATTAGTATTTAGTATGACAAACCACATTTTAATGATTTTTAAATTAATCTAGTTTTCGTAATAAAAAGATAATAATTGTGAACATCATTAAAATACTGTACATGTTATTGTTTTTTAGAACTCCTGAGGAAGCTATAAATTTATAGCGAAATATAGAGATTAAACAAATGATTGTTTTTTTAATTTTTTAATTTTCTTAACAGTTGACCGAATACCCGACGAATTTCTTTGATTTGGAATATATATATATATATATATATATATATATATATATGTATATGTGTATATGTCGCATTATTATTTAACCGAATAGTTTTTGAATTTGGAAATTTGTGTAAAGACTGTTTTACTTATTAACGACAGAAAATGCAAAATCAATTACAAAAAATGAGTACCTATTTTTGGCATATCCTTTTGTTCAATAATTATTCGCTTTTTCCTCCTAATCCCGCCCTGAGAGATGAGCATTTTTTTCGCTCTCTATCACACAATATTCGAGGAACCTCCTTCAATAACGACATCATCCTTCAAAGCTTATACAATATCGTCAAAAAAAAGTTGTATAGCAACTATACATTTACATTAGAACTGTTAATAGGCTGTAACTGTAGTGTATGTATCGCCTACTATACCAATAACTGTACATAATGTTAACGACAAAATGCAAATGTCAATTTGTAGTAATTTTAGCAGTTCCAGTTTAGATTCACCTACATATCTAGAATATTACTTTGTGCACTAGTAACTCTGGTTTTAATTGTTATTTTTGAATTTATTCTTTTGCCTCCTCCAGGATCTGGATTACCAGGAAAATACCTTATCCATATATGAATAGTATTTGATTATATTATTTTCGGCGCAAGTAAAAGTCAGCTGTTTGTCGTTTAATTCTTCATGGTTTCATGGACTTCTGTTACTTTCAGCGGATGTCGTAGACTGTGGACATTAACCTCCAAAAAGTGGATTAAGAGAGCAATAGATACTATTGATTTACTCAAGGTAGACTTTTCGTGCGGACATATGGTCGGAAATTGCAGAAAATGACAAAAAAAGACTGGATAACCTTAAATCCCTACGAATTTAATTAGGGAAGAGAAAGTGGAGAGTCCGTTCATATGTAGAAGTTAATGAACGTTGCTCTAATCGACAAGTTTAAAGAAAGGACTGTCGGAAATATTTTAATACGCAATAAATACAAATGTTTCAAAATTCAAACTGGCAAAGAAATTTTCCCTTAGAACGATATTAGAAAGATGGAATGTTTTATTCTCAGATGTGTCAGTCCTCTTTTCCAATTCATAATAATCACAATCCTTCAGGTGTTCGATATTTGTCCAAGGAAAACGAATATCTTTATTTCAATAGAAGAACCTAAAAACCTCAAAAACTTAATGTTTGGGCTGGTATACTTGGCAACTAGGACCTTTTGTTATTGATGTAACCTCATAGGTATAAAATATTTGAATTTGCTGCAAAACGAGATTATTCCTGCGGTCCACAATATTAATGCCAATTTCGAGGAAATTTGGTTTCAACATGACGGCTCTCCGGCGCATAACTCTAGAGTAGTGACTGTGTTTTTGCAAAACACATTCTCTTGCTGTGTTATTGCTGGAAATGGTACGATAAAATGACCACCTAGATCATCTGACCAAACTCCTTGCAAGTTCTTTCTATGAGGTTGTATATAAGGAAAGCTGTATCAATTTGAAAATGTTAGACGATCATTTTATGATTGGTTAGGTTACTCTTTGGTCAAGGAGGGTCCTTTTTGAACCAATTATAAAGTAACATTGTGTAGCCTTAATATTATTTATCATTACAAGAAGTAGATCTGAAGATACAGAGAAGAAATGATCTAATACCAGATCCTCTATTGGTTCATCTTATAATTAGTCAGATGACCCTTAGTATTTGACTAATATTATTATTAAACTTAAAGTTCGGGTGAAAAAATTATAGCTAAAATTTCATTTAAAGCTTGAGATCCTGTTATATGATTTCTTTGCGGGAATTTCATATATTTCCGTGGCCTAATATTATTTGTGTCATAAATAGTCACCTTGAAGGATTTCTAAGCATTAAACGTGTATATGATTAACTCTAGTTATGTTTTCTATAATCGTTAGCGCCTAATACTTAGACATTTGTGCGCAAGAAAAAATAGAAAGTATATGGGAAGGAAACAGTTTAGGACAAATTTTCGAAAGCAACACCCGTACGTAAATAATTTTATTGATTCTTCTGTGCTGTTGTCCCAGGTTGATTTCTTCGTGCCTGGTTTTGACACTAGATCATCGGCAACCTTCTCAATAGCTAGGGCAAGAATCAATGTTCTCTACAAGGCTCCACTGGTACATATGTCCAGAAATGCTAATGTATTATATGAGGATCTCATTCGTTAATTTGAATATATTATTGTTAGTCCAGTTTTTTTTTTTGTATGACTTGGATTACATTATTATAAGTGTGTATATTTTTTTTTTGTTAATTGCATTTTTATTTTTATTTGTAGTACATTAACTGCACCTATTTTGGTTTGAATTTTAATTTTATTCTTAACTGCATTATGTCCTGTAAATGGTCTTTGTAACTGTTGGACATTAAAGATTATTATTATTATTATTATAAACTTACTAGCATGTAAGGAAAATCTTAACCTTTTAATTACTTCATAATGTTAATGTCTTTTTATTAATTTAATTATACAACTCAAGTCCACTTATGATAGTAATCTAAATGATTTTTATCTATATTTACATACTCAAAATTTCTTTTTCTTAAATCCCTATAATATTTACTCTCATTATTACCTTGAAAATATTCCAGTTAGGGGTTTATAGTAGAAAGCTTCAAGTATCTTACAAAACGCACACGTAAATTACTTCTAAAAAGTTATAATGTGTGATCTTTAACGCTTGTTTATCTTCTAGTGTTTTATTATTTTGTAAATTTCTGAATCATAAGAGAGAATTCGAGGAATTTAAATGTAAATATCATAATTTTCGAACTAAACTCAAGCAACGTCTAGCCAAACTTCTGTCGTATTAATAAAAAATATGTATATCATCACGATATACACGATGTCACGATATATGTATAATTGTTCATAAGTAAGAAATACAAAATTTAGAAGAATATATGTACATCAAAGTAATTCATGTAAATGTATATAACCAAGTACTACGATAGTAATAACTTGTTTTGTCTCTATTGATTTGGAGACCAACTCTTTCAGATATTCTCCCTAAACAATTAACTTTTTCAAAAAAATCAAAGGGTCTTCTCCACAGGTCTACACCAAGCCTCTTCCTTATCTTGAGACGTTATTTTAAGGGCTTTATCAATAACAATCACAAACAAACTACACCGACGTGTTGGCGGTTGATTTTTAAGAGACTCTAATAAATTGAGTAACTCGAGCTAAATTTGTTGCAATAAATCTATTGCTAATGAAACCATGTTGATAGGTAGAGAGTTTGGACTTGAAACAACTCTACGAGTTGTACGGGTTGTAGAGGGGTGAGTCGGCGCATTGGGGGCGTGGCCTGTGCAGCGACTCATGATTAGTATAAATACGAAGTTTCATTGTTATTAGACAGTTAGTCTTTGAGCTATCGTCAACCAAGTAACATAATCAGGAGTGAAAAGTGAAATATGGAAAAAATCGAATATCGTGCCGTTATAAAGTTCCTTACCAGGCAAGGAAAATCAGTCGCGACCATAATGAATGAGATGTCATTGGTTTACGGCGACTCTTGTCCAGGAAAAACCATGGTGTGCAAGTGGCATAGTTTATTTAAACAAGGAAGGGAATCCCTTGAAGACGACCCGAGGCCGGGCAGGAGCATTGAGGTGACCACGCCAGCACTTATCCAAAAAGTTGAACAAATTGTACTCGAAGATGCTCGACTAAAGAAGAAACAACTCGCAGAAATGGTTGGAGTATCCGATACAACAATTTTTAAAATCCTACACGATCATCTCGGAATGTCTAAGGTCAGCGCAAGATGGGTGCCGAGAATGCTCACGCCGCCGCAAAAACAACAGCGCGTAGAGTGTTCGCGTGCATTTTTGGACCTCTGTAATGAAGACAAGGATGGTGTATTGAGTGGAATTGTTACTGGAGACGAAACTTGGGTTCATCATTATGAACCTGAGTCCAAACAAGACTCCATGCAGTGGCATAAAAAGGGCACAGCACCTCCCAAGAAATTTAAAGTGTCACAATCAGCTGGGAAACTCATGGCAACGGTATTTTGGGACTCGGAAGGAATATTGTTGATTGATTATAAAGATAAAGGTGTTTCTATAACCGGAGAATATTACGCTTCAAAATTAGAGCGACTAAAAGAAGTCATTAAAGAGAAAAGACGGGGAAAATTGACAAAAGGTGTTCTGCTTTCGCACGACAACGCGCCCGTCCACAAGAGCCGCGTTGCGTTAGCTGCCCTGCATAAGGTGGGCTTCGAAATTGTGAATCACCCACCCTACAGCCCAGACCTGGCCCCGAGTGATTATTACCTGTTTCCGAAAATGAAAAAAGAGCTGCGGGGTAAGAAATTTACTGCCGATGATGAAGTCAAGGAGGCAGTTTCGGCGTATTTTGCAGATAAAGAGAAATCATTTTTTATGAGGGTATAAATAAATTAATTGAAGGATGTGAAAAATGTATCCGTCTTGCAGGTGAATATATTGAAAAAGAAAAATAATTTGGTTTTTTTATTTCCACCCCTTGTCCCCCATTCCGCGAATATAAAAACGCTCCCTCGTATGGTTTGTCATATAAAAGAATTTCGAATGCTCAGGCATAACTAAAAATTATATCATCAGGAAAACCCTTCTTATAGACTAATGTTATCCTTCCAATATTTCAAAAGTTATGGAAAGTGATTGAATACTCGTATTAACACAGCACAAGTGCACAATCCTGATGTCAAGAGAATAAGAATTAAATATTAAAGAAGGGTGCTACGAAATGATGTTACATAGAAAAATGTCAAAGGGCATGTCAACAGTCACTTACACTATATATTCGGATCTGACAAGTCACGCTATTGAAGGAAACGCAAGCAGGAATACGAGAAGTGTCTCTTTGATTTGTAACAAATTGCAAGACTCTCAACTCTAAATTGGTAGTTCATCAAAGCGGTTCGGTTTCAGCCCTAATCAGTGAATCTAATCTCTAAAATTCATTACGATAAATCAAAGAGTTAATTTTCTTCCATTTATTTAACTTCTTTTGCTTTAAATGACCAATATATAATAACTATACTGTACCATGAGGGAAAACTACGACTCGTTTGCTTATATTTAGGAACAAGGCACAAACATTTAATTGTATGTGTATGTGTATGTATTACACAAAGCAAATATAATATGATCGACATCAGAAAAGGAACTAAGAAATTGTTAGTCAGTTGTAAATATATCGTCCTCGAGAGTTATGCAATTAAGCTTACGAATGTTATAGGTTAAGTTGTTGCAAAGTTTTCTTAAAATTCATTGTCGAAAAATCTGTTAATATACATAATGCAGGATTATAAGCGTTTTCAGCTACCAAAACATACAAATTGTATGAAACTTCTATAATTTTCTATTTATAATATTATCAGGAATAGAGCCTTTAATTTTATGTTTAAATCATTTTATTTATGCTCTTAAATAATTTCTGAATAAATTTTGTGAATTAAATACTATCGTTTAAATAGATAACAAGATGTTTTGAGGGTATTTTAAAATAGATACTGCACTTGATTTTACTATTTAGTACGAACTACTTCGGTTCAGAAGTGCATAATTCAGAGTGAATTGCATGACGCATTATCTTAACAGCGTTATTATTGATCATCATCTAAGTACTTGGCAACTCAATACCGAGTTGCGAAGCATAAATTATAGAATTGCGCTGCATCACCTGCATGAAATATGGTTAATGGAATTGCATGCAGTTTCCCATTTTATGAGTATCCTAATGAATTCTTAAGACTACACAAATAAACTATTGCCTATATATTCAACATAATAAATACCTGGAAAGATAATAGGTTGTATCTACTTCGATGTAATTATTAATATAATGCCAAAACTTTTATGATTATAAAATATAAAGCACGAAGGGTAATATATGACTTACATACTGAGAACGTAGGGTTTCTTAATTCAACAAACTCATAAATGTAATTTTTTCATAAGTTAAATTAACAAGTATTTAGTTAAATAAATATAAAATGGTGTATAAGGAAAACACTTAAAAAAAGCTTAATTTCTTTTACTTATATGAAAAAATTACAAACGTTTACTACATTTAATTGTGAGAATTTCAAAATAAGTAACAAATGCAATTCTTGTTACAATATTTTTTTAATATTATTTTCTGGTTAAATTTATAGATTTTATACATAGACAGGAAAAAACTATGTAGTTATGTTACTACTTCTATCCGAGATCTCTCTGATTATGTATTATATTACATATATTTATATATATGTATGTATATACATACACGCAGTGTATGTTCTGTCAGGTATTCTAACGCATTGTAAGACTATACCGACGTGGTGTTCTCTTGGTGCCCAGACGTTTCAATTAACTTTTCTGAATTTTCTTAGGAGGTTAAAAGTATATGAAGCTATATTACGACGTGATCCTCTTATATTAGTTGATACAATAGTGGAAGTAGCATGGCGCGAACGGCCATATATATGTATTTTCTGTGTCTGTAGTGCAATAATTTTATATTTATTTCTTGGAGCAGTTCCTGACATGCGTCTATTGCACAACACGGGTTTCTGAATCACCGGCAAGAGGAAGGTATCGTCTATTTTATTCAATCTGTTCGGACGTTTGTTGAATTCGATTACCTCTCTTCAAGCTATATAGTTTGCCTTCCTGGTTAGAGCTTTAGTATTTTCGAAATTAATCGTATGTCCTGTCTCCGTTATATGCATCGAACCAACGATGACGTTTTTTCTCTTTTCGCTACGGAATATCTGTATATATCTCTGCACGCTTCAATTCTTATGTTCTTTTACTCGATGTATGTAGTCTCAATTACTGCATAAGATTTCATAAACTCCCTGATCGATTTTATGCTTACAGAGTAATTGTCTGATCTTTTTCGTCGTTTTCTATACTTTTTCATTCATTGCGTAGTCGCTGTTCATCATACTTTTTGGTTTTTCACTAATTATTCTTGCTTGAAAACGTTCTACACCGATTACTGTTTTTGGTCGCAAAATGTTGATGTGATGATCTGTGCGTAACGCGTGTTCAAATAGCGACGAGCATACAAGAACACATGCTACACACAGACCATCACATCTGATCTATCACTGCCGATTGTAGTGTTTTGGCTTTCTCTGAGGGAAAATTATGAGGATATGTCCATTGTTGCAAATCTTTGCTAAAAATCGACTTGACTTTTGTTAAACAGCTTTAAATTTTCACATGACATGTAAAACGTCATACGCCAGTTCATTATGAAAGCTCTCGATGCTAAATATTTCCTTCATATCAATTCTTTGATCATTCAAATAGCTATGATTAATTTGATTAGTCATTTCTGAAGTTGTTACTATTTTTGATAAACTTAGTCGAACATAATTATTAAAGCTCACATCTAATTACGCACAGCTCTACGAAGGACGATAGCTTTCTAAGGAACATTTATCATATAAGTCTGAATTTCACATCAGTGTGGTTCTTAAAACATATATGTATCCAAAGAAGAAATTTTTGGAAAAATATCTTGTTTTCAGGTGAAACTCGAATTGACAACTTTCAGTAGTGTATCGGACTGGTGTCATAACTAAACCACAGAAGCTGCAATAAATTGCATTATGGAAACCGATATTAATAAGAAAACCCGCAATAGATTATTAATATCTGTTCTACCAGCATCCTGAAAGTCTTGAGTTCAAGTGTAACCTGAGGACAAAATTTTTTTTCAGAAATTACTGTTTTGTATATACAATGACAATATCAGGAAAAATTTTAACTTGCAATTTGTATTGTAAAAGCGCGTAATTTTTATACAAAAGTGTTTAGATATATTTAATGTTACATGATTTTTATTTTTCTTCAGATGCGTTTATTTCATACCTATTCTTTTTAAGTTTTTCTTGCACATATTGGATATTGCTTGATTAATTATTTATAATGTGTTATAAAATGACATCCGAACCCTCAAAAGTTCATAAAGATTGCACAAAAAGAGTCTATTCTAAATGTTATGCTGCAATGGAATATACATTTAATGGCATAGATCTTATCTGCAAATTGAAATTTTTTTACCTTAACAAAGTACGAGAGTGAGTCAAAGTTCAAAGGAACGTAAAATAAATTAATAAAGGAGATAAAGTGAAACAAAGTAATAAAACGCGTATATCTTTCTATTGATTATTTTCCAATCTATTAATTAATCCGAAAATTTCGTAGAATTATACTGGTTAATTATAAAATTTAATTTTGTTTTAACATTTACACGTTTTCATTATTTCCTTCTATATATGCTTGCTAAATGTTAATATTTTTAAAGCATTTCAAAGGTCTTCAGAGTTTAGTTTCATTTTCAAGACAATTTGTAATTAGCTTTCGAGAGTTATATTTCTAAGCGTATACATTAGCAAATTTAGTGTATATATTAGCTAATTTAATCTTAGATAATTTTAGTCCTCTCAATTGCCGTCATTACATTATCTTCATTCAAGTAATTTAACTAAAGAAGGTAAGTTTTATTGAAAAGTAAGTTTTAATGTATGTAAACAATGTTTTATCATTTTTGGCAATTCTTTCGAGGACGTGTAATGCAGAATTATGTGTGTCAAACTGAAAATATGGGAACAAAAGCTTTGGATGTATCGAAATATAAAATTAATGTAATTACAAATGAATTATATCGTAAGTGCTAGCGTGTTCATCGTTGGGATTGCTGTTTGAATTTAGGAACATAGTGGTGAAGCCAGGTTATATACACTAACAAACTTTAGCAAAAAATAAGTTCAGTTCTTGTTAACAGCTTTATAATGGGTGTTTCTTAGGTTGAATGAGAACTATCGATCCCGACAACTGTGGTTTGACAGCTGATAATGTCAAGCTGTGTTGAAATTTCTATTCAGTAAGGTTTGGAAAGTTATCATAAATCGTATAACGCCAGAACAACGCTCCCAAATTGTGGAAATATACTTTGAAAAAAATAAATCTGTTCGCGAAGTTCATAGAGCACTTCGTTCATTTTATGGTCAACATAATCGGTCTAGTGGGCAAGCAATTCGTGCAGTTATTGATCGTTTTCGCACTAATTTTACTCTTCTCGATTAAAAACCACCAACAAGACAAAGAAATGTGGGTTCCTAAGTGAATATTGCTGCTGTAGCGCGAAGTATTGAAGGAGACGCCGAAATGTCGATTCGTCGTCTTTCTTAACTTGTTGACCTTTGTCCTTCGACTACGTGGAAAATTTTACGTAAGTCTCTTGGCTTACGTGCATATAAAATGCAGCTCGTGCAAGAATTGAAGTCAAACGATCATCTTTTGCGTCACATTTTTGCTAATTGGATTCATTTGAAACTGGCCGAAGATGAGCATTTTTATCAAAAAAATTGTGTTTAGTGATGAAGCTCTTTTCTGGTTAAATGACTACGTCAATAAGCAAAATTGCCATACTTGTAGCGAAGATAGTCCTCAAGCCGTTAACGAATTACTATTACATCCATTAAAATTGACTGTTTGGTGCGGTATACACGCTGGCGACATCATCGGTCCTAATTTCTTTCGAAATGAGGAAGGAGCTGCCGTTACGGTGATTGGCGAGCGCTATTGAGCCATGCTGACTGAATTTTTGTTTCCAAAAATTAACCAGCTAAACATCGAATACATTTGGTTCCAACAAGACGGCGCAATTTGATATACAGCGTGCTTAGCGATCGATTTATTGTAAAATCAATTTGGTGACAACTTTATTTTGAGAAGCGGTTCTGTTCGCTGGCCCCCTCGTTCGTGCGATTTAACTCCTCTGGATTGTTTTCTCTGGGGCTATGTTAAGTCATTGATTTATGCCGACATACCAGCAACTCTTGAAGCATTGGAAGTCAATATTCAAGCCACCATTGACGCCATACGGCCAGATTTATTGGACAAAGTAATCAAAAATTGGACTGAATGGACCATGTAACTGGTAGCCGTGGCCGACATATGCCGGAAATCATATTTAAAAAATAAATGCTACGAAATTATCTATCAGATTATAATAAAAAAAATTCATTCTAACAATATTTCTGTCTTGTATTATCATTTTAAGTTCTCAAGCTCTTAAAAAGACCCTATACTATCGCCTACCGTTGGAATTCTTTCAAGTATTCGATCACAAATTATAATTCGTGGCATCCACTCTACCAATAGCTTGAGATATAGATATAGAAGTACATTAGTCATTCTAGTTCTAGTATTGAAAAGCAAATACACTTTACAAGACTAAATAAGAGAAAATTATGCATTTTTTAATTCAGGAGGGATTAAGAGAGATGTCTATTGATTAATTAAAGCTGTTAGAATATTATAAAAGCTATGCATATATTTGGTTAGCCTGTCGTAAATGAACGAAAATATTCAGATTACCCGATTCCATAATTCTCAATAATTAAGAAAAGTAATAGAAATGAACCATGAAATGAATGCGTATCTGTAGCTCTGTAGCCTATGAAAGTTCCGTGAATTTGAACGGAAGAATTATAAAGTGAAGACTCGCTGCTTTGTTATACCGACAGCATTAGGAAAGACAATATGACAACAAAAAAGTATAGAAAGTTTAATATACTAAAATACACGAAAAAATTTTATATTTATTCATGCATATGTGTGCTGGTATGCATTGTGTGCCACGAAAACTCACCGTCCAGCTTATTTTCGTGTTTCATCAATTTACAAAAAAAAGTGCTCTAACATATCAATTTTTGTCCTAAAGAGGTGAAATACATCAACCCTTAAATGAGGGCGACTTCTACTTTAATAATTTGTTACTTTCTCGTTTTAGCATCCGTACAAATTTCGTGTACCTCGTTGTATGCAGCAACGTAATAAGCTCTTCTGAATTTAATACTCCGTTAAATTTTCACTTTCTTTATAGACTCATTTCAATTACTTCGGTCCTGTATTGGTTTTTATAATTAACTGTTTTTAAGGAAGAATGAGCCTGTATTATTTGTTTTTACATACGCATGTGGTCGAACATACTTCATTGTCGTGACAGTTTTCTGGTCATCGCAGTAAGCTAGCAGGACATTTGAGATGCACATTCCTTGACTAGTTGTCGTAGTGTAAAACCGCGTTGGCTAGCTGCCTTTGTTCATGATGGGATAATTTAGGGGTACTGCAGGGAACGCTTTTCCTTCGACTAATTGCTAGATTCTCGTACACGTAAATGTTAATTCGTCAAATTTTAATTAGTATGTATTGGGAATCTATCCGATGAAATTCACAAACTACTTGGATACATCGCCATCATCTTCATGCTGCGCTCATTATAGGAATTTTGTTTTAGCCAATCTAACCGATCATTGAGGTGTGATTATTAAATACTGTTATTTTATTTTATTATTTGCTATCTTTTTCCTCTGGAAGTTATAGGGTCCATTCAACAGCTTAAATTCTTTGTTTTTCCTCACTAAGTGAGTGATTTTGGAGATAATTAAAACACCACATCAGGCAACCGTTGGTTTTAGTATCTGCTTTTTAATGCTGGGATCACGAAGCCACTCGAACATCCTCCACCATCTGCCGAGACATACCTGTAAATCTTTTAAAGGCTATCTCTCTAATCATCCATCTTGTTAGGTACAAGAATATTTAGTTGTTGTTTTTGTCACTATACGAGTATTAAGTAGTCTATAGAGCATTTTATTAGTAGTTTAAGAATAATTAAGGAAATAGAACCTTGATTGGCTTATTATTTAGCTGATTAATAAAAATCAGTGTTATCAAAAGTATGTAGATTGTCTGGAGTCAATCATATTTAGTGAATTGGCCTTAAGCCGATAGCAAAAACATTAATGTGAAAGCAGTAAAGCATAGAAACCAGAGTAAAGTTATGTACAATGCATAAGTATCCAGTCCAACTCAGGAGAGATTATTTATACTAATTAAATGAATATTATTAGAGGACTATTGTATTAGCTCAATACCATTAAGGATCTATTTAGTAGTTTTACCCATATATTAGTCATTAATTATATGGCGGTAATTATATTAATAACTCCGAGATCTTATTTATCAGAATCGTTTATTTAAACATTAATCATTTGCTAGTAATTATATTAATAATTCTGATATTGTATACCTAGGTAATCCTTATATGCGTACTTATAATAATAATATAGGGTGAAAAATTTGATGATCTGAGTGATCCTTCCAACGCATCGACCTTTCATGTAGAAACTGTCGCACTTGTATTGCAAAGTGATGGACTGCGCCATCTCTTTGAAATATCAAAGGATCTTCAAAAGTACACGAGTAACAACTGTGTCGATTGACTTGTACCAAGAAAGTATGAAATTAAATTTCTTGAATTGCACGGACATTAATAAGTGTAATAAACTCAATTCTGTCACCCTCCTTAATGATAAATTAGATTTATACAATTCACCTCTTTTAAGTTTATTTTAATTCTTAGTACTCACTATTTCTATTTTAACCTCTAACTCTAATTGCACCTAATAATTTCATTAGTTCTTAATATTTTCCTGTTATTTATATTTATATATATTACGAAAAATGGTCTTTTACCAACAAATAATCTTATATGTATATTTTATCTCTACCCCTTTCTTGTAAGCGAATTCAATTATTGCAAAGAAAACAAAGAAAATTTTATGTACATGCTCGATAATATCCTAACAGACGAAACTAGTCGCCGTTATTATATAATAAAGTGTGAAATTTAAACAAAATATTTTATTTATTCCTTAGTATAGTAGTTAGCGATTTGTTGGCAGTAAATTTTGTATATATTTCCGTCTCTCGGATAGAAAATAAAAATATCCAATAAGTAGACGCAAGTTAGGAATACTTTACGTACAGTCGACAGAGCCAGGCTATCTAATGAGTTCTGAATAAGCCACACATGTAGTAATCTGTGTTTTGTTGACTGTAATTTTTCTATAATTAAGATGTAGCTGTAAGGGTCGTATAGATGCCTTGTCGTTGTTCGCCTAGGAATAGACGTTCTATTCATTATGATTTAGAGCTCCTCTCTGTACACTGGTGTGCGTTTTGGCTTTCAACGGTACAAATTGTGTGCGCAATTTCTTTTCGTACAGGTATTTTGCCGTAATTTTTCAGGTGCGACCCTGTTTAATTATCTGCTGATGATGACAACTTAATTGTCGAAATACGTATACAAAATACGAAAATTAATGTGGAATCTTCAGTGCTTAAATGAATCAACCACAGGCTCCATCAAAATTACCTTCTATTTCGCTGAATATGCTATAATTTCTCAGAATACTAATATGCTTTCAAGATAGCTATCCATACAATTAGTGTGATTAAAGTTAGTTTCAAGAGGGTGGAAAAATCACAGTATTGGAACGATCGAGTTTTTTCAGATATCAATATTATTTATAACCTACAGAACTGAGTTAAGGACAAACAACTAAACCAAGAAACAGAAGTCCGGAAAAAATATTCCAAACTTTTCAAACCATTTCTCTTTATAATTGTTTGTAGCGAGAATTATTTAAGTAATTAATTGACCAAACAGACTTTAATAAATTTCTGTTTTCTCTTTTTGTGTTATTATATAATTTGCTTGATAATTTTTATGACCGATGTTGATCAATTTTCGCGCTTACAAATTTAGTTTTCGCAATTATACATTGTCACAACTTTCTTGCGCCTCAAAAAAAAACTAACCTGAATACATTGCAGTTTACTGTCAAAAGACTGCCTTATGACGAAACGCTATTAATGTAAGAAAAGTGCAAAAAAATTAATAACAAAAAGCATGTACAATCAAATTGTGACTGATTGAATTTAATCGATAGATAAATAAAATCCAGTTTTTACAAAAGTCACATACTAGTACGGTTCCACTAACTACACACCCAACCCTTACGTATTTTTTAGTAGAATGGATATTAATATAATAATGATTTGTGAAAATCAGTAGGAATTCTCTTTGTAAAATTAAGTCTCGGCTCGATATCGGAAACTTTCGCGTAAGCACGAAATACAAAAGAAAAAAAGTTCTCTTAATAAGACCCACGTCAAATTTCTAGAGGAATTTTACCAGTAAATGAAGACTATAGCGTTTGGAAGATAAAAAAACGAAACGAATATCCTTCGCTTTCAGGACGGAAGAATGCGTTTTGGACTACTGGAAGAGTTTGTTACTCTACACGAGGGATATCCTTTCACGTCTAGGAGGCGCCCCGATTTCCGCAGACAGGACAAATTGAATTTTCTCACGTTACTTGCTATGTTATGAGTGTAGTTGCTAGGTTTTATCATTTCATATATAAAATGAGAGATATCGTTCTTGACGCTCCACTAAACTGACGTTTATATAGAATTGACAATTTTTTTCTGAGACATAAAAGCATCTGTCTACAGAATCAATATATCTATCTACATTCGATTTTTCTATAAATGTTCTACAAAAATGCCTTAAAAATTATTTAAATTGTAAATATACAAAAATCAGTATTCATTTTGACAAAGTAAATACAATAGAAACTATTATATTTATGGAAAATGTTAATTTTATTTCATCTTTAATAGTTTGATTTGTTATATCACTGTATTGCTTTTCTACTTTAGAGATAATTTTGTAAAATTTTTATAAATATATCTTATAAGTATGATAATTCCTACTAAACCAATGAAATGTTATTAAGATAACAAATTCTTGATTTATATCACAAAAACTGACTGAATAATGAGAATTGTTAAACGTATCTCCTACAATATGTAATTAGATACCCAGAAAATAGTAGATTCCTAAAAGTGTGTTACTTAAAGCATAAATCAAAATGTTTCTTTAGTATTCATCCTTCTCAGTTACTCTGGTATAACCGATAAGGTAAGAAGGATATTGGCAAAGAAGAATGTGAATGCGAGTGCGGAAAGAGCTGCGCTGGACTAATAGGAGGTCGTTAGAATAAAGCTTCAGAACTTCAGAGCGATACGCGACGAGAAAAATTGGACAATTAGTGGTTGCAGAACATGTTCGTAAAGGTGCTGTGGTACTAAGGCACTATGAATTTCTACCAATGAAGAATCATCAGAGAAACAATTTAGATAGAGAGACATCCAAATTTCAATCGTGAGGACGGTTATACACAGCAATACATGGAAAAGCCTATTCGAGATTCTGTCGCAACCAATGAAGGATGACGGTTACACATCGATGAATTCAAAACATGTGTATATAAGGAGGACGACGACTGAGAGAGTACCTAGTAATAGCATATTTCGAAACAATTGGTAGTGTGGAACTTCGACAAAAGAAAACTATGACAATACGGCGAAACCCGCAAGAAGATTAAAGAATAACTTTGAGTTCTTCCATACTTACTATCAAATTCTAAGCATAATTCGTTTTTAATGGGCTTCATATATTCGTTATATTTCGCGATAATTAGGAAATTTTACATACACGTTTTTCACAAATTTTCTGTTTTGTAAAAGCCACCAGTGCACAAAGTTCCAAATCCCCGAGAGTTTGAGCAACGTCAGACATGAATCTTTACAGAGTGATTTACGCTACGCTCTTTAATATGCTTTTTGCCCGTTGCCCATGCCTTTCTTCCTGGTAACCAGCTCTAACCAATCTCTGCTGTGAATTTCTTGTGTTCAGATCAAGCACGCCGATCGATATTTATCGAACAGTAACGATTTAATAATTGTCCTTGTTATTAAACTTATACTTACGTTATTCTTAGTCAGCTCGGATTATTCTTAACGAAATGTTAATTATGATACACTTCACCCATCATTGAAGATCATCTACTTTTAGGTTGTTACGTCTTTCAGTATATTAGTGCTTAGTATAGATTGTAGCACCACAAGTCCCTATTGCTTACCTTTATGAAGTTAAAAAGAAATTTACGATCCTTTGCTACTCTTAGGGAGGAACTAGCTAGAGTATTCGGAGAGTAGGGGGGTTCTTGTAAGAAAGCTGTTAAGGGGCACCACAGCATTTAATCCCTAGAAGTATCCTTGTAAATGCTGAAGCATTTGGAGCCAATACATGCCAATGACAAAATAACAAAATTGGAAAAAACAAAATAAAATTATAAAGTAAAACGCTAGGGTGAAATGAGAAGAAAACTCGTTAACATTTGTTAAGAGTTAAATTGTTTATTAGCAAAAGAAAAGTTGAACAATAACTCTAATTTGCACCAGGATCTCAAATATGCTAATAAAATTTCCTCATAAATAATCCATATACATATGTATATAAAAAGGAATGATTAAGGTGGTAATTCTTATAGTTCGGAATTAAAGTTATTATAATATATATTATATATATGTAAGTATTACTATACACACACACACACACACACACATATATATATATATATATATATATATATATATATATATATATATATATATATATATAGTTCACTATATATATATATATATATGAACTATTCTACTAAGTGGATTCCTAATAATGAACTATATCTTGAAGATAACTTCTTAGCCGATTAACACAGTAATTTTGCGACTGGTTTAGTAGATACTATTCTACTATATAGTTAATAAATGAGCTATTAATGACTGTAATCAAACTAATTAACTAAATACTCTGACAATGTGATACTATCAATTTGCTTAAACTTGAATGACTGATAAAAAAAAACTTATGTTTAAGAGAGGAATGTCTATTCACAAAATATAGTAGATGAATGATTTACTATCAGTGATATTGATTGCAATTAGCACTAGACTAACTACCTTAAATCACTTGAGGAGCCTGCAGTGAGACAGTTTGTAGGGTGTTCAAATCACCAATAACCTACTGTGGCTAAGTGGATTCCTAATTCTCCCATGACTTAATAATTAAAAAGCCAATTAGTTACAAAAGATCTTAAAAGATAACTTCTTAGCCGATTAACACAGTGTTGTGCTAAATACGTTACATACAACGGATAGCTGAACTAAGTCTGACTATGCGTATTATAGGAAAGGCTACTCTCTCAGTCCCACGTTATCATTTTCCTTTATGTAATATTGGCCTGCCTTTCTTATTAAACGGACTGTATTTTAATTAAAAGAAGTGCTGAACATTTTCTAATTTATTAATAAATCACGTGCCAATGATTAAAACGTATTATAAAACTATTTTTTAAATCAATTATTTGTTAATCAAATTAAAATTGGTATTTAGATATTAAATGGTTATTTACCTTTAATAACAACGCTCAAAAAATAAGACACATAATCAATATTAAATTTAAGGAAACCTAAATTCTGTATAAGTTAAATGAGAAATGCTTATTTTAGAAAAGTAAATTAAAATTCGATCCTTCTTTAACTTATTAAAATAATTTTTGCAGTATTATGCTTCGAAATTAAATAACACAATGTTTCTGATAAAGTAATCAATATTTTCAGATATTCGAGCGTAAAAATTCCAATTAATAACTTCATAACATGTGTAATTAAATTAGATGTCACAGATCCTTTCATTTCTCACACATCTATAAATAGTTGCTTAATTTATGACTTTTGGTTTGGTTATTTGATTACTGCTTCTATAAATTACAATTGCAATAAAATTGAAAGTAGATATGTACGTAATCTTTGTAGAACTACTGGTAAAAAGAAAACAGAGAAAATATAATGCTTTCCATTTATATATCACTTAAAAATAAAATCGACTGGAAAATGGTCGAGTTATAAAAATAAATGAAATGGGAACTAGGGCAAAATGCATTTTCGTATGCAGCAGCGCGATCGCGTTCTTTCCAGCAGTGCTACTACTGTCTCTATTTTAGTTGTTGAAAATAGAATTACTAGACGTGACTCTCTCTTGATTGTTTAATATTCTGTGTGATTCACGCCTGTGGCTTGGTTTCAAAGTAAAAATTTGTATTCCTCCAAAACTGAAAAATGTACAAATTAGTAATTTGACAGCTAAAGTTTTTATCATAATATTATGCACGCGGGCTTTAAGGTTGCAGCAAAATTATTAAAAAGGGAATGCATGCACAAAAATAAGATTAAAATTTAATTAAAATATACATAAAGCAATAACTAGCCAAACACATATTAATGTACTATATACTAAATAACATGTTTTCAAGGTATGCAATTATTTACTATCAGAAGCAATTTATCTACATACATAAATCGTTAGTTCTCTATGAATATAAATAAATTTATAAAATTTCCTATTTTGTTGATGAATGTAACAGGCGGTTCTTAGCGAAGCATTGTTTAAATAATTAGCGCAAATAAATATAAAACGTTTATTTTGTTTCACTTACTTATTAAATTGCTCTTATGAATATTGTTTCGGTATATTTTAAAATTGGGTAAAATCCTTTAATAATGATAAAGCATAACGAAACAATATTGTAAGAGTAAACTAATAAATAAACGAAACAAAACTGATTTATTTCTATTTACGTTAAATCTGCTTATTTTCAATTTTTTTCAAAATGTCTACATTACATGCAATGAGTGCAGTCTTTGATAATATTAATTAAATATGATTGTCAGTTAATAACGTCGAAAACTGATTAACTGAGATACAGTTTACATAATAAATATGTATTTTAAAAAGAAAACTAATTAGTTTGTATTTATACCATAATAATAGTTTCCGACAACTCCGTGACTTGTTTTCAATTATCCACCATCAGTTGGAACTATTTATAACATTAACAATGGGTGTGTTTTTTAAGCTGCATGAGAACTATCGATATCGATAACTATGGTTTGACAGCTGATAATGTCAAACTGTGTTGACATTTCTGTTCAGTAAGGTTTGGCAAGTTATCATGAATCGTTTAACGCCAGAACAACTCTGCCAAATTGTGGAAATTTACTTCGAAAAAAATAAATCTGTTCTGAAGTTCATAGACCACTTCGTCCATTTTACGGTCAACATAATCGACCTAGTGAGCAAGCAATTCGTGCAGTTATTGATCGTTTTCGCACTAATTTTACTCTTCTCGATTCAAAACCGTCAACAAGACAAAGAAATGTGCGTACCGAAGCCTATAAAATACAGCTCGTACAAGAATTGAAGCCAAACTACCATCGTTTGGGTCGCATTTTTTGCTGATTGGGCTCATTTGAAACTCCATTAAAATTGACTGTCTGGTGCGGAAGGAGCTGCCGTCACGGTGAATGGCGAGCGCTATCGAGCATTACTGACTGAATTTTTGTGTCCAAAAATAATCAGCTAAACATCGAATACATTTGGTTCCAACAAGACGGCGTAACTTACTATACAGCGCTTTATTTCCAGAAGTGATCCTGTTGACTGGCCTCCTCGTTCGTGTGATTTAACGCCTCTGGTTTACTTTTTATGGGGCTGTTAAGTCATTGGCTTACGCCGACAAACCAGCAACTCTTGAAGCATCGAAAGCCAATATTCAAGCCACCATGGACGCCATACGGGCAGACTTATTGGAAAAATTAGTCAAAAATTGGACTGATCGAACGGACCATGTTACTCGTAGCCGCGGCGGACATATGCTGGAAATCATATTTAAAAAATAAATGCCGCGAAATTATCTACCAGATTATAATAAAAAAAATTTCATTCCAACAATATTTCTGTCTTGTATTATCATTTCAGTTCTCAAGCTCTTAAAAAACATCCTATATAATATTTAATACCGACGGCTGTAATGTAAATACCCGGGCAAAAGCTCGTCATATCTTGTCTGAAGGAATGGAATTAAATATTGAAAATAAATACTCTCTGTTGCGCCATCGTTGACTACAATCACAGAATTTAATTAAAGGTTTCTGCGCTGTACCAGGACTCGAACCTATATCTGCCGTTTGATAGACAGCTGCTTTACCAATTAGGCCACCAGGCAGTACAATTTCGGGTCTCGTAATACGCCGTAAATCACATTATTGAAACAGATATAATAGTTTTAACTAGCAGTTAGGTTTTGATGCTAATAATTACATATAAATATATAATTAAGCTTTTGAAATGAAAATTAGTATTTTCTGCTGCGCTATCATTGATTACAATCTCGGAAATTAATTAAAAATTTCAGCTCTGCAACAGGATTTAAATTTACCGTTTGCTACATATGATTATTAGCACCAAAGCCTGGCTGCGGATTATCGTTATTAGATCTGTTTCCATAATGTGATGCCTGATGGCCTAATTGGTAAGACAACCGTCTAGCAAACGGCACAGACAGGGTCGAATCCTATTCCAGCATAGAAATTTTTAATTAATTTCTAATCGTAAATTGCTTAATTATATATTTTTATATAATTTTATATATATATATATATATATATATATATATATATATATATATAATACATAAGTGGCAAGATTGGTAACGTCTATCTAAAATATAATATCGATTATAGTTCATTGTTACGAAGACATGTGTACAGTCCTTACAATGAATGGATTTATGGAACAAGATTTTGGTAGAGACTTATTCACTGCTTTATTGACTTCACAATTACAATGCTCCCTCCCTTAGTAGTTTTTGTACTCCCCCCTCCTACTCCCCCTCCCACTCCCCCTCCTTCCCTACCATATTTCAGAAATATAGTGCTCCTCTTACATTAATTTATTTATTTATTTATTAAATTTCTTCCATTAATAAGACAAAACCAATCATAGATACACAAAAATGTGTTCAAGAAGAACAAAAAATTAATATAAAATTTCCTAAATCATAACTGAACATAATAATTCTTTACATGTAAGTACTAATATATATATATATATATATATATATATATATATATATATATATATATATATATATATATATATATACAGAAGAAACAAGCAGAGAAAAAATGTGAACTTAGCAATTCCCCCTATTTGTCTTCAATTGCTAGGCTGAGTAAAGCTCCCATGGAGTCATTATGAATGTCTCCTGCACAAAATATTTTATTAAAATCACTGCACATTACATACAGAGGCGACTTTAGTATTACATTTGTTCTAGAAGGTGGACCGGAAAATGTAGTGTGATAACGAACCGACAACCGAGGAATGTGAAAATTCTATTCTTGAAGCAGTGAAGGACAATCGACGTCATTATGTAAAAGTTTATATAAAAATATTAAACCAGTAAAAATGCGAGGTGACACCAAATCGTTGAAGCTGGTCAATACCTGGTGTTGGATAAATAAAGAAATTAATGTACCGAAATAGCTAATGGGGCTTTATAATGATGTTCTTTCTTTTTCTATTAGCCGAATGCAATGAGTTAGTTATTTTCAATTTTTCTGATTTTCATAATTTTCTGTTTTTTTATTATCGTCTTTATATTTGTTTTATTTCATGTATTTTTCGTTGATACGTTTGTATACTGCTATTTGTCCTGGAAATATATGTATACCGTTGGACAATAAAAATTATCATTTCGCCTGTGAATACAAATGTGTATTTACATTTATTGTTCAATGGTATATAGTTGAACAAATATAAATAAAAAATAGAAGAAATATACATACGCATCAAAGAAAAGTACATGAAATAAAACATATATAAAAACGATAATAAGGTTCTTAAACTGTTTTGCAATTTTTGCTTTTTAAATGTTTAAAATTTGAATACTTAAATACACAGTAGTTTTACGTGCTTTCCTTAAAATACAAGATTCGTTCTTCTAATTTCGGGCAATTTATTCATTCCACTTTCTACCGCGAATACTCTTTCTCAAAACTTATTACTTAATCCCACAACTCGTTATAAGTAGGCTCCCTACATCAAGCCGTTTTAAAGCACCATGAACTCGGGAAGATTTCCTTAAATCCGTCGTCACGTATCGGTAGTCCATTGCGTTAAATGACTTAGCAAGACATTAGGATTTCGTACGCATACACTGTAGGAATACAAACTTTATGCCCTGCAGTCTTTTGCCTTGTTATTATTGATAGCAGCACTTACTGGATGAGGTAATACGAATATTTAATAGGGACATTTAATTGAGAGAGATGTTTGTACTTCTTATTTTATGAGAGACGCGCAGCGCATAAAAAGAATATTCTGCGATTAAACACAAGTTAAGTGTATTTTTCCAAGATTTTAGATAGCAAGCGCTACAATAAATACTTAAGATATTATTTTTACTCTTGTTTACAAGCTTGCCACATGATTTTGCTTATTTTTTCTCTCTGCATTCATGAAACCTTGGTATGTATCATTATTATCATTTAAATTTGCAAAATAAATTTATTAGTTTGTCATCAAATATTATCATTTAAACTTAAAAAAATAAAAAATTTATTGAAATACCTATTTGTTAAACAGCTTCGCACATATTAATAGTCTTTAAATATTAGAGAAAACTATTTGTTGTTGAAGAAAGTCGATTTTTTTCTCTATGAATAAAAGCATTTATATCTTTTACTTTGAAATTAATTTTTCCTTGGACCAACACAAGATAAAGACAGTTTTATTTAATACTTATTAAACAAATTGATTCTGTTCATATATACAGCGTGTTTCAAAAATAATATATGTATTACAAAGTATTATTTTGAACTATCTATCGCTGCGCCTCGGCTCGGCTATTGGCGAAACGAATACATAGTCTAGTTTAGTCTTCTGTTTCTTTTGGTAACCGTCATATGTTTAAAATGGCTACTCCGCAGCAGAAATCATTTTGTGTTCTCGAGTTTGCGAAGTGCAATTCCGTGATTACAGTGCAAAGACGTTTCAGGCTGAGCTACCAAATTGATCCTCCGAATGGGTGGAACATTCGCAGATGGTATCGATAGTTTGTAGATGCAGGATATGTATGTAAAGGCAAGAGTCCTGGCCGCCCGCGTGTTTCTAAAGAAAATATTGCACGAATTCAAAGTTCTTTCCAACGGAATCCTTCAAAATCAACGCATCGTGCCAGTCGGGTGTTACAACTGCCTACAACAACAATTTGGCGTGTTTTGAGACGTTGGCTGGTTATGAAGCCGTACAAGTTACAGTTGCTGCAAGCTCCGGGTTCTGATGACAAACGGAAACATGTGGCATTTTGTAACGAGATTCATGATACTATTGACAATGATAACACTTTCGCACAACGCATCGTGTTCAGTGATGAAGCGACTTACCATGTTAGTAGTCTGGTAAATAAACACGATGTTCGAATTTGGGGTCTACAGAATCCACATGAACATGTACGAGATTTGCCTAAAATCAATGTTTTGTGAAATATCCCGATCATCTGTTTACGGCTCATTCTCCTTTGATGGAAACACCGTTAACGGTCGCTATGTTACAAAACTGGTTGTTTCCGAGGCTGCACGAAGAAAACTTCATTTTTCAACGACACGGGGCGCTCCCTCACCGGAGTAGCCAAGTGCATGAATATCTAAATGAAACTCTACCGAACCGTTGGATTGGTCGTCAAGGAACTGGCGACTTAGCATGTTTCAGCTGGGCTCCACGGTCACCGGATTTGACACCCTGTGATTTCGTCCTGTGGACAACGTTTATGTACCACCACTCCCACAGAACTTGGAAGAGTTGAGGAATCGGATCCCTACTACCATAACATCAGTGACGAAGGATATACTTGCACGAGTATGGGAGGAATTTGATTATCGATGTAGTATTGTTCGTGTCGCTGACGGAGGACATATTGAACATTTGTAGTCTGAACTTGAGAGAATAGTAAATATGTGTGTAAAATTTAAATTAAATACTTTACTTGAAATTTTCTGTATATCTTCATCATTTTCTACCTATTCAGTTCTTTTTTATATCATGCTTATTTATTTTTATAGTATTAAAGATAGTTCGTGTGTTCAGGAAATTTTACATAATTATTTGCTGGTAGCAGCAAAACAAATGTATTTTAATTCATTCCATTGACAAATGGTTCTGTTAAACTGCTTCTTTGAACTTATCGGCTGGTAACTCAGTCATATGTTACTAGTTTATTACACGGAGTTCTTGATTTTAATTCTAGATTGCCGTCCGAGAATTTCATGGTCTTTCTTTAATTTTCTTTTCATTTAAAGTTTGTGTTAATAGTCAAAAATCAAAAGTTATTCCTCGAGCGCGGGTGTAGTTTTAACTCATAGGTCTATCAATGCCTTCCTAAAGTTGGGATTAAGTTGGAAGATGTGAAGATGAATTATTATTATCGGTATAGGTTCTTTTATAACAGTTTCTATTAATTTGCATTCTTTTTACGGATCAAAAGCTACCAACATTAAATTTTTTTGCTTTTATTGTTCTGAATTTCATGGATGCAAATCCTACATGAAAACCTAAGAATATTTTTAAATTGGATGAAACAAATTTTTATAAATTTGCCGTCAGGTACTGTATACACTATCATGACATATAGTTTGGGTCTGCCCTGGATAATGATTCAAAACACTCTAGTTTCTTGACACTATGAATATATTTATTTACATATACATATATGTATGTACTACTAAAAAAATGACAAATCTTAATTTATCTTATTAGCTTCTTTTTATTATAAGAAAAAAATAACCGCTTAATTTGGTTTTGTGCTGTAAATATAGAACATAAGTACTCTTAACTGATTCGTTTTGTCAACTTTCAACAATTTCTGGGAAATCAAAGAATCTGAGTCGCCACGGTTTATATTCAATTTATTGATGTACTTTCAAAGAGAAAAAACATTGTTCAGTAACATGATTAGTGTTCAAAATAAATATTTGAAAACACTTTTCCAGTTTTTGTTTGTTTATTTACGATGGGAAACAAATAGTAATTAAACTTCAAAAGTAAAACTCGATACTGCTATTTTTCTAGGAGTAGAAGGTTTCTTGTAGAAAAAGAAAGGTTTCATATAGAAAAAAGAAAGAGTGTTCGCCTGACTCAGAACACAAACCTATAAGAAATAATTTCAGTATGTGTGTAATGTTTTTTTTTTTTTTGATAAATTAAGAATAATAAAATTTTATGAAGCAATGTTGTTTGAGAAGTACTTTTAAATTCAGAAAAATATAATAATTAAAAGGCTTTAGTCGAAGAAGCTATTTGGGTCTAGTGCAATTTAGTTTTTCAAGAGCGGTCAATTCAAATTTTATATCAAACCCAAACGTCAAAACATATTATGTCGAATGGTCAAATGCAAGTATAGTTAATTAAATATGAAATACTCACTTAAGATGTAACAGAATAATTTGCCCATGTAGTAAAGGGCATATTTAGAATATTTCCTTCGAAAATATGCAAATAAAACATTTTTTAATACAACTTCTTCATTTTCTTTTTTATAATTGATGCGAGATTTAGTTATAAATATACTATTTATGACATTTTAATAATTTATTTAATTTCAGCTCAATATATGAACAATTTTCATTAATTTTACATTAAATTTCTCAGAGAATAATAAAATTTAATTTACCTTAGAGAATAGATGTACCTACAGCCAATACGTGCACGAAAATAGCAGTTCTAAATTAATACTTATAGATAACATTTACAAGGGACAATTCTAATGCAGCTATATTGAAACTATTTAAAATACCTGAATATATATGTTTTTCTGTAAAATACCAAATATGAGGGGGAAGTACTTAGTTTCTACTCATGTGCTGTTATTTGCTTGTGCATTGAAATAGCAGTGCCATAGCTGGCGGTATTAAGAGCATGTCTATGTAAACATATTATAAACTGTACTTCTACCATAGCAGAGGAAGAAATGCCACTAAGATGGTTGTATATACAGGATGACGATCCGAAGCATGTTTCTCGTAAAGCGAAAACATCGTTTCGTGATAACATTCACCTTTTGGGTTGGCCGGCACAATCGCCAGACTTTAACCCCATTGAAAATTTATGAGTGGAGTTGAAGAAGACTGTAGCTGCTAAGCCGTAAAATATTGACGATCTATGGAGAAATGCCAAGCCGAATGGCAATCAATTTTAGCAGAGACATGTAGGCAACTGGTGAACTCGTTGCTCCGCAGGTCTTAAGAGGTGATAAACAATAAAGGTCAAGCAACGATATATAAAGTGTTTCAATCTAATTAAGTAAAAATGACATTTGGTTAGTATTTTGGCATGACTGCTATTTTAATGCACAATTATTTTGTTTGTCCTAGAATATAAACAGTTTTATTTTCTCTTTGGTATTAAGAAACCTACTTATTTAGTGTTATAGTTATGTAACATGTTCTAATAAAGAGTTCAATAAACCCGAATTTCTTTTATTTAATGTATAAATTGATACTTCAGTAAATTTAAGCCCATTGCTATTTTAGCGTACATGACTGTATATAACGAAGTTGGATAGAATTGATTGTGTCGATATTACTTCACTATATATCAAAGGGTGGCTCTTCGCATATACGAAAACTTTTCATCACGGCGAACATCTCTTGCAGATGTAAATTCTCAACGAGTTGATAATAACGGTTACTGAGGACAGCTGAGAGATACATGCTTCACAATGTTTTCTATTTAACTTCTTTATATATGTACATATAAATAAGCCAAAAAAATGTTAATAATTATCTGTCATCAATAAAATACACAACTTACTAATTTTTCTAATTTGTCGAAGATATTCTCTTTGTACATCCTATATATGTTTCACAGCCTCCTACTCTGTTAACATGTTACGGTGGGCTACTCTAACCATAAGAAAATCCGGGGATATTTAGACTCCATGCATCGCCAATGAGCGAAGATGGTACCAATAGTTGATATGTCAAAAGCGCATACTCATATTTAAGGATGCAGGATGTTTCCTTAAGCATTGCCGACCCTGCATCAGTAACAAACAGTACCACTTCGTTTGTTGCCAATTCAAAATTTTGTCGTTTGCTCAGTATCACATTGCGAATAGCTTTGCCGATATACTTTAACAACCTTTTACCAGCTAGTTGTCTTGACGGTGTCCTTGACAGTTGAGGTTCCAGTGTACGTACAACGATATTCAGAATATAACTTTTTTGCAATCTGGAGTCACACCACAGTTGAATCAGTTTTTTTATTTTTTAGAGCAAGAGTGACCTTCATTTTCTTTTCGCGCGCAGAAGGTAAATAGTTTCAGAACGTTCGGGCGCTTGAGAATATGTAGTCTGTATTGTATGTACCCTAAAACTGACGGAATGTTTCATGCTCCACTATCCTAAATGATGTATTACATACTGTGAACATATAAATTATATGTAACATAAACTTTTTTTGAGTCGTCGGATAGCATTTTATACATTTGTTTGTGTATTTGTGTGTTTACGTGACTAAAGCAGTCTCTTTTCTTCCGACAGAGAAATCCTGTATGACACGAAATAAATTACTTTACTACAATCGCATTTTAGGTCTGGTAATTATCCCATACATTTATTTAGATTGTATGTGCAACAGCTCGTTATTGTTTCGTTTTGTACTTAAAATTGCGTTACAATGCAGTAACAAATATTGATCGTTATCAACAAATAAATAAATCTGTGGTGTCTAAATATCCTGATGACCCGCAACAGGAACCGATAAGGGGCAAACAGGTGCAGGCATTGCCGACAACATCATGTCGGTGACACGGAGATACCTTACAAAGGTGGATTGTTAACTGCAACTGGTGTAAATAAAATCATTAAATCGACATTAGATTTACATACATTATTTATTTTATTTATATTGACACCTATCCAGCCTTCTAGTTGAGGCTGTAAGCCACTGCGAACCCGGAGATTTGCTCAGTATTAGTCAAAAGACACGTATTGCTCTTAGGGCCCTTCTCGCTTCACTCGTTTGGCCTTAATCTGGCTCGAACGATCCGTTCTTTACTTATTACAATAATAATAATTATTTAATTAATTAATTAACTTTTTAATTTTATCGCTTACGACTTTAATTTTAAATTTCAATTGATGTAGGGCTTAGTTCGCTAGAGGTTTGCAACTTGTGTTGCCTGTTCGCAAACAATGTATATTACATTAGAGAATACATGTACATACACATATGCTGGTTTAAGAATAGAATTTATACTCAATGTACTTTATTGTATCAGTTAACATCTAGAAAGCGAAATTAAAAATTAATAATACATAATTTATAGTACGTATTTAAATGGATTCATAGTAATTTAAATATAGATTCGTATGAGCCATTTGTAATGGCAATGAATGATACTCCATATCATGCCTCTCTAACGAAAAGTCTAACCTTCCTTCTTTTGAACGAAATTTAACGTTGTGACTTACATGAAGTAAAATAATATAAACAAAAATTATTTCAAAACAACTTCTAGGAAAAGATAAGAGGAAACAGGTATAAAGTTCTATGATTACAACCACTATGATTTAAATGCTAAAAAAGGAGATGTATGTTTGGATATATATGTACAAATTTTATATATATATATATATATATATATATATATATATACATACATACATATATATACATATATATAATATCTCCATAAGTCTACTGGAAGAAATAAATAGTAATGAGTTTTTAGCTTTGCTCATAATTTTATCAAATTCTGTATAGAATATTATCCAGATGAACGAAAATTCAACAAGATTAAATTACAAATAGGACAACTCAAATAAAATATCTAAAACTCGTTAACTTAAGAAGATTTTTAGTAAATTTACTAAGACACTTGAAAATGAGATTCTAATTTATAATTTAGTTAAAAAAATTTTTCACTGAAAATTATAGTTTACTACAAATGATCTTTAAAAACAAAAACTTCAGAAACTTTTTAAAGTTGACGTATTGAACACGATTTAAAAACATGAAGCATAAAATGTTTATGCTTAAGTTATTTTACGAGATTTAACTTCTGATATTAAATGTATCCAATAGTTTGTAGATAGAAGTTATTTTTTTATTTATGACGCACTATTATGATATGAGTAGACAAGTTATGCGGATTCTGGGTCAAAATTCCATGTATTTTCTTATGGTGGTTCATTTTGCATTTTTAGCATTGAGTTGTGATGGGGAATACAAATTGAGAGGGTGCGTTCGTAATTTTATGTGGGGGTAAATTTTCAAATTTTAATTAGGTGACAGGAGACTTATAATGGGGTTGGAGATCTTGGAGCCCACCAGATGGAGTCTACAAGGGTTTGCTGGGATGTCTACTAGTGTGTTGCAAGTTTGTTGCAGGGAGTCCTTCCAGACGTGTGTTGTCGTAAGACCCGTGGAGTGTTGAAAATAATGTCAAAACAGCTCTAGCTGTTAGGGATTGCAAGACACCGCTCCGAATTAGGGGCGACTCATGACCGGTTATAGTTTCATGCGTGGTTATCACAAGACCTGGCAGAGCGCTAAGATCATCCAATTTATTTGAAAATCTATATGACGTCTAAAGGTAGCGGCCCTGTTAAATAATAAAGGTTTAAAAACTTTTTCCGTAATTCCGTAATAATGTAATTGGTCAAGCAATATGTCATGTCTCATCATATTGAAAGCTTTACTGAGGTCACAGCAAGTCAGTTCAACTTATTCCTGGTTATTAAATGTCCCAGTAATTGTCTGAATCACTGCCAATATTCCCGTTGTTATTGATTTAAATTTCCTATAGCCGTGCTGTTAGCTGCTTAAATACAAAGGATACTAGGAAAGCTTTGCAATACAGCTTTGTTTATTTAAATTTCTTCAAAGTAATTTCCTCTATTCTCAATACACCTATCCATCTTTCGAAACCAATCTTTAGACTTTGGCCGCAGGTTCTTCATAGATCCAATGACTTTAGGCAGGCACTGTTCAGCATACCACTTAGCTGTAACTGTCTTCTGTGTGTCTAAAACGACGCGTTCCACGATTCCACTCGATTTGAAAAATACAGCTATCATTTTCTTCTCTACAGATCGGGATTTTCTGACAATTGCGGGTCATCATCAAAGACCCAAACTTTGTTTTGAGCTTTAGTCGGCACATCGCAATAGTAAAGTCAAGTCTCGCCACCTATCACGATGTTGTTCACATACCGAGATTGTCCCTTATTAAACATCTTTAACATCCCCGGCACCAAGTCACACGTCGTGTCACCTGCTCTTCAGTCAATCGATGCGGCACCCAGAGAGAACAAAGTTTCTTCACTTGCAAATGATCATGCAGAATCGAACGAATTGCTGGTGCATTTAGGCTTGAAGTACCCTCTATCTGTTGGTAGGTCACTCGCCTGTCGTCACCAAGCATTTTCCTCACAGTAGTAACGTTTTCCTCCGTAACTGACGTTCGTGGCCTACCCGGCCTCTCAGCATCCTCCAGAGTTAAATTTCCGATTTGGAATTCTCTATACCACCTGAATATCGTTGTGCGAAGTGGACAAACATCACCTAGTGCAAAAGTCATTTGTTACGATTATAACGCAAAACTGCCCTTATGTCATTTCGTGACCACGATACCATCGCAAGCGTTTTACACTAACTACTAATGAATAACTGAGCCTATCGACATGGCGCGGCGGCTACTAATGCTCTTATGAACATGCGGCAACAAGCAGCTTCCTACGACTCATTGTTACGTCATATTGCAAAACTTTCCTAGTACCCTTTGTAGTTATAGCCTTTCGAAGAAAATTAGTATTCGATTTGCCATAATCCGTTTGAATATTTTCTAAATATCGTAAACGTAACAATATCTGTGCTCCTGAAAATAATTTGCAAAATTTCTTATCTTTTAAAGATGTGTTCGTAGTTACGACTACCACTACAACATACTTACTATTAATACTACACCAAATAATAGAAATAATAACATTATTTGAGGTTTATATTGAATTACATTTGCTATGGTCAACTGTATAATATGTTATCATCTTTCATCTTTTTTTTTGTAATAGCTCTGTTCCTGGCAATTGAAAGGAGGCTTAAATGTAATTTTATATATACTTTGTACTTATACTTTCTAACAGTGAATTCATGTACCGTCTCCTTTACATATCTAAGCAAATGTTCAAGGTCCTTGTCTATAATAAATAACCTATTAATTTGCATTTTAAGTTAAAATAAATCTCCATTTTTATATCACGCTTGTAAACCACGATAACGACCAAATGTACTCGTACATAGGAAACCAATTACAGCAGACTAGTATCAAAAAGCGACCAGCTAGTCGCACAGAAATCATGATATAGCTGTAGATAATTGCCCTCATGGATATTATATCTCGTTCTGCGCCGGCGGAAGTAATTTTTGTTGATTTTCAATTAATATATTCATGCACATAGAGACTATTATATTCATTATTTTTAATACGAATATCGCAATTAAAATTTAATGATTTGTCTTCAAATATTTGTTATATTGTTCCATTGCCTACATTTTAGGGTTTTACATAAATCTTGCCAGAAGTCCTATTTAGATGCAGTTCAAACAGTAGTTGAACGATTTCAAAAATTGGGAAGATTAAGATATATATATATATATATATATATATATATATATATATATATATATATATATATATATATGGTACAGTCAGTCATAAAAGTGTTCATACCCATAAGTGTTGAGTATCATCAAATGTGAAGCATGATGAAGCACATTCACTTCCAGTCAAGGACGTTAAAAACTCTAAAAACCTCAAAGGAAAATGTGAAAACTTATTATTTACAATTACTAAACAATTTGCTAAAACCAAAGTTTTCGTACACTTCATTTTTATCAAATATATCTCTATTGTAAGCCAAATAGTCAAATTTATCTGAAAAGGGTATAATCATGTGATCAATATTAGCTAATGTAATGTTACTTGTAGTAATATACAGAGGAGGAGATGTGCACAAAAGTTATTCAGTCGGTGTTAGTCGTTGACTTAAGATGGAATCTATTCAACAATTTAAACCAGCTTTCAATACTCATGTAGAAGATCTCAAAGTAAATATTAAAAAATGTAATCAAACTTCTCCAGTATTAAATAGCTTATTGAGTAGTGCTAAAAATGTTAGCACGGGACAAAAACGAGTATTGCCAAGATGAGAAGTTTCAAACAAAAATTAAGCGCTCTTCAAATAACAAGAGGAAGTTACACACCGAGGAAGCCTACTGCTTTTAACCATGTCAAATAGGAAGATATATAATCCGCTTTTCAAGGGCGTAGACAAACAGGAGTTATTGTTACTTTACATCATATTGACCCGAAATTGTTTACGGAAGATGCTGTCAGCTTCTTCCGCAGAAGAATCTTAAACATATTAAAGGAAGACCGTTAAGGTAAACAAAATGTTTTGTAATAAATGTACAAAGCAGCAGGCTGAACAGGAAATTAAAGAAATTAAATATCTTAAGTACAATTTTGCAAGACAGTAACTTACAACGATGGTTTCTTAACAAAATATAACAGCGAATACTCGCTGAACTCAAAGAGTTTCAAGAAAAAAGCAGCGGATGGACCTCAACATCTCTTATCAATGGTCAAATATATATTAATAAATTTATACCACGATTAGGATCATCTTAAATCGTACTAGAATGTATCAGAAGAAAGAATGCATGCATGCAACTGTGAATTTAAAGAATAACTAAAAAGTTTCGCATAGGCTGTTATATCCGCGCTATGTCCAGTGAATAAGAACCCGCAAAGAATTATGAAGTATTTGCACCTATCATTTGCGCTAAATTTAACAGAAATGCAGTTCCTAATGACAATGAAAAAAATTCCACGGTTTGAAAAACAAAACGTTTCTATAAATATGTATGTATATCCGTAAAAGCTATAAGGAAAAGCTCGCTACTGTTCCCACATACTTAACCAAACTTAAGCAAGGCAAACATGTGAATTCATTGCTTATTAAGGACAAGTACTGTGATGAAAATATAGAAGCTTATACTGAAAACAAATTAACACCACCTAATTATCACTATCGACATAATGATAATTAGGTGGCACATAAGAATTTATCTCAGTTGGCTTTCTTTTAATTATCCAAGCATAAATCTAAGACATACTTGTCTACTTGATGTTTATTTATACATATGTATATGTCTTTTATACAGAAGAAGGTCGAGATGATTCATTTCAACATGACAGTTGAAATGAATCGTTGCAAAATGGAATTTCTAATTGAAGATAAAAAGTATATAATTACAGAGTTAAAAAAAAAGTGAAAACACCATTTATATGATATCCACAGTGTTTTAAAGTGTCTGCTAGAACCCAACCAAAATAAAGACAAATACTAAGAACCCAACCCTCCAGTATCGGATATTACGTTAAGTGTTTGTGTGATGACTCATTATTGTTATGTAGAAGTTATTAGAATCAAAAATGTATAGAGTTGTTGACTAAGGAACGCGAAAATTTTGCTGAAAACTTAGAAACTGTTTTCTTTTGTCCACTACTTATGAAAGAATTAGCACCTGATGAACAGCATAATTATAATAACGCATATACTTGTCATATATATGATAAACCGTTCCATGGGAAAGAATGATTTGAGTACCTTGGATTTGCGCATGAAGAATATAATATAAATTTCCATGATAACTGTACAGTCCCTATCATTTTTCACAATTGAAGTAGATACGACTTGTACTTTATTATTACAAATTTAGCAGAGAATTTTGGAGGCTGTATTGATGTGTTACCAGCAAGCAAGGAAATATATATCTCTTTCACAAAACAGTAAGATGGAAATCTAATTAAATTTACATTCATAGACTCTTTCCCATTTATGGCTTCTGGTTTTGATATATTAGCATCATATTTAACAGAATATATCGATGTCGAAGCTGAATTTCCTAACATAACCGATGAAAAACTAAGGCTGTTAACACGAAAAGAAATATAGAGACATATAAGAACAATTCTACAATCAATTAAATTATCAAGATATTTCCGAAGAAGGCTAGGGCGTGTACAAAAAGTCTGGAATAAATTAAATATCCTACATTTGAGTGAATATTCACACCTATGTCTCTAGATGGATGTGTTATTGTTAACCTGCATTTTCGACGGATGTGGAAGCAGCTGTCTGAAAATATATGGACTAAATCCGGCGCGTTATTTTACATTACCAGGTTTTACATGCGATTGTATGCTAAACCATACTGACATATTTTGAAATTGTTAACTAATGTATATATGGTTATGTTTATTGAACGAGGAATCGGAGGTGGATTCAGTCAGTGTTCACACAGATACCTTATGATTTTACCATGTCACAACGTCTGCCATATGATAAATTTGAATAGATAAATAATATTGAAAATTTTAATGTTATGAACGTAGCAATGAGAATGACGCAGAATATAATTTAGTGGTAGATATCGAGTATCTCCAAGAATTAAACGATTTGCATTTTAATATATCCTATTGGCCTGACGATAGGTTCGCCCTAGGAAGAAAAGTGAAAAATCTCTTTAAACTAATGAACAACGAATTGTTTGTAGGTAAATTTGATGGAGGCTGCTGTGGTTGATTAACTTAATCACATAAGATTGATATATGATTTTCCACATTAATTTTCGTATTCCGTATACGTATTTCGACAACTACTCGCTCGCTGTGTCTTACACAATGTGCGTTTTGGCCTTCGATGAAACAGACCGTTTACGGAATTTGTTTCGTGCGGATTTTTGCCGTAGTTTCCAGGTGCGACACTGTTTATGTGCTGATGATAATAACTTAGTTGTCGAAATACATATACAGAATACGAAGATTAATGTAGAAAGTTATATATCACTCCTAAATGATTAAATGTAGTGTTTTGTCAAACTATGGCAAATATACTTGAACATAACATACTGAAGTTAGTCAATTAAATAGAAAGGACGATTATATTTAGTGAAAATTTGGTGGCAATCGAGCTCAACTGAGCTAACTGAGTCGTATTACATTCAATAATCCTATATAGGTAGGAATGGCGACACTAAATTTTTCCAAAACAATCTATGAATTCCACTATGATTATATGAAATCAATATTTGGTGAAAATTGTAAAGATGTATGTACAGATACAGATTCAGTTATATGTTCAGTTGAATCGTCGGATGTCTTCGATTTCATCCGCCGTGCCTGTTACAACAGATTTGAGGCAAGTGATTTTTCCCAAAGACAAAGTTTACAACATACCACACATCAACAAAAAAATATGTATGTATGACGAATGATGAAATGCAAGGTAAAATTATAACAGAATTTTCCAGATTGAGATCTAAAATGTACCCTCCACCCTGATGCGATCAGGGTAGAGGGTAAAGATAATATGAAGAGAGTTAATGGAGTTACGAAGCATATATTGTTAGGACTTGTAACTATTGATGATTATATATAACGTTTAAATAACTACAACGAAAGGATGAGATAGATTAAAAATTAATTTATTTCAAAAAACATCAAGTGTTCAGTAGGAATCAATCAAATATTGCTTTGATAATATTCGTATGAAAAAATGATCATAAAAGGTATTAATTTATGTTATATACCTACATAAACTACTGTTGGGCTTTTTATTATCCATGGGAATATTTCCGAAAATTATATTCAAAACACTGACGTTTGGTAAACGAATTTATTATTTTTGAAAGGATTTACCTTTGACATAAATATACGTTTACATACACTTGACCCAATTCGCGATTCATTTTTTCCATTCTGAAGATGATAGTTCGGAATTCGTTGGACAGCTGCTTCAAGTAACTAAAATCGCTGACCATACGTTTTCTTTTTTCATGTTCGAAAACAAATAGAAATTACAAGGCGATAAATCAGGTGAATACAGGAAATGAGTAATTCGCTCAACAATTTACTGGCTAAAAAATCAATGGTGTGACGTGCCCATTGAGAACTGATGAAGAATAATTCACCGGTTTCGATTATTTCTTCTTAGTTCATCGATCGATCAACCAGCGTTCACTGTTTTTCGATTATCTAAAGTTACGGTCCTCTAATACCGAAACATCAAGCCCACATGTACATGATTCACCTAAAATCAATGTGTTTTGTCCGATATCTGTTTACGGCCAATTCTTCTTTGATGGAAACACGGTTAACGGTCAGCAGTATCTCGCTATGTTACAAAACTTGTTGTTTTCGAGTCTGCACGAAGACAACTTCATTTTTCAACAAGACGGGGTACCCCCTCATTGGAGTCGCCAAGTGCGTGAATATGTGAATGAAACTCTACCCAAGCGTTGGATTGGTCGTCAAGGAGCTGGAGACTTAGCATGTCTCAGCTGGGCTCCACGGTCACAGGATTTGACACCCTGTGATTTCTTCCTGTGGGGTTTCGTTAAAGGCAACGTTTTTGTACCATCACTCCCACAGAACCTGGAAGAGTTGAAGAACCGGATTCGTACTGCCATCAGTGACTAAAGACATGCTTACCCGAGTATGGGAAGAGTTTGAGTATCGATGTGATATTATTCGTGTCGCTGATGGTGGACATATTGAACGTCTATAATCTGAACTTGAGAGGTTCCTAATTGTTTGTGTAAAGTTTCATATTCGTATGTCTTAAAGTTTAATAAATATATGCATTCGAAATACGTACATTGTTTTTGAAACACCCAGTATATTGCCTTCATGATAATGCTCAAGAATGCTTCAATCTCACAATATGTGATATACTTATATTGTAATATTAGTGGCAACAGGAGACGTTAATGGAACACCTTCATGAAATTCGTCCCCAAAAGTGGCGTGTCCATGCTGGAATTCGACAAATCAATTGTAAGTACAAGGGTCGCATGGTGCTTCATTCTCAATAACCAAATGTCGATGTATTACTTTGGCGTTAAACCACATTTAAAAGCATAAAAACTATGGCTGGATTATTTCACTAAAGTACGAACTGTTGACTGAATTATAGGGTCGAAATATCTTGTAGTTTCATAAACAGTGACATGATAAGTTATACAGATTTGCGGATTTACTTTTAATGAAAAAAACAATGTTCTTCTTTAACTTTGGGATCTGCAGCCGATAACATTAATCTTTCTCCTTGCGATATTTATCCTAATTGCAATTTCCAGAATTTTGGAAACATACCTTGTACATACATGTACTTTAGAGCGAAGTTAATGGAATAATTAAAGATGTAATCTTCTCATGCACATACTTACCGCGAAGGATTAACTTGGGTTTTGTATAATATTAAATTATTTACTTCGCTTAAAGTTATACACAAACGAGGATAATATAGCTACGAAATGTCCTAGGGTGAGGATTAATTATGAAAAAAGGTAACTACCACGTTATACCATCACTAGATACATATTGTAAGAGAAAACCATAAATACATTGTGTGAAAGAGTTTTGCGGAACAAGTTCCAAATGAAATATATTTCTCCATTTCGTTGTGCTATGGCGAATGCAATGTTGAATCTCTGCTGTCCGAAAGGCGCCCGAGGTTGTCCGTCCTTAATGAAAGAAACTGGGGTTCCCATTATGCCGAAGTCTTTCTTGTTAACCGATACAATAGGAAGGAAAGGGAAAAATGAGATTATTAACGAAATTATATGTACATAGAAAGAGAAAAAAACAGTATTACGGGCAGAAAATAAAAGAGATATGATGATTTAAGAAATCGGAAATTTTTTCTGTAGTAATGGTGTTAGAAGATAAGAAAAGAACTGAAAAAATACAAAATAACGGAGAAATATGAGACAAATAAACTGTGGGGAGAAAAATAAGAAGGATATTAAAAAGTACCAATGTTCATTGTGCCCTAAGTGATGATAAAGGTTTTATTATTTTTAATCTTATTTTACTGAAGTTATTCGTATATTAGAAAAGTATGTAAACTATAACGTAAAAAATGAATAATTTTATATTTGTTTGTATATTTTAAGTGAAATCTTATACTTACACATTTCTTGTATGTCAACATTATCAATTGTACCACTTAAAATTAATTCTTTGTGGATAATGTTTGCTGGGATCGCAAAATTTAACGAGTGTTTTCATTTTTGGCTTTCGGAAACGAGATTTTTGTGGATTTTCTTTATCTGATTCCAGATATGAGCGCTTCAATGCTAGACACTTGGCTTCTGAATGGTTTTTAAAACGCTACGTCGTCTCATCATGAGTTATCATTGTTTTTCAGAAGTTTTTATATTGCTTGTAGTGTAAGTTACATTAATTTTATGATCATATATACTACATGTATATAGAAACTGAATAATACAAATTGTTGGCTGCTCTGATATCTTATTATGTGCCTTGACGGTCCTTAGAAGGACTGTTCTGGCGACGTTTCAATGAAATCTCGTTCATAATCTTTCTTGACTCTTGTTCGACTCGAAACAGGACACTTCGTGTAATGTCATTGAAACGTCTTCAGAATAATTTTTCTAAGGATATAGACCAGATACATAGTACGATGTCAATGAAGCTAAAAGCCAAAGATTCATATGGTAACATTGAAATTATCAGGATGAATATTATGTTGTGTACATATATTATATAGATACCTGTATCTATATACATACATGTGTATATACATATATATATATTCGAAACCAGACTCTCGCGGTTGTAAGTATGAGTAACATTAGTAACTGGCTCTCCGCGATGTTGAACAGAAGTTCTCGAAAAAATCGGCGTCTCGACGTTTCGATGACATCTCAATCATCTTCTTCAGGAGTTGTTTCGTAGTGAAGCGTTTTACGTTGACGCTTGACGAGGAAACAACTCCTGAAGAAGATGATTGAGATGTCACCGAAACATTGAGACACCGATTTTTAATTTGGTAATGACATGGTATGTTTGAAGTCTGCAATTTCTGCTTAACAGGAAGAGATCAAAGTTGTGAAACCAACGCCAATTACTCCAAATTCGAGCAAAGTAAATTCTTTACTCGCAGCTAAAGAGATCACACACGAAATAATATCGTCATTTTTAATGTTCCTGAAATAAAAAGACGACCCTAAGGATCAACGTATTGCATCCGAACGGAACACTGTTATTGAAATTTTCAATTTTCTTGTTATTATCGTTGCGAATTTTGATTTTAATAGGCTCGATAGATTTGATGCTATGAAGGCTGATTCTAAATGGCCTTTAAATGTTAGTCGAACTTCTTTTGATGCAGTTACTGTTAAAAGGTTCTGAGAGGTATACTAACATTTTAATCTCACGAAATCGTACACCATTCCAACAGACACTTTATAGGAACGTTTAAGATGAGTTCTCGGAATGCAAGAACAACAGTGAGAGTAATCTCAGAATCGAGACGATTATACTACGCCAGAATAATTTCTACTTCAAACTAAGTGAGCCCAATAGACGTTAGAAATTTAATATTTACTCTCAGAATGTTCATGGTCTTCGTGGTAAGGCTCATATGTTGCTTGCTACTAGTTACTCCGCCTCCTATGATATTATACTTTTCGTCGACACTTGGCTCTGTGATATATCTAACGCGGAATTTTTTTCTCTATGATATTTTGATGCTCGACATGACCCAGACCTTTCCGCAACTGGCAGATCTTTAGGGGGCGGTGTTATGATGATTTTTTCAAATAATGTCACTTATGAAGTTGTTGATATTACATTTAATATGGCATCACCTTTAATTGATTTGCTGATCATCAGTATTACTGTTAAGACTCAGTATTATTGCTGCTTATACTGGTTTATTTCCTCCCGATTTAAGTTTCGATTCTTTAGAGTATTTTCTTGATTAGTTTGAGATTTTCATTTCAGATAAAGGTGTAGTCAGAACCGGTAACTTCAATTTGCCTCACTTTATTTCTGAATCTGGTTCTTGGGATCCAAAACTTAACTTATTTTTATCTTTTATGGAATCTTTAGGCTTGCGATAATTTAACTATTACCTTAATACAAACAATGGAACACTCGATCTGGTTTTACCAAACTTCGCGAGTAATATTGCGATTCATTAGCGCTTATTGCTAAGGATGTTCATCATCTTGCTCTAGACATAACCGTACCTATTGCACAATCCTCCAATCGTATTATTAGATACAATTTTCCCAAAGCTTACTACCATAAGCTCTACTTTAGTTTTTCCGCGACGGATTGGTCCTTTCCTGATAACTATGTTAAGGTTGATGAGGTTCTTCAGGATTTTAACAGCAAAATATAAGCTATTTTGAATTAATCTTTCCCAAAATCTCGTTTAAGCCGCAAACATTATCCTCTTTGGTTTTCCCTTACTATTAGGTAAAGCTTGAACATTAACTCTTATTACCATCAAGAATAGAAATCTAGACAATATAATTACTACAAACTTGAATTCCATAGAGTACAAAGATTGGACAAGGCTGGAATCATGTTAGCTTTAAATTCATATATTTGCAGGATTGAATCAAACCTTTTTGTTGATTCACAGTCTTTTCGGCACTTTGTTCGTACCAAGCAAGGTGCTAGTAGAACTTAAACTTCACGAACGTTAAAGAGTACAGCGATCCAGTACATATTGTTATCGCCTTGACATAGCTTTCTCTAAAGTTTTCTATAAGAGTACTAATTCTGCCTTGCCTAACTTGGCTTCTAGTTTACCACCTTTATGTCTACTATCTGTTTTTCCGACTGAGGTAATCCATAGCATTAGGAGATTGAAGAATAGATTAACTCCTAGTGATGATGGCATTTCTTGTTTTCTGATGAGGGACTGTGCTTATGTGTTGGCTGACCCCTTTAGTAGCTATCCGCACGTCCGTGTTCTCTGACATTTGAAAGATTGCTAGAATATCACCAATTTTTTAAAAGGCGATATTTCCGATATTCACAATTGCAGACTTGATGTCGTTTACTTGCGATTATTTTATCATTTTTACCATTGTAAATAGTTAGCTTCTCTATAAGTGAGATGTGAAACACATTTGTTTAAAAAAATGTAACAGGCAATTTGTTAGAATTAGAAATCCCATTTTTGTGAAAGGTGGGAGACTATCAGCTGATAGAATTCAGTAACAGTTCGAAAAAAAGTAAAGAAAAAGAAAAGGTTCTACCAAACCAGTCCCACCAGCAGTGATAAGAAGGGATAATATTGGACATTCTGCGCTAGTCAAAGAAGGTCGCCAACGTTGTAAATTGCCCAATTGTCAAAACTTAACATGTGTATATTGCAAAAAAATGTCGAATTTACTAATGTTTATCTTAACAGAGGAATTGTTTTTGGAGGATTCCATTAACAAATTTTATTCCTATCTATTCGTTATAGTATCATATTTGGTACAAATTTTTTTGAAAACAAAAATAAAATTTTATCAAATGAATTTTCTTATATTATTTTTGTTCACTTACCTAGTAGACTAATCTTAATAAACTTTTTTTCTGTGTATTTTAATATTTGTCCTCACGCGAGGATATATATATATATATATATATATATATATATATATATATATATATATATATATATATGTGTGTGTGTGTGTGTGTGTGGTGTATGTTAAGCTATAATAGTTCCTGGATATATTTAAAGATAACAGAGATATGTCTCAAGATAACAGAACGAATGTTATTAGAATCGATTCAACGTCACAGAGTTTGTAAATACCTTATCTAGTTAAAGAAAATAAGGAGATATACAAAAGAAAAGAATATTTTTTTATATTTCGACCTTACTCATAAGCTACGAACAGTATACCAACATAACAGTTTCAACGCATACGTACATACCTCCCTAAGAAGTTGGGAAAATAAGAGACACTTTGAAGAAAATAACAGTGGACACTCGTTTCACGTTTCAGGGTCCATTGAAACGCCTTAAAAAGGATATCGCATGAAATTGGGCTCTGGAAAAGGTTTCCTCATAAAATTAAAGAATTAGGAAAGGATCAACTGTAACATCTATTATCGTAAAATTTAATTTTCGATTGACATTCAGCTTTGTATACAAATATTTATATTTACTGGTGTTGGGAATTTATATTGAATCTGTAATTACGTTGAATGTTAAAAGAAAACATTCAAATATCAATAACACCCTATTTACTAAATATGCTTTAGAGATTCACCCTTCATCAAATATACTTGTGTTATTGACGACCGATTCCTTTGTAGGGTTTACTTGTGTAGACAAGCACTTGCTATCTAGGCTATTTGCCAAATAGATGAGAAAATCAATGTTTTTTCATTATTTTTCTGTAACGAAAAGATACGATAAACCCTACAAAGGAATCGTTTGTTAATAATACAAGTTTACCTGATAAAGAGTGAATCTCTGAAACATATGTAGTAAACACGGAGTTATTAATATTGGAACGATTCCTTTTAATATTCATCTATTTGGCAAATTGCGTAGATGGGTGTTACTAATATTTGAATGATGAGATATGTTTTTAAAAAGTCAGTGCGTATTCATTTTTAAAATTAATTAATTGATTAATATGTGAAGACGAATTCTCAATTTTATAACAATAGATACCGGTTAAAAAATAATATATAAATTTTAAAATCATATGTTAAAAATTACAAAAGTCCTTCAGCGAAATCTAGGAACAGTAGAGAATATTGAATAAGTAGGTTTCTTAATTTTTGCAGAAATGCCATTTTTAGCAAATTATGTATTTCAGTTTGAAAATTCGAAAATCATTTTTTCATGACTCTCAAAATAGTGACAACACTTCGTTAATTAAGTCCGAATTAACTGACGGGCCTTCAATAGGCACCAATACCAACTCGACAATACAGTTTTTTATTCAACTATTATGGCATCTGCCCTGTTTCAGTACTTATCGTTTTACGTGCTGTAATAACTAGTTAATTTAATATAAGGTACCGACATCCACTTAGTTCGGATAATTTCATTTCTGATTCAAAGAGGGAAGTATAGTTTTTTTTTCACTAGCGCGAAAATCGTGGTGAATGATGTGAAAAGCAATGATATGCAAACAAATGTATCCGTCCAGTAAAATCCGAAACGATAACTTGATATATATGATATGAACTTTGGGGAATCATCTATGTCAAGATGACAAAACAAGATGGTCAGAGAAACTCCCAGTTTCAAGGAGATTCAAGTGCTCCGGCTGCTAAATAGAGCAATACCGAGGCATTAATTCACGCTTAACTATCTCCAAAGTCCAGTATCCTTGAAATATTCGTTGCAGTATTTTTACCCCCTTGTATAAATATTTAAGTATATCTAGAGTTTCTGCAGGCTGGATTCCGTTGTAACTATACTGCCCTCAGGTAATAAATAAAAGACATTTTCATAAGGTTTCAAACGGAATTGTGTTCTATTAAAGCTTTATAAGACGATTTTGAGAGTTATTGCAGTACTAGATTTAGTCTTTATTGTATAAATAATGTTTGCTTTTCTTTATTACAAGTAGAATTCTGTACCTAATTATTAAAATTATAACTTGCAGTATTGAGCGATTTGTATATTTGCAATTTCGATTTTGCTCTTATGATTTTTATAATTATTTTTTGTAAATCATAATTAATTTCCTCTGTATTTATACGAAATGTTAGCTAAAGTTAGTACATTGCATTACGTAATGAAAATACGTTTAGAACAGTTATCCAAGTAGGTAATGGGAGTTTAATTACTTAAACCAAACTATAAACATTCTGGACAGTGCACAGAATCAACTTGTCGACTATTAAACTGACTTCTTCGACATTTCTCTAATGTCGCAGCAGTGGCGGTATCTAAAACTACCGCGATGTATGTGTGTTTACAAACAGTCTCACCTCACGAACAACACAAAACGTACACGAGAACTGCAGGCCTCACGGCGACTTAACAATAACAATAAACTCCAAGTAATTGTGTTTACCGTCAGCACTGCTGGTGACCCTTACGTTAAGGTCTATCCTATTGTTTGTTTATCCTGATCCTGTACGAACAATGCAGGTAGCTACGTAAAAGGGAGGTTAAAATCATAATTACTGACTCCTTCATGTGTAAAACGAGGCTACAATAAATTTTCAGTTACACCACGTACAAATTACGTAAAAAAAGGTTTTTCTTTTTATTTTCAGCTTAATAAATAAGAGAATAATAATAGTATATAAATTATCTGTAAGATCGCAAAAGCGAGAGCAATTTTGAACAAGATAATTCCTTTGTATCATCTTTGGCAAAAACATAATTTATTGGATTGAAACTTATTATTTCAGTTTGATCATTATGTAAGAAGAATTTTATATTTCATTATCAGGTATTTGAAATTTAAAAATCTGTCAAGAGATTATGTTTTCCTAATTTTGGTATATGATTATATAGACAAAAATCTACCCAAAGAGGTGAAAATATTAATTGGAACCCTATGTGGTAAATTTTTACAATTTGCAAAATATTAATATCATTTTGTAGATTATCGTAAAATATCATCATTGTTAAATGCGATTATGTTTTTCCTTTTGACAGTAAATGATTATCTGTTATGTTGAGTATAAAAATCATTTTCGCCAATTTGTAATCGTTATTGTGATTATTCATTGCATTTGAATGATAGTAATCCATGCTTCTACATTCCTCAACAGTTTAACATCAATTACGGACCCACACTTGTGGAGTGATTTAAGATATTCAGCTGTTAGTATTTATTTTAAACGGGAAGGAATACCACCGGAAAATTTTTCAGATAGCAGTCTTGAATTTGAAATGGAGACCTGACATGTTGAATCAGTAACTTACCACTGAGTGAAATAATTCTCAATTTAAATTTAATCAACTGCTGTAAACCGATAGTTGTAATTTAATAGCGTTGCATTTTAAATTATTTAGATACATGACTAAAGCATTCTTATAATGTACATACCTTCTCAATAAATATTTATGCATTTTTTATGATCGCTTTTTAGGGTTGTCACTTCATATGCATATCCGCTGTGACATGCATCTTAATAGTTCCCATTTGGATTTAACGGTACATTTGAGTTCACTATGAAGACAATCTTCAGTTTTTATATTTTCGAAGATACTTTTCTTTAATTAGGTGACAAAACATGTGAAAGAAATAAAATAAAAATTTACTAATAACCTTCTGAAGAATGATCTAAATACGATATACTTTCGGTAGTTGTGGCATCATTTACATATCGTGAATCTTAATTACTTAACCGTCAGAAACGATATACATTAAAATATTTTGCCAATTTTCTATCGTTCCTTTTATCTCGAGAGTGACAAGTGTGAACTTTAGAACATATCTTACGTTCATAGAATAGCTCGAAAATGTATGTTCGTCAAAACATTTTAGGGAATGTAATAATCGACATGTGTACAATATATATGCCGTACACATATACATGCGTAAATACTCACACGTACATATACACATAAACGTGTATACATTTGTACTGATGTTAATATACCATGTCGATCATCGTATGCGATAGCTTTTCGGCTATCGTACCGTGCGTCTTACCGGTTGTTAGAACGACTGTTTTGGCAACGTTTCAATGAGAACCCGTCCATCTTCTCTTGGCTCTCGTTCAGCTCGAAGCAAGCGAATGAAGTTGGACATTGCCGCTCTGGCTTTTACACGTTCCGTTATCGCTATTGCGGATGGTAGGGTAATACATGTTCTTTTCGCTGCCCTACCTTGCTTGTACATTTGTACAGATATTAATAGTATCCAGGCGGGCAGCAGGAGCTAACTATCCATGGTCACGCTTATTCGAGTTATTGGGCTTTTTCTCCATTTCTATGGCCTCTTAGGGCAGATGTTCACTTTCTGCTATAGTTTCTGTCCCGACAAAATCGATATTGTGACCTGTCATAAACATATGCTGCTCTGAATAATGACGTACATGTCTTCGTTCGTACTGCGTTGCGATATTCTTCTCTACGGATACCTATTTGTCTGTTCTATCATAAGATGTAATAGAAGAATAAGTGTTATAAGTATTAAATATTATGTGAATACTTTCCTTCAAACACTAACAAACCATTTTCTATGAAGCCATCTGAACTACCAACACAATATTGTAAGTCGACGTCCTTTTCCAGATGGATTGTTTAATTCTCTGGTAAGTCTTTCCACAAAGGCCTGTCTATTACATAAAATATTTGTTTCAGTCCATACTTTTTGTCTTGTAAGACCCTCATTCAACCAGGTTTCATCTAAATAGTGTATTTTGGGATCTATATAATGAAATATCTTTTAGATACTTTGGTACGTCCATCTAATGATATCATCTTTTTCGATAAGTGCACTGTTTCTGCTTCGTTTGAGGTATCTGCAATATATAGCAGAATTATATTTAGATATATTAATATACTGCAAATATTCTTACTTAAAATTCAGTTACTTAATTAACCGATATAATGTTGAGCGACTCATATTTGTTAGTTTATTACTCTTATTTCTTTAAGTCAAGACGTTATTCACCGTTGGAGTTTCATTGTCACAAAACAAGTTGTGAACTATTTGAAGAGCAGTAGTTTTAACAACCTTACCAAGAAATTACAATACAGAAGATCTGTCAGCACGTGTGGGAACAAAAAGAAATAACAGGGTGCTAGATCAGGGCTGTACAGCGGATGGCTCAACAATTCAATGTTTGGCCTGGTTGAATATTCAATTGTTTGAACCGACCTGCGAGAGCTCGCATTGGTGGAGAATGATCTGTTGTCCTGTTTTCCTTATTTCTTCAATCTTAGATCCAATATTCATCACCTGTGACAACTTATAAATGTTCTTTAAAGCACCGCCATTGTATTTTTTGTCTTGCATTATCAATTAAGACACTGCATTAATGTTTGCCGACACAACAACATTTGTGGGACGACCTTCACGAAATTTATCGTCTAAAGAATGCCATCCAAGTTTGAATTCACTATACCAACGATATACTGTAGTTTTCTATGGTGCTTCATCACCATATAAAGAATTCAGCTCGTCGATGCATTCTTGTTGAGATAATCCACGCCGAAAGTTATGAAAAATAATTGCACGAAAATGTTCCAGAGGTAATTCTATTTTTTTGCTGATGTAAAATTTTCAAGTTACTGTCAATAATAGGAATAGCGACCGGATAATAAAACTGTCAAGGTTCAATATTGTCAAAAATGACAAGCTTCAAGATGCAATCATCAAATCGGAGGCAACACAAACAGTGTTGCCAGTTCCCGAAATGTAATATTATTTATATTATATGTTATATTCAAGATAAATGAAAAACTTCTTACCGAATATAATAGTGAAGTGTTTCTATATTATAAAATTCGCAAATGTATGCTCTAGTATATATATATATATATATATATATATATATATATATATATATATATATATATATATATATATATATATATATATATATTAAGCCAATAAGCTCCGTCGATTAGAGGTGGCTACCACTTTGGCTAATCGACAGAAAGTTGAACCGTTTCTTCATCGAGTGGTAACGTGTGACGAAAAGTGGATACTTTATGATAATTGGAGACGGTCAGGACAATGGTTAGATCGAGGTAAAGCACCAAGAGAGCATGCACGAGCATCACTTCACCCGCGAAAGATTATGGTGACTGTATGGTGGACCAGTAAGGGTATTATTCACTATTCATTTTTGCAACCTGGTGAAACCATCACGGCAGCGTCCTATTGTGCCGAACTGGAAACTGTGCATGGAAAATTGAGCCGCTTGCAGCCCTCACTAGTCAATAGACATGGACCCATACTTCTTCATGATAATGCAAGACCTCATGTTGCACGACAGACAATCCAAAAACTTTCGGAATTTGGTTACGAAATTCTCCCTCACCCACCTTATTCACCTGACCTTTCGCCAACTGATTTTCATTTTTTCCGAAGTTTAGACAATCACTTAAAAAATAGGGACATCCCTGGCCGGGAGTCTGTAGTAGCAGTGTTTGAGCAATATGTGAGCCGTCAAAACCTAGATTTCTTTCCAAAGGGAATTTTTCAGCTTCAGCCGTTAGCAACAAACTATTGATGTAAATGGAGACTATTTTGCAGAATAAATATTTATATTTTTTTAAATTTAGACTTTTTTTATTCCCTACAAGATCGGACATTTCATATGTAACAACCTGATACATCTTATTGGTGATGAGAGAATTTATGGTATGTACATATTTGAGGGAATATTTGAATTTGGAAAACTGGACATAAGAAATTGAAAACAAAACTATTATATTTTTTAATTGTAATTTGAACACATAAGGTTAGCGTAATTTTAATATTGTATAGTAAAAGTATTTACATTGTATGCTATTTATATTGGTTCATTAATTAAAAGGTTAATTTTACTGTTTGGTACTTAATATTATAACATATTTAATACTGTCATTTTTTGAATTTGATTTATTTTCAGTATATATATATATATGTTAAAGGTGCTTTGGTCGACCGTGTATATGATAATCCAAAATAATAATGTTAGTTGGGTATTCGGTCACTATTAGGAAAATTAAAAACCAATCCTTTGTTTTATACTCAATATTTCGCTGTAACTTACAATTTCATTAGGAATTCTGAAACAATATCATGTACACTATATTTATCATGTTACTAACTGTTATCTTTTCTTACAAAAAACTGGATTAATTTAAAAATCATTAATATGCGATTTGCCATTCTTACTATATACGACATACAAAACCGTAAACTATTATACTATTGCGTTAATTATTAGTGATAGGTAAAGTTAAGAGCATATTCCCCAAATGACTTGCATCTCAAACTAAACTATTTTTTTTCTTTCTTCGAAAAGTGCTAGGCTTTAAAAGAACTAATATACGAGGTGCAAACAAAAAAAAAATATATGAATGTGATGAAAAATTAATCTGTGTGACACTTGACTTTCATTATATTAGATTGCAATAGATTGTACTTAACTAGTTGATATGAGATTTATAATTTATGGTGTTTGGATTTTTACAGATGTGAGCCATTTCCAAGAATATTATTTTCTTGTAGTTGTTTTCTGTTTCAAAAATGACGGGATTGTTAGAAAGTTGTGATCATTATCATTGACATGTGTGGCCAGGGCACACAAGTTCTTGTCTAGTTTGCAATCACTTATGTGCTGAGTCACCCTTTGTTTTATTGATTGCGATGTGTGACCTATGTAACATCCAGAGCAGTCTTTGCAAGATAGTCTATACACTACATTAGACATTGACCACAAGAACATTTTATCTTTGACTTTTGTAAAGATATCTATAATTTTTTTGACATTATATTTTACTATTGTGCTAGAGATATTGGTGCTATTTAATATGCTTCTGGCAGATTCATCAATTATCGTTCTCACCATCCCAACTCCCAAAAATTCAATACTGTAATATCCACGAGAAACCGAATCCTACATATCTCAGATACAAAATTCACAAAAGAAAATTTGAACCATTTATTCAAAATTTTCATAAACAACGGTTATCCTACACCTCTATTGAAACACTTGATATTTAGTAAAAACAACAATTTCTATGATGGACCGCAAGATGATGAGTTACATTCAGAAAGTAAGTACAAAAAGCTACCATATGTTGAGCCATTGACTAATCAGTTAATTAAAATATTAAATAGCACCAAAATCTCTAGCACAATAGTAAAATATAATGTCAAAAAAAGATATCTTTACAAAAGTCAAAGATAAAATTCCCTTGTAGTCAATGTCTAATGTAGTGTATAGACTATCTTGCAAAGACTGCTCTGGATGTTACATAGGTCACACATTGCAATCAATAAAACAAAGGGTGACTCAGCATATAAGTGATTGCAAACTAGGCAAGAACTTGATCAATAAGGTTGATATATAACCCCCTTTCCACATTAACTTTTTAAATTCTGTATACGCATTTCGACAACCAAGTTGTCATCATCAGCAGATAATTTCAAAGTGTCGCACCTGGTAAAACACGGCGAAAAACAACCGTACGAAACGGTGTGGATCGCGTACGGAGTTTGATTTTCGTACGGTTGTTTTTCGCCGTGTTTTACCAGGTGCGACACTTTGAAATAATCTGCTGATGATGACAACTTGGTTGTCGAAATGCGTATACAGAATTTACAAAGTTAATGTGGAAAGGGGGTTATATATCAACCTTATTGATCAAGTCAATCAACCACAGGCTCCATCAAATTCAACTAGGCAAGAACTCGTGTGCCCTAGGCACACATGTCAACAATAATGATGACAATTTTGATTTTAACAATCCCGTCATTTCAGGACAGAAAACAACTACAAGAAAAGAGTATACTTGGAAATGGCTCACATCTGTAAAATCAATCAGTTAAGTACAATCTATTGTATAATGAAAGTCAAGTGTCACACAGATTAATTCTTTATCACATTCATATATTGTTGGCACCTCGTATATTTTTTAAAGGCTAGCACTTTTCGAAAAAAGAAAAAAAGGTTTCCTATGGCAAATCACATATTAATGATTTTTAAATTAATCCAGTTTTTTGTAAGAAAAGATAGATTAGCAACATGATAAATATAGTGTACATGGTATTGTTTCAGAACTCCTGATGAAGTTGTAAGTTACAGCGAAATATTGAGTATAAAACAAAGGATTGGTTTTTAATTTTCCTAATAGTGGCCGAATACCCGACTAACATTATTATTTTGGATTATATATATATATGTATATATACTTATATACAGTGTGTATCAGCCAAATGGAATAAATTCGATAATAACTAAATGGAAGGGTGTTCGAAAAAAGGCTCGGACACGTCGATTGGGATTTTTAGTTGCGTATTTTTTTAAATAAAAAGTTTATATACAGGCTGTGTCATGTAAAAGTAGTCAATACCAACTTTCTTATTTTAAATGCAATACCCTGTCAAATATTAAATTTTTGGTTTCTTTAGAAAATTCCAGACATATTTTATGTACAATGTCCTATACCTATCTTCGACGGTTTCGGAAATATTAAATGTTTTCAGATTAATAATTTTGTTTACAATTAAAATAAGATTTTCACATAATAGTTTGTTTACCGAACTATTAAGTGAAAATCTTTAATTGTACTTGTACTTCGTTTTAAAATACCTTGCCTTAGCGAAGTATTGTCAGTGTCATAGTGTTGTCAGTGTCATAACTGTTTGAATTTCGTTAACTACATTTCAGCAAAATGGTTCATTTAACAGAAATGCACAAAATAATAATTCTGCAGATGATTGGTTATGGAGATAACACACGGACACAAATGGAAGTTGCTCACTTATTTCATGAGAAATTTCCAAATTTGCCGCCTATATCCCAAGGAACAATTAGTAAAATAGAAAAGCAGTTTCGCGAGTTTGGACATGTAAGGCAAATAAAAAAAAGCAGCTGCGAATGCAGTAAGTAATGATATTGGATATTGTGCTTGAGTTTGAAGAAAACCAGCATACTTCTAGTAAACAAGCAGCGTCAATGTTCGATGTTTGCCATTCATCGATTACTCGCACATTAAAAGAAAATAAAATGCATTCCTATAAAATTATACCAACTCAGGAGCTCATGGAAGACGACTTTGATAGGAGAACGTATTTTTGTGAACAAATGATGACAATGTTAAATAACAATGTTAGATAACAATGTGATCCAATTAGAACATATTTTATTTTCTGATGAGTGTACCTTTACGCTTCACGGTCATGCTAATCGTCAAAATTGCCGCTATTGGTCCAGGGAAAATCCTCACTGGATGAGGGAAGAACATACGCAATACCCTGAGAAGGTTGATGTTTGGACAGGAATTGTTGGAGATCATATCGTAGGTCCTTTTTTCATTGATGTAAATTTGAATGGCGACAATTATTTAGCATTGCTTCAAAATAATCTCGTGCCAGCTTTGACAAACTTATATCCTGATCTAGTAAACCCACAAGTTCCAGCAAATACGATGTAGTTCCAGCAAGATGGAGCACCACCCCATTACCAAATCAATGTCCGGCAGTACCTCAACCAAATATTCCCGAATCGGTGGATAAGTAGGCGAGGATCGATGGAATGGCCAGCACGATCCCCTGATCTAACGCCATTAGACTTCTTCTTATGGGGATATGTCAAGAGTATAGTATACAAAACTAAACCCCTCGACTTAGCTGACTTAAGAAGACGAATAATAGTTGCGATTAGATCGGTCACATCTGAGATGTTGAGCAACGTTAGAAAAAATTTTTATTTAAGATTAGGATGTTGTCAAGACGTTTGCGGCGAACACTTTGAACATCTCCCTCCTACAGTGACATTAATGTTTTTCTTGTTATTTTTTACATTATCAAAAATTTTTCAAATTAATCTGAAAACATTTAATATTTCCGAAATAGTCGTAGATAGGTATAGGACATTGTACATAAAATATATCTGGAATTTTCTAAAGAATCCAAAAATTTAATATTTGACAGGGTGTTGTATTTAAAATAAGAAAGTTGGTATTGACCACTTTTACATGACACACCATGTATATAAATTTTTATTTAAAAAAATACGCAACTAAAAATCACTATCGACCTGTCCGAGCGTTTTTTCGAACACCTTTCCATTTAATTATTACCGAATTTATTCCATTTGGCTGATACACACTGTATATTTTTGAAAAGTTAATTGTTTAAATATTTATTTAATTAAGAACTTAAGAATTTATATAGAAAAACATTATGACATTTACACATACAATTATCAGAAAAGATATTTTTTTTATTAATTTGACTTTTTTTGGACATACATATATATATATATACGAGGGAGCGTTTTTATATTCGCGGAATGGGGGACAAGGGGTGGAAATAAAAAAACCAAATTATTTTTCTTTTTCAATATATTCACCTGGAAGACGGATACATTTTTCACATCTTTCAATTAATTTATTTATACTCTCATAAAAAAATGATTTCTCTTTACCTGCAAAATACGCCGAAACTGCCTCCTTGACTTCATCATCGGCAGTAAATTTTTTACCCCGCAGCTCTTTTTTCATTTTCGGAAACAGGTAATAATCACTCGGGGCCAGGTCTGGGCTGTAGGGTGGGTGATTCACAATTTCGAAGCCCACCTTATGCAGGGCAGCTAACGCAACGCCGCTCTTGTGGACGGGCGCGTTGTCGTGCAAAAGCAGAACACCTTTTGTCAATTTTCCCCGTCCTTTCTCTTTAATGGCTTCTTTTAGTCACTCTAATATAGAAGCGTAATATTCTCCGGTTATAGAAACACCTTTATCTTTATAATCAATCAACAATATTCCTTCCGAGTCACAAAATACCGTTGCCATGAGTTCCCAGCTGATTGTGACACTTTATATTTCTTGGGAGGTGCTGTGCCCTTTTTATGCCACTGCATGGAGTCTTGTTTGGACTCAGGTTCATAATGATGAACCCAAGTTTCGTCTCCAGTAACAATTCCACTCAATACACCATCCTTGTCTTCATTACAGAGGTCCAAAAATGCACGCGAACGCTCTACGCGCTGTTGTTTTTGCGGCGGCGTGAGCATTCTCGGCACTCATCTTGCGCTGACCTTAGACATGCCGAGATGATCGTGTAGGATTTTAAAAATTGTTGTATCGGATATCTTCGAGTACAATTTGTTCAACTTTTTGGATAAGTGCTGGCGTGGTCACCTCAATGCTCCTGCCCGGCCTCGGGTCGTCTTCAAGGGATTCCCTTCCTTGTTTAAATAAACTATGCCACTTGTACACCATGGTTTTAACTGGACAAGAGTCGCCGTAAACCAATGACATCTCATTCATTATGGTCGCGACTGATTTTCCTTGGCTGGTAAGGAACTTTATAACGGCACGATATTCGATTTTTTCCATATTTCACTTTTCACTCCTGATTATGTTACTTGGTTGACGATAGCTCAAAGACTAACTGTCTAATAACAATGAAACTTCGTATTTATACTAATCATGAGTCGCTGCACAGGCCACGCCCCCAATGCGCCTACTCACCCCTCTACAACCCGCTCATTCCGCGAATATAAAAACGCTCCCTCGTATATATATATATATATGTATATATATATATATATATATATATATATATATATATACATACAGTGATCGTTGTCTCAAAACTAATTCAAACTCTTTCAAAAAGAATTCATAAATATACATACTTATATAGTAACTAAAATAAATATAAATAGTATATTTATAAAGTTAGTGTATTTAATCATTTAACATTTAAATCAAATCGGTCAATTTTCATATATTTTATTTAGTAGACTTTTACATTTTTTTTTTATAAATATGCGTGAACACAGTTTTTGATAATTTAGCATTTAAAATAAGCAATATATGTATATCAGATCAGCGTTACTGTGATACATGCATACATACAATAAGTTTGAAAGTATTGTGGTTTGAACCGGTACGAAAATTAAAACCTGACGGAGGATAACTAATAGAATTTGTAACAAGTTGTGAAAGCCGACATCATTTATTTACCCCAATATACGATACCGCTATCACTACTACTATCACGTAAATTCCGGGTATTTCACAGGGACTGCTATTTCCCGGATGTACGAATACTATTCAGGCAGTTATACGGGTTTCTCTCGGTATTCCGAATCTCATGTTCACAAAATTATGGAATTCTACAATTTTACCAGAATATCCAAAATATGAAATTTGTTTGCTTATTTGCGCATTTTAATTTTGATTGAGTTTCATAAAGAAATTTTTCGATTTACAATAGTAAATAAATATTTCGTTCTGTAGTTTTTTAGTAACATATTTTTGAAACTAAAATTTTGATATTTCTCATACGACTATTTTTTGCATTATAAATATTGTATATACTATGTGTACATTCATGTATATGGTGTGATATGCGCCTTTAGTTTTTATTTACTCTGGTGCTTATTGAGGAAGTATCTATAGATTGTGAGAATAACATCTAAGTAACCAGATAAATATTCTCATTTGGCATATCCTTGAATTTGGAACGCTTTTTATGATTTCCTTTGCAAATGTTTTTGGGGCTGAGCTAGGTTTCTTTTGAATCAACCTGGCTTAGCATCTAGACACGCAAAACATTCAAACAAGTAAAACGATTGATTAGAACTTATAAACTATGGCTTATTAAGTTACATAAAATTGAATAAGTATATTCGAGAAAGGAGGACCATTTAAAACATTTAGAACAAAGAACAAGATGTGAAATATATAAGAGAAAGAACTGAGGTAATCTTTAAAAATATTCAAAAATTTGATGTAAGCAATAAACAGTAAGATTAGTATTTCATTTATTTACAATACTGTTAAAAAGTTAGAAATTGTATGTAATAACTAATAATATGATTTAGACTCAATTTGCATCTAAAAATGTTTTCAAAAGTACACCGAGTCAATATTTGGATTATAACTATTATATTCAAAGAATTTGTCCCTGAATATAAAATGAAATCAAAATAAGTAAATATACTTGTACTCGCTTATGATAAACATAGCTATCATCGATCTACTCATACGACTTGTGATTTCATTTATTTGTAGCAACGCATAAAATTAATTTAGAAAATACAGCAATTATCTATAATCCAAGATAAAGTAAATCTTGATTTCTTAGTTGTGTTTTTAAAATAAAATAACATTAAATACATTAATTATTTGATACACACATGGCTATCTTCCGCCTAATATCCACAACTTTGTGCTTAATATAAATTTCGAAGTAATTTGTTATTTGAACTTTCGTGTGATAGCCTTATATATTGGTCCCTGCATTGATATTGTTATTAGTTATGCTTTCTCTCGTTCTTCTGTTTATATCATAGAAACCTAGAATTAATTGTTTGCGTTTGAAAATTTTATATTTACGTGGTCATACATCTAACATTATGAGCTCTATCTAAATCCCATTGTTTCTTACGTTTAACTACTCCCGTAAATGGATTCCATTTACAGCTTTCCCATAAATGTTTACGTTGTTTACATAAATTATAATTATGCCGTCCTTTCTTGTATTTCTATAGTTATGTTAATTTAAACTCAATTAGAACTTGCGTTCTAATTGAGTGTACTTTTTTCTCGTTGTTGATAAGTGTAATAACTTGTCTTTTCAGTCCACATGTTATCGTTATTATTGTTATTATTTTGAGGGTTATGTGTCAATGACAAGTTTCATATGCATTCCTGTATATCGTTTAAGTCCTATTGTATAAGAGTACATTCGTGACGTATTTTTTTAGTTATTTTGGCTTTAAGTTTCTTATAGACTAGCTTTGAATACTGTTTATTTTTAATTATGTCTTTCGTGAGCTTATTATCTTGTAAATTAATTATCGAAATCGGCTTTAACGTACTATTTACAGCGTCAGTTGGATTTAGGGCGTTTTGGTAGTCATGGTTTAGGTTGACCCATAACTAGAAACATCGTCTACATCTAATTTTTTTTTATTAATTTCATTTACTACGTATGCTAGAAGTATTTTTCCCCGCCATATTTACTAACATAAACAATTAAAATTTTATCTTCTTTTATTTATTTAACTGCCAAAATACTATCTAAGTAAATTTAATTTATAAATTCTTTTTTTCTATTGTAAACGGAACTTGGTCCAGTTTCAGGAAAACCGTATAATTCCTTTTTATTGTTTAAAATTGCGTTATAGAAAAACCTACATTTTCTCATTTGTTAATATTAGATATTTTACTATCAAGTAAATATTAATTTTTGCATTACCAATATAATTTTACTTATAAATTACATAATCATATTTGTGTTATTTTATCTTTTGTTATTGTATTATTAGTTGTGTTTTGTGCATAAAAAAGTTAGTTTCCCGTTGGATACTGAACTTGTTAACCGAAGAATAGAAAGCAACTGGGGTGAATTGGTGTCAAAAATCTCTAGAGCGCTTCTACGCCGAGAACTTTAAATACGTGTACAATATGTTGGTGGTGATGTTTCTTGGCTTTATTCACATGAGCTAGAAAATAAACGCCAGTTGTCTATTTGGGTGTTCCAATGCGAAGAACAGCCGACAAAAGTCTCTCGTTCTCGAGTTTTTCCAAAAAGATGGTCTCGACATTTGTTTAGAAAGTAGGTCATGTAGCAACAAGTCCTCTACAAGATCAAAGAACTGTTACTGCGAATTGGTTTACATCCATTTGTTTGCCGCGAGTCATTGCTGAGCTTCTAAAAACCAACCCCAAATGACGAACCATCCTCCACGAAGACAAAGCAAGTTCGCACACAGCACGCAAGACAATTGACTTTTTAACGCAACAAAATTGTTGGAGCATCCTCTGTACAGTCCGGACCTAAGTTGCAACGATTTCTTTGCCTTTCCGAAAATCAAGAATGGACTGCGTGGTTAAAGGTTCCAATCGTCAGAAAGAGTAGTCTATGCCTTCAAAATCGCAATTTTGACTGTATCAACAAACAAGTGGAACAACTGCTTCCAGAGCTGGTTCGAGCGCATGTAAAAGTGCATTAATTTTCGAGGTGAATACTTCGAAAAACAATGAAGCCCTTAAAAGCTATATACTGTTTTATTCCAGTTCTATACGCAAACTTTTTTGACAACCCACGTAACGTACAACGGAGTACGAGATTCCTTGTTCCTCTCCCCGTCGCCTATTTATTTAACAACCGACACGACTGTCTTCAACTGAGCTGGCTGCCAAGCTGTACCCTGATTGGACAACTTTGGGTAATCAAATTTACCCGTAGTGGGTTTTATTCTTTATTTTTATTTTTAATAAGATGCGGCTTTTCAAAAGAGTGTTATTGTTTATAATACACCATATTCTTTTACATTTTGTTAAGATTGTTTTTTCTGATTTTCCACAAAGATTAGTTCTAAGTTTTACGAAGGCTAATGCTGATTACTATCACACTACTATCGTAGTGTAGGAAAATATTATGAATAAATAAAATGATTTCCGAACCGAATTTTTGGTTTCTTATCCATTTCGGCTATTTTTTCAACAGAAGGTGTATTTCCAATTGCAATTATTTCATACCAACCATGTTATTGTTACACAAGGTACCCTATCCTAAGTCTATAGCAAATATATATTTATTGTCATATTATGAAGATAAATTCGATTTCTTGTTTTTCAATATCTATTACAATTCGCATTAAGTGCAAAAACGAACAAAGGGCCCGTCCATTAAATGAGACAGCTTTCAAAAATGACAGTTTCTTTCGTACCATTTTAAGAGAAGATTTTTCAATATCTACCGTATTAACTGTCCGCTTTTCTTCGGAAAAGAGAGCGTATATTTCAATTTCTCCTGATTCAGACAAAGTGAATGAACAAAGATAATGGACGATATCGTATATTTTTCCAGTCAAACAAAGTTTAAAACTTTCCCATTTCTCTCCCTTTTCCTGTACTTCCACCTTTCGCGAAACGGCGAATGGGAACTGACAAAATATTTTTTCGTGGCAAAATGTAAGTAGACTTTTTCTAACTAAGCACTCGGAGTATTTTTTCAAAAGAATAAGTTACAGTTTAAGAATAATTTAAATAAAGGATAAACTAGAACTGCGCATTGTACAATATTTCTATTTAATAAAAGAACAAATGTGTTTTGTTACACGAGATAGATGCATGCAATCCATTTGCTTATAAACAATTATAATTTTTTCAGGTTAGTTTAGTTTTAAAGTCCTATGTACAAAGCTGTTTTCTATCCTACAATAATTACAGTAATCAAAAGGTCGAGAAGCTATAATAAAAATCTGATTTCTTTTATTTGTTTGGGTATTACTCATTCAAAAGGAAATTAAACTACTTCCATTCCTATAAGTATATAATTTGAAGTACTTTATCTCTTCACACAGTAATTTAAAATAATTATAAACTTAAATTCGACTCTATAATATTTACACATTAATAAGAAGCAGTTTAGTATTACACTTTATGAACACGTTAGATTAATATGTTACATGTCTAAATATTCATAAGGAGATAGATAAATTCAGTGAAAGTAATAGATCACAAAACAAATTGTTTGATAAGTATATATGCATGTGTATTTTGCTGTCTGTGATTCGGCTTCAACAATGAACAATTAGGATTTCGTGTGAAAAGGTCTCTCTCTTTTTTCACATAAAATTACAATTGTTTGTTCGCTTTTGAGTAGATCATGATTGAATTACGTGTATGCGAATCGATGTACCAGGATAGTTTGACAAGTAGTGAGAATGACACATAAGTGGCGCTCTAATTGGTAAAACAAATGCACTGTAATTTAGGTTGGCTATCTATATGTCTACATTCCGATATTTAGATAAATCGGTTGATTAGTTTATTTTTGACAGCTGATCGAAAAAGAAGCAACACGTCGTTTTGTTAAAATGGAAAAAGCAGGGTATCGTGCGGTGATTAAATACTTCGTAATTAAGGGTATGAAAGCTACCGAAATAAAAGATAAGTTACGGGAAACATTAGGTGAATCTGCTCCATCATCCGCCACAGTAAGTAGATGGGTAAATGAATTTGAACGTGGTAGAACAAGCTGTGTTGATGAAGCGCGCTCTGGAGCACACAAAATCGTGACTTCTAAAGGAACGATTATAAAATTCCATAATATTATTACGCAAGATCGACGTCTCAATGAGAGAGAGATAGCAGACATGGTAAACATTTCAACAGAATGTGTACACCACATTTTAACGAAAGAATTGGGCCTTTCCAAGCTCTCGGTAAGATGGGTGCCGCGATTGCTTACGACTGATCAAAAGTTCACTCGTTTGGGCATTTCCAATGAGTGTTTGGACCTTTATAAGCGGAATCCGGTTGATTTTTGTAGGTGATTTGTTACTTGCGATGAAACTTGGATATACTACAGTACACTCGAAACTAAACGAAAGTCGAAACAATGGTTAGAACGTGATTCTGCACCTCCAAAGAAAGCGAAAACAACTTTATCGGCAAACAAGGTGATGGCATCAATTTTTTGGAATTCAAAGGGCATTCTGCTCATTGATTACCTTCAGAAAGGTGCCACAATAAACGGACAATATTATGCAGAACTTCTACAAAAATTAAATGTTGAGATTCGTGCTAAACGGCCAGGAATGGTAAAGAAAAAATTCTGTTTCACCAAGACAACGCTCCCTCGCATACCAGCACAGTTGCGATGTCCAAAATCTACGAGTGGCATTTCCAATTAGTACCGCATGCGCCTTATTCGCCGGATCTAGCCCCTTCCGACTTTCACCTTTTCCCAAAATTGAAAACGGCACTAGGTGGGAAGAAATTTTCGTCTAACGACGAGCTTATCATCTTCGTAAATGAGTATTTTGCAAGCCTTCCGGAATCGCATTTAAGAGATGACATAAGCGCATTGGAGCACTGTTGGAATAAATGTATTCGTTTTTTTTTCCATTCTCACTACTTGTCAAACTACTCTCGTATATGCTTCTAGAATATTTTTCTAAACAGTTTTTTGGCTCCATTTTCCCCAATATCTATGCGAATCTATTAAATGGAAATTCCACATTCTTTCTTATAATCTGATTATTGTCCGCTGATATAATTTTCATGTAAGCTTTTGTTTATTTATACTGTTTGAACAAGGAAAACGCAGGCGTATATGCGTATTAGGTGATTTGTTGTTTAAATACAAAGAAAACTGCGAAAGTTTGGCTATATCGTTTCTCATCGTTGGAAAACTTCGTATGTGCCAGTACTTTCAGCTCAATTACTGCTATATACTCAATACATACATACTATGGAGCGTAATTGTCTTTTATTGTTACAGCTCCGTGTGCTCCACAATGTAATAAATAAACACTAAATTGAACTTTTATCTCCTTCAACATTTTTGCTCCCCTATTCATACACCGCTGTATACGTGCCTTTCATTGTTCAAAACAATGCTGTAATTCATCGGTTGTCAGCCTCTTTAACAATACTGCGATTTTTGTTTTTACACGTTCAACAGACTGAAAATGTGTTCCCTTTAAACGCACTTTTCAATTTTGGGAACAGGTAGAAGTGATATGGTGCGAGATCTGGCGAATACGAAGTACGATCAAGCACAGCAATACGCTTGTCCGCTAAAAGCTGCACAGATAGGGCATTGTGATCTGGTGCGATATCCTGTGAAGAATCCACTAGTCATTCTTTCACAAATCCGGTCTTTTCTTTTAAGTTCGACGAGGAATTTCAGGTTAATTCGCTGCTCGATTTTTATTTCAACCATTATGTCCTCTAAACTTAACGCTGGAAAGTAAACTAAAGCAGACAGAGACAAAACTATGAGTTTTTGCTTGGGCAGTATCAAGGTCAATGACCAACGGCCTCTCCCGATGCGGCTGCGTGAAAGATGGAGCACAGTCTCGTATTTAATTGACATATCTCGTATACTTCAGAGGGGACATCGTAATAGTAAAGATAGGTTTCACCTCTTCTCAGTGTGCGGTTAGCATAATGAGATATTCCACTGTTTAACTTCTAAATCGTTTTGCGGCATCATAAAACGCGTCGTGCCATCTCTTAGCTACTTATTTAAGGTATGAGATACTAAAAGGAAATAATCTGTTTGATTGGCCAGACGTTCTTCTATCTCGCGATAACCGACGACACTAGGCGTCCTGATCTCGTCGGATCACCTTCCATGCTAAAATTTCTTATTTAGATATCCTTACTATAGGTATAATCATAATATAACACAGAAGCCACTTTCTCAATATTCAGTTCATGGGCAAAGTTGTAGCATCAAATTGCCCGATATGACATAGAGAAATATAAACGCTGTCACAACTCAAAGGTAGCTAGCTAATCGAGAGCAAATCGCTGAGTAGCCTTAAAGAAGTCTCAACCTACACTGAACTTGTCATGGCTTGCAACAATCGGTTGCATCACATTACAATACTTCTGTGGTAGCTTATACATATATAATGTATCCAATTGACTCGCAGATGTAGTCCTATAGTGGTATAATGTAATTTATATAATATTAACTACTAATTAGACATAATTAATGGTTATGATGCTGAAAATTGTATAAAAACCATTTAGTGGTGGAGTTTTCTTCAAATAAATGAATCCAAACAAATAAGAGATTAGAAAAACTATCTCATCGATACAACAAAAATCGAATGATCACAAGTTATAGCCATTCGATATTTATATGAAATTTTAAACGCATATAATTCATACAATTCAACAAAAATTTACATTAAGTACTCGTTTTGCTGAAAAATTTAATAAACCCTTAATCGGGAAAATTTTTACTGTAATAATTTCTGCAGATCGTATCGTATCTACGCGTGGAAATATAATATTCGATCACAATTTCCAAATCATTTCGTTTCAGTACGATGGCCCGCAGAAGAATTTTTTAATTAAAACGTGTATGCCTTATGAAATATTATTGGAAATTTAATTCGACAATACAGGAAGTTGTTTCAGACACTGTATGCATTGAAAGGGACCCAAATAGGAAATTATACATTTTTATATTTCGTATTTTCGCGTTGGTTTTTGTTCGAGCGCCTTGGAAATATTTATTCGAACAAAAATTCAATTTACAAAAATTAACAAGTCTGACTGAATAAAGAGCTAGTTGCTCTATCTAAAGACTTTCTTGGAGAAAATTATTAGAAAATATCAAAGCTTCCTGGAAATGTTAATTCAACGCTATGCATTGATAACGAGTATTTAAGTAAACATTAACTGAAAACATTAAAATTTAAGTTTTCTAGTACATTGAATTAATAATTTATTTAGGACTGGTACCAATTTTAACCATTCATTCTTTTTATATTTGTTCTATAAAGGAAATTAAGACTGTTACAATCTTAATCTTAAAAGTATGATTTCGTGTTATAATGAAGATTTCGCTTCTCTTTTGAAAAACTTTTTACGAGTTTCGGTGCTATGCCCTACTTTTACATTTGGAGCAAAGGTTTCTCCTATCAAATATATATTTATGAAAACGTATATACAAATTGTGCTGTTAGGTGACTGCATATGTCGGATCAATTTTGTTTAGGACTTTTGTCGCAAATTATACACACAGGCTGTTTCAAAAAGAATACACGTACTTCGAATGCATATATTTATTAAACTTTAAGACATACGAATATGAAACTTTACGCACATATTTACGAACCTCTCAAGATCAGATTACAGATGTTCAATATGTCTTCCATTAGCGACACGAACAATATCACATCGATACTCAAATTCCTGACATACTTGAGCAAGCATGTCCTTCGACACTGATGTTATGGCAGTCGGAGCCGGTTCTTCAACTCTTCAAGGTTCTGTGGAATTGGTGGTACATAAACGTTGTCTTTAACGAAACCCCACAGGAAGAAGTCACAGAGTGTTAAATCCGGTGACCGTGGAGCCCTGCTGAGACATGTTAAGTCGCCAGATTCTTGACGACCAATCCAACGGTTCGGTAGAGTTCCATTCAGATATTGACGCGATTAGAACCTAAAATTTTAAAGTAATTGTATTTACTACGAATCTTTTGGTGAGAATTTCGCCAACATTCCATTAAACTGGTGGAGAAGTGAAAGTGAAAAAGTTTTATTTAGCGACTACATAAAATTGAATTTCATTAATTCAAATATGTGTATAATTTGGCCCTGTAATCCACGGAACTGCAAAATCAATTTTAAGCATAGGGAAGCTAAAATAATATTGTACATCTGTTTCTCAGGTGATGTAGTCGGCTGTTTTAATAAAATAGATGGAATAGTGGACCGCTTTATTTATAAAGATATATTGCAGACGATGTATATGCCGAGTAGAAAACTCCGCTTCGATAGGCGTTTCAATAAGATAACAACCCGAAATACCCATCGCAGCTAGTTAAATAGTGCTTAATTAACAGTGAGATTCAAGTTCTTGACTAACCTGCCAAGTCACTAGACTTTAATCCCATCAAGAACCTGTTCGGAATTTTAAAATGCAATGTTTCTGGTCAATGTTTTCGCAACGAAGAAGAACTGTTCCAAACTATAAAAATGAAATGGGAAAGGATTCCCGAATGCACTTTTATTAATTTAATTTCCCTTCTGCCACCCAAATATGCGGATATGGTAAAAAGTTCGTATATTAAATTTTTATTTGTTGTGATCTGTATAAACGAGATTATTCTCAATCCTAAACAATAAATATTTGATATATGAACTTTTTTATCTCCTAGCTTGTAACAATTCTTCCTCGCTGCGAAAACATTGACCAGAAACATTGCATTTTTAAATTCCGAACAGCCTTAAACAGCTAAAGGTAATTAAAGCTAAGTAGCACACGTCTATAGCGTTTCCTTCTGAATATTCAATTTTTATGAAATACTGTTTTTACCTATTAACTTTAATAAAGAATAAAAAAACCTTTGTGTTACTGAATTCGATGCTTTTGTTTCACACAGAACCCTATATATTGACAAGCTTTGAAAGCTCAAAACTTAAAAAGAAAGACACTACAGGTAGATAAGAAAACTACCATGATAAATTTGATTTCTCAAGGTTGTCTTGTCAGCCAGCTCAGTGAATACGGTTTTGTCGGTTGTTGAAAAAAGAATATGAACGTCACCTTGTTAATAATTTAAGCCATATCTTGTAGATTTCTACATTAGGATGGGCAATAAGAAATCTCGTACACCGTCTTAGGAAGCACGCGTTCCAATAAATATACACAATCCAACAGGCAGAAGATACAGAAACTAAACGTACAAGTAGAATGAGGTAATTATGCTTTTAATTAATCAAACGGTTAAATTGCAGGTAACAGTAATTAGTGTAAATATCTTATTACCTCCTCCTCCTTCGTTTTAATAAATAATAATAGGGATATTATTTAATAGAGAATATTTATTTGCACGTGTTGGTTAGTCAATTTATTACGAGCGCGTATTTGGCTAGCTAAAGCACTGTAATAAATGCAAATAAAAGACAAGAAAGTAATATAATTGAATGTAATGTGAGGAGTTAATAATTAATAGTTGTGTACAATGAGCATCAAAAGTCCAGGACGTGTGCTAAGCTGAAAGAAAGATTATTAGTGGAATAAAACGACAGAAATGCCTTTAAAATTTTATTCACAAGTTAAATGAATTCTTAAAGCTTGAATGTGTTAAATAGAAATAGTTAACAAGAACGAGAGCAACAAATAAAATATGATGAATGTAATAGCAAAGCTGTAATAAACTATAAGTCTAACGATATTTAGCTGGTTAATAAAGTATACAAAGATTTAGATTAAAATACTTGTACTTGCGTGTTTACGTATATGTATATATCCTGGATCAGGAAGCTGTGCTTATATTCCGCGTTCGCGGAATTAAACACGATGTCACAAGAAGCGCGAATAAAGGTTCGCGGCACAAACACGTGAAAGACGCGTGTAGTCTCAATGACGACAGAAAAGCGAAGAGAGTGGTTCTTTTACGGCTATGGCTTTATAAGGAACCGACCCCATAACTGAGGGGGTATTGGTCATTTTTGAATTAACCAATAGCAAACAACAAGGAAAAATTCGCTTATATTAAAATTGTGATCTTAATTCCAATATAAGCATTAAGCAAATTATCTACACAGAATAGTAGACGTGTATTCTGTGTAAAAGAAATACCAAATTGGGATTGGTATTTGAATCGCGAATTGCATTTAGAAATCAATATAACTAAGTTGATATCGAATTCAGTGAAAAGTTGGTCATTTCAAGTATAGTCTTGGTATCTGATTTCGGTGTTTATTGCAGCCTTGATCATTCGTACGTGACTAACACAAAAGGACTCTGCATCTGAATATATATACGAGGACCGGACAAATAATGACAGTATAATAATTTAGGAATTCAAGATCGAATTGTATTTTAAATTAAATAAATTAATCTTAAAAACGATATAAAAAATTATTATATATAGAGAGTGTAACAATCTAAATTTCATCACTCAGTAGTCGAATGATGAATGAATGATGAATTTTTATTGACCTGATAGGATAGGATCCCATGTAGTAAGTGCATAAGGACGTACATATATACCAACAAACATAAAACTGAGCAGAGCGATCGGCCTTGAATGAGTCGCCATAAATATTCCCTTATGTACTTATTACGAATCTGGTGCCTAGACAAAAGTCACACAAATGTACTCATTAGTCGAGAGTTGATAAACTGATGTAAGAATAACAAAAATGAATATGCTAAGCAGTTTTTTTTTTACCAGAACTGAGCCGAGTTTCGTTTACATGAACAAAAAATACTCTTCTAAAATTAATTATCAAACTTGTCTATTCTACGTAATAAGCAATTTTAACACGTTTAAATAAAACAAATAAATAAAGAAAACACAGAGACAATCTAGAGAATTTCCAACTACTTGAAAATTTGGTCTATAAGATCAAGTTAAATTTATTAATATTGTTTAAAATTTTTATAATTTAATTTAATAAAAAGTATCACCTAGAAAATTTATCGTGAAAAACAGATTGGAACAAAGTATTTCCAGGTAACACAGGAAAGTTAGTTCGTGGAATGGAGACGCCACAATTGTACAAACAACAATAAATAGGCTTACCTGATTTCATCGTGATGTCATCGATGTTTTCTGCCAGGCAACCTGCGGATAACGTGGTGTCGCCCTTGCGATGAAAGTATACACTTACATGAGTGCCGATCAGTACCAAACACCCTAAAATAAAGATAACAAAAGAATAAATTAGAACAAATCCATAACGTGCTCAAGGTAGCGATATATTACAAATCATATTTTCTAATTCAAGGGTCCAAAAAATACGGGTAAAATCAGAAATGTTTTCCGATCACGTGATCACTCTTGTATGAAATAAGATGTCGACAGAAAGTGAGGATGTCAAATTAAATACTATGTTTATACTGCTGTCATATGCGATAATGATATCTAACCAGCAAATAACAAATGTAAAAGCTACCTACGTACATAGGTTACGTAAGTGTAAACTTACAAAAATGATGAAATAAATGATAAATTAGCTGTTAGAATAATAACAAATAATAACGGTACAATACAAGGGATATAACAATATCGGAACCGCAGAGAAGACAAACTTCGTAAGTCAAAAGTCAAAACACTATTTTATCTGTATTATACGTGACACGTATGCATAATACACATGTTCTGCATACGTCTGTTTCTATTTTTTCACAATTTCTTAACAAGATGTAGCACGTAACTCTATTAGAAAAACTTTTCTTTCTTTAACACATGTGACTACCGATGAATTAGGCAAATGCCGTTATACGAGGATAGTTTGACAAGTAGTAAGAATGACACATAGGTGGCGCTCTAATTGGTAAAACAAATGCACTGTAATTTAGGTTGCGTATTTATATGTATACATTCCGATATTTAGATAAATCGGTTGATCTAAATATCGGAATGTATACATACAAATAGGCAACCTAAACTACAGTGCATTTGTTTTACCAATTAGAGCGCCACTTATGTGTCATTCTTACTACTTGTTAAACTATCCTCGTATAACGGCATTTGTCTAAATAATATATAAATAGGCAACCTAATTTACAGTGCATTAGTTTATTTTTGACAGCTGATTGAAAAAGAAGCAACACGTCGTTTTGTTAAATTGGAATAAGCAGAGTATCGTGCGGTGATTAAATACTTAGTAATTAAGGGTATGAAAGCTACCGATATAAAAGATGAGTTACGGGAAATATTAGGTGAATCTGCCCCATCATCCGCCACAATAAGTGGATGGATGGGTAAATGAATTTAAACCTGGTAGAACAAGCTGTGTTGATGAAGCGCGCTCTGGAGCACTCAAAATCGTGACTGCTAAGGAAATGATTATAAAAATCCATAATATTATTACGCAAGATCGACGAGTGTTTGGACCTTTATAAGCAGAATCCGGTTGATTTTTGTAGGCGATTTGTTACTTGCAATGAGACTTGGATACACTACAGTACACCCGAAACTAAACAACAGTCAAAACAATGGTTAGAACGTGGTTCTGCATCTCCAAAGTAAGCGAAAACCATTTTATCGGCAACAAGGTGATGGCATCAATTTTTTGGGATTCACAGGGCATTTTGCTCATTGATTACCTTCAGAAAGGTGTCACAATAAACGGACAATATTATGCAGAACTTCCATAAGAATTAAATGTTGAGATTCGTGCTAAACGGCCAGGAATGGCAAAGAAAAAGATTCCGTTTCACCAAGACAACGCTCCCTTGTATACCAGCACAGTTGCGATATCCGAAATCCACGAGTGGCATTTCCAATTAGTACCGCTTGCGCCTTATGCGCCGGATCTAGCCCCTTCCGACTTCCGCCTTTTTCCAAAATTGAAAACGGCACTAGGTGGAAAGAAATTTTCGTCTAACGACGAGCTTATCATCTTCGTAAATGAGTATTTTGCAAGCCTTCCGGAATCGCATTTTAGAGATGACATAAGGGCATTGAAGCACCGTTGGGATAAATGTATTGCTCTTTTAGGAAAATATATTGAAAAATAAAAATTATTTTGTATTTAAAAAATTCGTTTTTCTTTTCCATTCTCACTACTTGTCAAACTACCCTCGTATGTTGTTTTTTCAACGTTATTTAACTTTAGTGACTCCAACAGTACTTCCTTATGTACTTTATATTCAGTTTCACTGTAATTCGTGCGTCGATCCCAAAACCCTCAAACTTCCAAGATCGTGTCTTATCTAGACATACTCTGTTTCAAAGCAATGTGCAATTGAAACACGTGTTTCAGGTAGGAGGATTTGATAGTAAAGTGATATCTATGATTTGACAATGAACGCCAAACTTGCGCACATCTATGCCCAAAGAAACTAACACAACTAAACCAATACACTACTGTACAAAAGAATGCAACAAACGAATGAAATGTAAATATCGTAATATTATTAAGAAAAGAATCGAATTAATGGTACAGAGTGTCCTAATTCACACAAATAAATGCTGATAATATCTTCGCTAAAGTTAGGGAAAAATATATCAAGATTTATCTGAAAAATAAACAAAACGTAACACCATGTCTGTATTTATTTCCTGTTACATATTCAGTACAAGTATAGATTACCAAATAGGTAATTTGAGATGAAAACCGCACCCTTTGCTGCTTTTCCTCAACACATTACGTACATACATAGATGGGAGCACCAAAGGCATCTAATCTCGCGATAAAATTGAAATTTTTGGAATAATCATAGCATCATTTCAATGAAACTAGTTATTTATTTATGAAAATGCATTCCAAAAGTTAGGATAAACATGAATTGAAATGTGAAATGTGAAAATTGAAATTCGGTTTTATATTTTAGTGCGAAATTTATATTATATTGTACTTCGTAAACAGTCTGAATAGTTTATAACTAAAATAAAGAAAAATATTCACAATGAAAACTGATACATACTTGATGTATTCTATTAAGATTTGTCTGAAGAAAAATGCATGAAATAAATTTTAATTTTTTCTTGTACCGAAAACTTTAATAGTTGAATTCAATATTGCTTTTGACAAGCTTCACTCTGAATCATTCAGAAAATCGTAGTAACAATTTATAATACTCTACTCAGTTTTATTAAGTAGCATATAAATTTAATGTTTGCTACTACATCATTTTTTATATCATATTAGGTATTTTGAAGTTGCGCTAGTTAAAATTTTAACGCTCAGGAAACATTACTTTAGAATGTATTGTAAGCGCCACAGGGGTTAATGTTAAAGTGATAATACTTTTTCCAGATTCTTCTGTACATACAGGAGAAACAAATGAAGTAAGTCACTGACGCTGAACTCATAGAGGGAAGCAATGCAGGGAGAGCATTCTCTTTTAAAACGAAAGCCTTCTGCAAAAACCTCCTAGAACGGAAATCATCATTAAAAAAATAATTTATTATGGGTACAAATATTTATATAAAAATGAAGAGTTTTGTTACACGACATACGATTATAAAATAACATAATGTGATTCTAAGTTCCAAAAAGTTTAGTTTCAAATTGTGGAGCATAAATGCTGGCATATTGTTATTTTCTTAATTTTCTTTAAGTACCAGGATTAGTATTATTTTTGAATATAACTAAAAGTAAATAAACTCAAGTACTCACTCACTTTTCTAAATTTCTAGCAAAGTGATGCACATTACTTAGAGGCAGCCCAGAGAGAAAACAGCTGTAAATAAACATTTAAGTGCATTAAATGACAAACATTACACAGCAAAATACTGAACAAGTTGAAATAAAGTTAAATAAATAGAATAAAGACATGGTGATATTTGATAGCAGAAGAGGCGGTATAAAATTATCCGGAGATACTAAGTGCTTCGAAATTCACTCATGTGTATTCATTAAAGGTTTTCAGTACCACCACAGAGTGCATTGAGTTCAATCTGACCAAAATAGAGTTACTGCTTAATACATCTAAGTAAAATAAAAACCAACAGCTTTATTTATAAAACTGTTTCCTATCTGTTAATTTGCGACACAGGACACTTAAGATACTGGACGTGCTATCCGTGAAAAATAGATATATGTATGTTGTACAATTGTACGAGGGTAGCCGTTTATATTTCGGGAAGTGTGAAGTTTGTCGTTTTTGACAATATGTTTACCTTGATAGTTTCATTATTTGGTCGCTATTTCTATTGTTGACAATTTTATGTCAGCGAAAAAAATGGAATTAACTCTCGAACATTTGCGCGCAATTATTTTTCATAACTTTCGGGGTGGATTATCTCAACAAGAATGCATTGACGAACTGAATTCTTTATATGGTGATGAAGCACCATCGAAAACTGCAGTATATCGTTTGTATAGTGAATTCGAAATTGGAAGGCGTTCTTGAACGATCAATTTCGCGAAGGTCGTCGCACAAATGTTGTTGTGTCGGAAAACATTAATGCAGTGTCTGAATTGATATTACAAGACCGTCATGTGATATCCCGTGAGATCGAGGCATCTCTATATATTAGTAACACCACCGTGCACAACATCCTGCATGAGCATTTAACCGTTCACGTTAGGTATAACATAATTTGGCAACCGCTCAGAAAAGGACTCCACAAACCGAAAACGACAGATCATTCTCCACTATGATAATGTGAGCTCTCATAGGTCAGTTCAAACAATTGAATATTTGACCGAGCAAAACATTGAATTGATGAGCCATCCTACGTACAGCCCTGATCTAGCACCCTGTAATTTATTTTTGTTTGTACACGTGAAGAATAAACTTCGTTGTCAACGGTTTTCTACGCTGGAAGAGACAGTTGAGGCATTCAAAACTCATATTTTGGAGATACTACATTCAGAGTGGCAGCAATGCTTTTCGGATTGGTTTAAACGAATGCAAAAGTGCATTGATTTTCAAGAATATTTTGAAAAGCAATATAACTATATTCGATAATAAAAATTTTTTTTTGTTTGCTGTTCCCGAAATATAAACGGCTACCCTCGTATCAATAAAAGAAATAAGTAAAACGTAGATATAAAAGTATTATTTCACAGATCTTTTGCATATTGATTCATAGTTCTTTTAAAGACCTAATGTGATCATACGTAATATGTATATATATATAAACAGATTTACAGTATATCGCATTAGAAATATTTGTAAGTTTTGCTTACTCCGTATTCTTTTCTTTTGAATAATAAACAAATGCGCACACATCATTAATACTGAAAAAGGTCATTCTTAGCATCCATCATGCTTCAACAAATCATTATAGCTTTTGTAATTTTTTTATCTCTTCGAACGTTGTTGATACATGATTCTCATTTTCTAAGTTTATAGCGCCTACGTCATCATTATACGATCCAAATTGTTTCTTTTTCGTTATATCTTCCACAAAATGTGCGCCTGTCAGTTTTCCACATGTAGCTACTTCATTATCGACGTCGATGTATGTTTCATAGTTGATGTTGGTTACCTCCTTGTGCCCCTGTTAGATCTTCACACGCAGCTGCTTTATAAATTGACGTCGATGTATGTTTCATAGTTGACTTTTGTTACCTCCTCCAATCTCTATAGTACCGAAAGTTTTTTGTACAATACTATCAGACTCCATTTCGTCAGTTACGTGAGAGTTTTATGAAAAGAGTTTGTAATTCTCTTCGCATTCAATTGTTCCCATGCTTTCCTTAACATGTTTCTAGTGTCTAAAATAAAAGGTTGCGCATTAGCCGTATAATCGTCAAAGATTTTTAAAACTACATGATTTTGATAAAAATGTTTATGATTAATAATAATGCCCCGATTCGTTTTGATTGCACGATTGATGTGACATTTGTAGGCAAGTTGACAATATTAGAATATTTTAATATCGGAATCTTGTTATGCGTCGTGAAGTTTTCAGCATGTAAAATAATCTTTCGGTTCTTATTTAAAAGTTTAAGTATATTTCAAACAGTTTGAAATCCATTCGATTCGTATCGCAGAAAGAAACTTTTCACATTTTTAAAACATTTTTTTTATATTAAAAAATGTTCCAGAAATTCTGTACTATAAAAGCGTCCATCAAGGAGGTCTGCCACTGCAAGAGCATCAGTAATTATTACCACGTTTCCAAGGAAGAAGTTCGTCATTGGAATGCGATCTAGGTTTAAAGTTTTCCATAACAGAGGCGTTCTTATATAGTGCCCTGCTTGTTCGATTCGACCTAATTTGGACGCAATTTCGATTCGATTCAATTCTGTTTTGTGAAATCTAAAGCAACTAGATCTATGCGATTTTAGTTAAGAACGAAACACTAAACACTTATACGTATAATCCTAAGCTTTTGCAACAATTAAGGTAGGGCATTTCATTTCGATGAAAAAAGAGACTGTTTATATTAGTCAGTTCTTTCATTTCTGATCCAAACATGTAATAATAAAGGATGTTTCAAATTGCACGGTTTTTTTTAAGAATAAATAAAATATAGATGGCGCACGGAATTTGTCGGGTGTGTGGGCATTTTAAAAGTATGATGTATGGCATTTATAAAAATAGCTTCGTACAAGTGTCAACGACGCGTTCAAATTGTTGAATTATTTTATGAAAATCAGCGTTCTATGAAAAGAGTTTTTAGAAAATTACGTGAATTTTATGGTTTACATAATCGTCCATCTGAAAGCACTAATGGTCGAATTATTAAAAAATTTCAAGAAACCGGTTCCGTGGAAGATCAAAAAAGTGAAAAATACAGCCGTAGTGATCGTTCACATGAAAATATTGATTTGGTTCGTGAAAGTGTTGCTGAAGATTCTGAAATGATCATAGACGACGTTCACAACAACTTGGACTTAGTGGATCGACAACATGGCGAATTTTACACAAGGATTTAGCTCCGAAGGCATATAAGGTTCAAATAACACATGAGCTGAAGTCATTAGATCATTTAAAACATCGTTCATTTGTCAATTTCATCAATGAACAACCAGCCGATTTTTCTCAAAAAATAATGTTTTCTGATGAGGCACATTTTGAACTTCATGGCTATGTTAATAAACAAAATTGCCATATCTGGGATGAAGATAACCCACGAATTATTCATGAGAAACCTGAACATCCTAAACGAGTTACTGTTTGGCGTGCATTATGGTCAGGTGGTGTAATTGCACCTTACTTCTTTGAAAATGCTGTTGGTGAAGCTGTAACTGTCAATGGTGATCGATATCGTCGGATGATAATCGAATTTTTGTGACCTGAATTAATGAATATTGATCTAGAGGATATGTGGTTTCAACAGGATGGCGCTACACCTAACTTTACACACGAATCAATTGATTTATTGAGAGAAAAGTTTCCTGGATCATGTGATTTGACACTGTTAGACAAGTTTGTAAAAACAATCCACAATCAATATCTGCTTTGAAAGATAAAATTATTCGTGTCATTGGTGAGATAGTGCCTCAATTATGTCAAAATGTCATTGAAAATTTTAACAAAAGAGTGGACGTCTGTGGAGCTTCAACGGGAGGCCATTTGGCAGATATTATTTTTCTCATATAAATGTCATAACAATTACCAATAAAAAGTTTTTGAAAGTGAATGCAAATTATGTGTTTTATTTATTCTTAAAAAAACGCCAAATTTGAAACATCCTTTATTTATCCCGATTTTTTCAGTGCACTTATTTCGTAACTTGTATATACATATGTATATATGTATATTTATATATTTAATTATTTCATATAGATGTTTGAAGAATTTAATATTGTGTTTACACTTTGGAAAATACTTATTTTGATTTGTTCTGCGACATTAAAAGAAAACTTAATTTTAATTTTACTTTTAATGTACAAAATCAATATTTAACTTCTTTATTTAATAACCATTGACATAATCACGTCTGCAAGTATAAGCATAGAATGATATTTGTGAATTCTTATTTTTAACAGTTTTTTCTTCACCTGACTGCTTATTTAATGGAAGCTTTTACCAAATTCCTATTTGTCTTCTATCTTGCTAAACTAACGACACATTTTTGTAGAAATGCTTTTAGTAAATTTCTAATTTCATCTCTAACTTTTGATACTACAAAATCCTCTTTTCATGTTGTCCTTGTTACATGTGGAATGTATTCACGAATATCAGATTTTATTATAATCTATGTTATTTCAATATATTTGTCTTGAGATATTTTGATTTTTTATACTTTGTGAAGTTCAATTTCAATGGTTCAGTTGAGTCACTTTACAAGCATATTCAATTATTATGCGATAGCGAGACTAATAAAGACAAAATACCTCAATAGACTACAAACAGAAATATATAAATTTTATGTATTGTAAGTTTGATTAAGATTTGTATTGCTCATATAAGAGGGGAATCTTATAAATATTTCTCTATTTTTTTCTCGCAAAAAACAAAGTGCCTAAGTAGTTTTGGATTGTGACATTTTGCTAAGAAACAGCACTTAGATCGATTTACGGTGCTCCATTATGTCGCCAGTATACACCCAGCCAGCATGTAGTAGCCACTATAAAGTGTGTTCAATGCTGAAATACGTTCTATCGTACGTTTTTCAAGCACAAGAAAACCAAACTGTTCTCAATAGGCATCGTGAGTTAATATAAGTTGTATAAACATTCGAATGGTTAACGTTGCGGTCACGGTTCGTGGAAGGCTGTGATATGTGATATGCATGCTGCGCAGCACAGCGGGGGCCCGTGATAGCGATCTATAATGATGCCATTGTTTCAATTTTGTAATATTGCAGTAGTTTTCTCCTGTGAGTAAATCTTCAAACCACAAAATTTGTGCAAGATGGGTTCCATGCTTACTGAGCACACAACACAACAACAATGCACCAGAGAGAGGAAAGTTATGGCGACGGTGTTTTGGAACTGTCAGGGGTTTTACGTGTGGAATCTGAGAACTGTTACCAAAAGAAAACGTTCTGTTCTTAGAATCAGCTCTCAAAATTCAAATTGAAAATTGTCCCTTATTCTTCTTATTCACAACGCATTTGCCTCTAGAGGCTGTCACTTGTTTAAACAACTTGAAGAACATGAGGAAGTGAAATCTGTTGCGAAAAGTTCGTTTCGACAACAGGACACAGCACACCTTGTTTGCGAAAATTTGTATCATGTAACCAAATATGTTTAGACGAAAATGATAAGAAATAACACGGGAATTGCGAAGCGCTAATAGCAATCATTGAAGTTCATAAATTATTTACATAAATAGGGAGGAATCTTATTTATTGGATGCAGCTCGTATGTATATCCATACATAACGTATATAATAAATTCAAATGATCACATGCATGTCAGCAATTTTTCGAAACATATTACCAAATTGAATAATGCAACAATGCGAACGCTATACAGTTTTATTGTTTCATTGTTAAAAGAGCTAAAGTTAATACCCATTCAACAGTACATGTAGTAAGATATAGGAGATTGAATTTTACCGGCGTTAAGAAATCAATTTCATAGCTCGCCTCAGGATGTATGGAATCTCTTTCCTATTATATTTCCTGAGATAAAATATTTTCCTCGAACACCACTACTCTTAGATTAATATTATATACAGCCTGCACATGGAAACATTTTAAAATTGCTTCGGTTATTGGAGGTAATTTGTAATGAAGACTGCGGTTGATTGAATTAATCAAAAAAGATAAATAGAACCCCTACCACATCGATGTTCGTATTCTGTATACGTATTTCGACAACTAAGTTGTCATAATCAGCAGTGTCGCAGCTGCAACTGCGGTAAAACCTGCACACAATAAATACTCTCTCAAATTTTGACCATTAAAAGCCAAAAATACACTGCCAATTACACAAACTAGTTACTAGTTACTAGTAACTAGTAACTCCAATAACACAATATGTATTTAGTTCTCAACGATTAAAATTTTTATGCGGATTTATTCTATATGAGTTTTACCACGGATCCATGTGTGGCACTGTAATTAATTATCTGCTGATGATGACAATTTAAGTGTCGAAATATGTATACAGAATACGCACATTATGTGGTAAAGAGATTCTATTTAACCTTCTTTATTAGTAATTGTAAGGATACTTACCTTGTTAATTAGAATTAAATGTGTACTATATGAACTAAAATGAATGTTATTTGAAAATTATTATATTTATTATAATGCAATGCTACAATCCAAAAATCAAACTTAGCCGATAACATTTTTATTTAAAGCGATGACTAAATTTTAACATCTTCTGTAGGAAATTTCTTCTATTTAGATTTTTAAAAAAAGTATCGTTTTTAATTTTTAATATTTTTTCTCGAGACACCCCGTTATTCATACAACGAAAGAAACTATTTTATTCTATTTCATATATATAATTTCACACTACAAGAAAAGCAAATTTATAGAGTTTTGTTTAATTAATGTCTTTAGTATTTTATATTACAACCATTTCGGTCCATACCTTGAAGAAATAAATCTATTTAACGGTATACAAAGATTTTCTAAATATTCCAAAGGAATCTTGTTCCACGCTGTTATTTTTGTCTCAGTTCATTTATGATCTGGAATTGTTTTGCGCACACATAAATTATTATTGTTAACCACTTCCAAACTTATTTCATATTCTTTGCTGTAAATAGGAACGGCTAACCTAAATTTGCAATACATTCTTCTTCAACACATTCTACAATCACTCTGCAACTATGAGTCGCTGAGTAGTTTTCTCGAAGAATACAATTTATTATATATTCCGTCTTTCTTGGTATTTTTGATATTAGTGTTTGCTTTCCAATAAAAAATATTAAATTGTTTATTATACGAAACAATTCCTTCAACTATGACGCCTTCTGTGCTATGATAACTATCTATCAGAAATTTTTGTTCTTTCAAATCGCAGATGTGTCCCGAGTGTAACCTTCCCCACCCAGAATAATCACCCATCTACGTTTATTCTCCTATGTAATGTGTAATACATTTTAGCGAATTCAAATGTATTAAAAAAACGTGTGATTCATTTGGAGGTAAATTTGATGGAGCCTGTGATTGATTAACTTAATCACTTAAGGTTGATATATAACCTCTTTCCACATTAATTTTCGTATTCCGTATACGTATTTCGACAACTAAGTTATCATCATCAGCAGATGATTAAACAGTGTCGCACCTGGAAACAAGGGCAAAAATCTACACGAAACAAATTCTGCACACGATTTATATTGTCGATAGACAATACGCAAACTGTATATTAGTTTTACATCATTCTTAAAGAAATTGTATTGTAGTCTTAAATTACCCCGAAAAAAAATATCTGCATGCGTTTATTACATCCTCCCTTGTCTATCGTATAAGAGGTTAAAGAGAGATGAATTATGTATAGAGTCCATATCAGTGTTCAAGACATGGCCTCTATTTTTCAAAATGTAATGGTGTTTCAAATTGCGCTGTTGTTTTAAGCTAAATTAAAATATAGATGGCGCACTGAATTTGTCTGGGTATGTGGGCATTTAAAAAGTGTGATGTATGACATTTATAAAAATGGCTTCGTACACGATACAACAACGCGTTCAAATTGTTGAATTATTTTATGAAAATCAGCGTTCTCTGAAAAGAGTTTTTAGGAAATTACGTGAATTTTATGGTTTACATAATCGTCCATCTGAAAGCACCATTGGTCGAATTATTAAAAAATTTCAAGAGACCGGTTCCGTGGAAGATCAAAAAAGTGATAAATACAGTCGTTCACAAGAAAATATTGGTTTGGTTCGTGAAAGTGTTGCTGAAGATTCTGAAATGACCATAGACGACGTTCACAACAACTTGGACTTAGTGGATCGACAACATGGCGAATTTTACACAAGGATTTAGCTCCAAAGGCATATAAGGTTCAAATAACACATGAACTGAAGTCATTAGATCATTTAAAACGTCGTTCAATTTCATCAATGAACAACCAGCTGATTTTTCTCAAAAAATAATGTTTTCCGATGAGGCACATTTTGAACTTCATGGCTATGTTAATAAACAAAATTGCCGTATCTGGGGTGAGGATAACCCACAAATTATTCATGAGAAACCTGAACATCCTAAACGAGTTACTGTTTGGCGTGCATTATGGTCAGGTGATGTAATTGCACCTTACTTCTTTGAAAATGCTGCTGGTGAAGCTGTAACTGTCAATGATGATCGATATCATCGGATGATAATCGAATTTTTGTGGCCTGAATTAATGAATATTAATCTCGAGGATATGTGGTTTTAACAGGATGGCGCTACACCTCACTTTGCACACGAATCAATTGATTTATTGAGAGAAAAATTTCCTGGTCGTGTAATCTCAAGAAATGGTGATGTTAATTGGCTACCAAGATCATGTGATTTGACACCGTTAGACTATTTTCTTTGTGGTTATGTGAAAAGTCAGGTTTATAAAAATAATCCACAATCAATTCCTGCTTTGAAAGATGAAATTGTTATTGTCATTGGTGAGATAGAGCCTCAATTATATCAAAATGTCACTGAAAGTTTTAACAAAATAGTGGACATCTGTGGAGCTGCAAGAGGAGGCCATTTGGGAGATATTATTTTTCGTATGTAAATGTCATAACTGATACTTCAATTACCAATAAAAAGTTTTTGAAAGTGAATTGTGTGTTTTATTTATTAAAAAAAAAACCGCGAAATTTGAAACACGCTTTATATACTTTCATATGTATCTAATTCGCGATAATTACACATATTCCTTATCAAATGCAAACAATCCACGGTTCCACTATGATTACTTTGCAACACATGTCTCGCTAAATCGCCCGATTAAATTCGATGTGTGCAATATGCCCTTTATACCGAGTTTCTACCGATCGTTTTGCTTGACCGATGTATTGTTTACTGCAATCTAGACATTTAATTCCGTAAATTCCCGATTTCTTTTGTTGTCCACGACTTTTTCTTTTGCATTTCATCTAGGAAATGCGGAAGACGAAGTCGTCAAAATTCAGTTCTATCTGGTATTCTTTATCATACAAAAGAACCATTCTTGATATTTATTTTTTTTTAATTATTTCCTTCAAATGGTTGCCGTAACTGCGCCTAACATAGCCCATGCTGATGTTCCAATTATCGATGACGCGTTCGAGCATTTGGTGAATAACGGGAGTAATGTGGCTTCTAATTGCTCAATCGCAGCTGGCTTATCCATGTAGACTTTAGATTTTACGTAGCCCAAAAGAAAAAGTCTAAAGGTGTGGTATCACGTGATATAGGCGACCATTGTACGGGTCCGTCATGTGAAATTAAAAGTTTACCAAATTCTTCTCGCAATAAAACCATGCTTTCACAGACTGTGTGGCAAGTAGGGCCGTCTTGTTGCAACCAAATGTCGTCGGCATCGAGGACCTAAATTTCAGGCAGCAAATAGTCTGTTAGCATGGCGCTGTAACGGGCTTATTCACAATGATTCCCATAAGCCACACCAAACCATGGTTTTATCTGGATGTAATGGCAGCTCTTGAACCTCATTGGGTTGCTCTTCACTTCAAATACGGCAATTATGCTTATTGACGTAGCCATTAATTCAGAAATGGACCTCATCACTGAACCAAATTTTGGTCGAAAGCAGTGGGTTTTCTTCAAGCTTTTCAAGAGCCCAAAAAAACTGAAACGGTGACGATTCGAAAGGTCTGCCGTTTTCGGCACTTAAACGAGCTGAATTTTGTATGCTTTCAAACCAAGATCCGTACGTAAAATACGCAAAGTTATGGAATACGACAAGCCAAGTTATTGAGACATGTATACATCAAATCGATTCTCCACGGCCATCGCGTACACTCGCAGCTACCGTCCCTATATTTTCTTCACTACATGCTGGATGTGTTCTATTTGGTCGCGCATTATGAAAATTGCATTTCAAATTCTTCAATGGCATAGTGAATTTTGCGTTCGGTGGGCCGATTACGTAGACCACAAGTTGCTTTAAGCGCACGGAACACATTTCTCGTGGAACGCTGATATTCATAATGCAGTTGAATAGTTTGTGGACGTTGTGCCGGGCTGAAGCTTTCCATAATAAAGTGTTACATAATACTTAACTAAAATTGTGTGAAAGTTTGATACGACTCGCTATTGAAAAAAGTACATCATAATGAATCACCCATTACATCTACGTCAATGCCATTTTTTTTTGAGATGGCTCGTAATCCTCTTCAGTACACGTCGTACCATGCTCATACTAATAGCACGCCTGAATCAAATAAGACATGAAAATATTTTTAAACTTTTGGTTATGTAAATAACAGTAACATATGTCGTGGACGTTTTAAGTTAAATAAAACATGCAATCGCTCCTGGAGCCCGTTTTGACAATAATTTCACAATACTCTTTACATACTGATTGTTTAACTTCACTGGATGGAATATACACGCATTATATTCAGTTTATGTGATTTAGAAGTTAAATAGTTGTTCAGCATAAGTGTTCATTTCACAATCAATTTTGCGTTAAATTGAGTTTCTTTTATTTCGTAATTGTCGTGTTATTTGATTCGGCGAAAAATTTGTTACTAAAAGAGTGTGTTTGCTTTTATTAATATATATGAATAACTGCAACTAAGCTACGCGAAAAATTTACTTAAGACCTTCGTCTAACTAGGGATAATCATTATTCTTATTAAATATACCTAAGTTTTACTAAGCGCACGATCGCATCAGGTCTCTATGTAGTAAATTTGTAAAGAAGTAAAGATACCAAGAGAAGGTAGCAAATCTGTAGATAGGCAGAGTTCTCTTAAGATCGTTTTCTGTGGTCGTTTTGCCTCCGCAATAGGGAAGTTAAGTCTGTCGAGTAATTTCGTGAAACCCGTAACTGCGAATCCGTCTGTGCAAACACAGATAGTAAACTCCTGGCAAGAAAATAGGGAGCACGATCTACAAATTCGCGAGGAGCGGCAGATAAATACAAACAAGATGAAGAGTGTGAGAAAGATGAATTTTACTCTTACGATGTTATCGTCCCTCTTTCTGTATTTATCAAATGAAATATGTAAACGGCAGAAAATACGAACAGTTACATAAGCTCAACGGAGTTCAATTTAGCAAACAAAGCTACCAATATATGCTTAAATTTTATAAATGGAAAGTCACACATGCTTCCTTCTTACGCGGTGTTATTCGATTGACATTTGTTTTTTCTGAATATGTAAGAGTGTCTAGTGTAAAGCTCCCTGTTAAAAGAAAAGTGAAATGAAATTCCATCATCATGATTTACAAGAAAATATAAAATTGCTTATGAAATAGCAATTTATATTAGATAAAATAATTGTTTTTTGCTTTTGTTAAGAAAGTTAAACACAACCAACAAAAACAAAATGTCAGAAAAGATGGTAAAGTACGTTGTTCTGTATTGTAAATTATGGCAAAGGCATTTTCTTAAAAGTAGGTTTGGGATCGTTGTTACTTTAAATATATTTTAGTAATCTCTAAGAAGCTTCGTAATGCAATTCTGTTCGTCAATAATAGGTTTTAATAGTTAAGATAACCAAGAAAGTTGTGCGTTAAAGAATCTACATAAATGGTACAAGCAAAAATGTATTACAATTAAATAAATAAAATTCATGTAATTTTTCGATGAAAAATTGGTTATAATGTGTTTCGAATACTATATAACAACGGAGCATAATACAAAATTCTTTCCATTGACGAAAAATATTCAGCTGAAGTAGAAATACTAACGGGTCTTCCAATAGGAACTTCCGAAATCTGACAGGCGATAGCGGCCATATTGTTGAAGCTACATCTGTCGAACTGACTGCATTTATTCAGTCTGTTTTGCCAAATCACCATGGACGAATATAGCGTTCAACAACACGTGCAAATGATAACATTATTTTATCAAAATGGGCCCTACCGAGAGGACTATTTCCACCATAGTAGCTGAATTTGAGTCTACTTATTCAGTAAATAATAAACCAACACCCGTACGACAACGAAACGCAAGATTTGCCGAAAACATCGCCGCTGTCCATGAGAGTATGCAGGAGAATCTAAGGCAATTGATTCCGTGTCGTTCACAAGAACTCGAATTTTCTTTAGGCCTGAATTGGATGATGTGGACACTAACGACATGTGGTTTCAACAGGACGGCGCTACATGCCACACAGCTCATGTCACATTGGACATTCTGAACGAGCGATTTGAGGGCATGGTCATCTCATGTGGAGGTGTGTGAATTGGCCACCGAAATCATGCGATTTGCCCCCTTTAGACTTTTTCTTGTGGGATTTTCAGAAGTCGCAGGTCTATATGAATAAGCCATAAACCACGGCGGCCCTCAAACCCAACATAACCCATCCCATCGATCAAATTCAGCCTGATTTATGCGCCAGAGTGGCGGCCGGCATTTGCACTATGTTATATTCCATACATAATGGCATCGACATGCCTTTCAAACAAATAAAAAATTTCGATGATATCTCACACACTTTGTTTCATCTAAATTTAAAGATAGGAAGCGCTTAATGAAAGACCCGTTATATCAAGTATTTGGTATGTACAATGAAATATCAAAGATCATTATTCTTAATTATTCACAAGTCTGTTAAAATATTATACTGAAGTTTGAGTTTGACACGATATAATACCTTAGCCAGGAACATTATACAGAATTTTATTGCGATTCCTCTGTATGTAATTAAATATGTATTTGAAAGAAAAGTACGTATGAACATTTTGAGGACAGTCAGCATTAATAAATTTACGGAACTAGAAAATCGGAAAATAGGCATCGGCTTCTGATACAAACTACGCACAGCTTCCGTAGTAACGCACACAAATATTTTGTCTAATTTACAAGAAGATTTGAACTATAATATCTAATTAAAATAATGATAAAATGCTTGTTTTGTTTCACTTATTTATTAGAGCACTAATAGTAATAATATTGTTCGATATACTCTACCATTATCAATAGAGTTGTTATTGTGAGTGTTCGGTTAATAGAGCACCCTTCGAAAAAGTGCAGGGTCAACAGATAGTAAATTAGCAGATGTAAATAATCACTTACCCTTTTAAGCAGCGTTGTCAATATTCAGATGCACAAAGTGGATAAGATCGGTTACATATTTGTTGAATCATTTTTCATATTTTAGTGTTGCCTCCGATCTGACGATCGCGTCGTAAAGTTTGTTATTTTTGACAATATTTTTATCTTGACAGTTTTATTATCCGGTTGCTATTTCTATTATTGGCAGTAACTTGAAAATTTTATTTCAGCGAAAAAATGGAATTAACTTACGAATATTTCCATGCAATTATTTTTCATAACTTTCGGTGTGATTATCTCAAATGCATCGGCGAGTTGAATTCTTTATATGGTGTCGAAGCACCATCGAAAACTACAGTATATCGTTGGTGTAGTGAATTTAAACTTGGACGGTGTTCCTTGGACGATGAATTTCGTGAAGGTCGTTCCACAAACGTTGTTTCGGAAAACATTAATGCAGTGTCCGAATTGATAATACAAGACCGTGATATATAGGCATCTCTAGATATTAGTAACACCAGCGTGCATAAGAGCCTGCATGAATATTTAGCCCGTGAAGAAGCTATGTTCACGTTGGGTACCACATAATTTGACAACCGCTCAAAAAAAGACTTGCGTTGATTAGTGCCACGAAATGCACAAAAAATACAGTGGTGGTGCTTCAAAGAACATTTATAAAGTCGTCACAGGTGATGAATCTTGCATTCATATGTATGAGGCCGATAGTAAATAGAACTCGATTGTGTGGGTATTCCAAGGTGGGCCAAAACCAAAAAAATTGTTCACGTTCGATGCACATCAAACAAATGGTCCACTTTTTTTTCGGAAAAACCGGTGACGTTGCAACCGTACCTTTAGGGAGTTGTGGAACGGTCATTTCCGAATGGTACACAACTGTTTGTTTGCCAAAAGTTTTTGAAGAAATACGGAAAACAAACCGAAAACGACAGATCATTTTCCACCATGACAATACGAGCTCTCACAGGTCGGTTCAAACAATTGAATATTTGACCGGATAAACCATTGAGTTGATAAGCCATCCGCCGTACAGCCCTGATCTACCACCCTGTCATTTCTTTTTGTTCCCACACGTAAAGAATAAACTTCGTGGTCAACGGTTTTCTACGCCGTAAGAGACAGTTGAAGCATTCAAAATTCATATTTTGGAGATACCGCCTTCAGAGTGGCAGCAATGCTTTTCGGATTGGTTTAAGCGAATGCAAAAGTGTATTGATTTTCAAGAAGAATATTTTGAAAAGCAATGAAACTATTTTCGATAAAAAAATTTTTTTGTTTGCTATTCCCGAAATATAAACGGCTACCCTCGTATCATGATAATGCTTCCGGCGAATGAATTTATTTCGGTTAATAAAGAGACCACTTTCAGAAAAGTAAAAGAATATTTTGAAAATTACTATCGATATTTTTTGTTAGGATAATGTATTGAGGAGTTTCTTTTTGATTCATGTGTTACAAGATACTTCGATCTTCTGACAAATATAATTTGTTTATTTTCATAACTTTATTCAATCCGAGTAATTCAGCAGTCATTTTGTAAAATTAAATTAAGAATATTCCCGATTAAAAGTAGGTAACACTGTTAACAAATGTTAAAACGTAAATTAAGATATAAAATTGATACAATAGTTATCTATTTACTTCATACATTACTTTTTAAGAAATACTAGATACCGATAATGTAGATATGTATATAAAACTACTGAGAGAAAAATTGTCAGGAGAAAATAATCAGTACTGAAAAATGCATAATTATTTAATAAATCAATTAAAGCGAAGTCACATGGTGCAATTATTGTCGAACGTTGCCTGTTACAAGTTACACTCCATTACACTCATATTTTCATATTATCTCTGCTACGTGTATCTCGGTTATTCAAAGCTCAGTTTAAGCAAAACTGCCATCGCATTCAATTTGCAGAATGTACATATGTCTAGTACTATGGAATAATATCATTAAATACGAGAGTTGGACGGAATTTAATTAGAATTATTTCGAAACGAATTTGCTACCATTTCATTGCTTAGAATAAAATAAACCAGTACTAACTTGTAACATAATATGTAAATAAAATGATTAACAATATAGTATAATAGTTTTATTGTATAACATTCGAGGCATTCAAAACTACCTTCACAGTGGCAGCAATGCTTTTCGGATTTGTTTAAACGAATGCAAAAGTGCATTGATTTTCAAGAAGAATATTTTGAAAAGCAATAAAACTATCTTCGATAATAAAAATTTTTTTTGTTTGCTATTCCCGAAATATAAACGGCTACCCTCGTATCATGATAATGCTTCCGGCGAATGAATTTATTTCGGTTAATAAAGAGACCACTTTCGGAAACGTAAAAGAATATTTTGAAAACTACTATAGATATTTTTGTTAGGATAATGTATTGAGGAGTTTCTTTTTGATTCATGTGTTACAAGATACTTCGATCTTCTGACAAATATAATTTGTTTATTTTCATAACTTTATTCAATCCGAGTAATTCAGCAGTCATTTTGTAAAATTAAATTAAGAATATTCCCGATTAAAGGTAGGTAACGCTGTTAACAAATGTTAAAACGTAAATTAAGATATAAAATTAAGTTACTAATAGTTACCTATTTACTTCATACATTACTTTTTAAGAAATACTAGATACCAATAATGTAGATATGTATATAAAACTACTGAGAGAAAAGTTGTCAGGAGAAAATAATCAGTATTGAAAAATGCATAATTATTTAACAAATCAATTAAAGCGAAGCCACATGGCGCAATTATTGTCGAACGTTGTCTGTTACAAGTTACACTCCATTACACTCATATTTTCCTATTATCTCTGCTACGTGTATCTCGGTTATTCAAAGCTCAGTTTAAGCAAAACTGCCATCGCATTCAATTTACAGAATGTACATATGTCTAGTACTATGGAATAATATCATTAAATACGAGAGTTGGACGGAATTTAATTAGAATTATTTCGAAACGAATTTGCTACCATTTCGTTGCTTAGAATAAAATAAACCAGTACTAACTTGTAACATAATATGTAAATAAAATGATTAACAAATATATCATAGTATAATAGTTTTATTGTATAACATTCGAAGCATTCAAAACTGCCTTCACAGTGGCAGCAATGCTTTTCGGATTTGTTTAAACGAATGCAAAAGTGCATTGATTTTCAAGGAGAATATTTTGAAAAGCAATAAAACTATCTTCGATAATAAAAATTTTTTTTGTTTGCTATTCCCGAAATATAAATGGCAACCCTTGTAATGCAAGGAAATACAAAGTTATTAAATGTATTCATGTAATTTCCTCATGAAAATCTTTAACATTTTTTGAAATAGCTTCTTAGTTAAATTTCGAAAAATATTTGTATGAGTTTACAGAATGTATGCAGATACATACAGTACGTACAAATATGTTACAGTGTTTTGTAAATAGTACAATCGAATTTGTAAGATATAAAACGCAACCGTATATATTTGGTGGCCGAGAATCAAAAATCCAGCGTCTTAAATCGTTAATAATGATTGTAATGAGATTATAAACTGCATATTACTGTTTCAAATTGACTACTAATAACATAAAAATAACAACTTTTAAAAAATATTTAAAGAATAATATTTTCGAAATTATGTTCTAGCTAAAGACCTAATTCAAAAATAGTTAGGCGTTATTAAAAAATAAATAGATTAAACACCTAACGAACATCTGAATCGCTTGTACTGGTAGCGTAAATTCTTGTTATTTACCCGGCGAACCATCAATAGCTCCATTTTAACGTTCATTGGACGGTAGTGAGACGTTAAACACCAGTAAATGTTATTAATATATACAAAAAATGTGAAACACTTCCTTTTCTGCGAACCATTATCAATCTCAGTGAGCTCAGCTACACTTCTCTACAGCGTCTCGTATGTTTACAATAACGTTTCACTTGGCGATGTACGTCGCGTTGAAAAAATATTTTTATATACAGAAAACGAACGTTCCATATATAGTGAGGCATTTGCACAGCTAAAATAATCTTTGCAATTATGTAAGGGATCTGGAGCATCATCACTATCATTACATATTTATTTTAACCTGATAAAATCTGAATCTTTTTTTAAAATAAGGCGTTCAACTGCAAGGACATTGTCCAGTGTTTGCAGCCCGTTAATGAAAGATTTTATAATTTGTCTATTGCCTCAAATATTCCTTTGTAATTGTGAATAGCTGAAAATACATGCATACATACATACACACACACACACACACACACACACGTATGTATATATAATATATATATTAGATATACGAGTATGTTTAATTGTCAAACAATCTTTTCTTCTTCTTGTTTTTTTTGCAACAATTGTTCATGAAACTATGTGCAGATGGAAATAGAATATTCAAGAATAATTATAGAATAAAAAGATACTATCAAATCAATGATAAACTTAGTAATAGTAGATCTTTATTGAAGTATTGTAACTGCGAAAAAATAGGAAATATTTGGACAAGTTGCCGATCTAAACAGGACTCTGTTGGTCCCCGTAAAAAATGGGGCAGAGCGACGGGGATTAATGTTAGGATTATCAGAGGCAAAACTAATTATGATATATCAAATAATTTTACCAAAGCCACAAGTTAGAGATATAAAATTAACGTAAATTGATATGAACGAAGTGAAGTGGTTATGTTCTTCTTGAGATATGACGTATTAATTATTCTGGGACTGGTAGTCAAAGAATAATTCTGAACTACAATTTTATGTTGTTCAGGTGTTGAAATAAAGAAGAAATAGTATTAAAAATTCTCATTTGTCCTAAATTGGAGCTATCTCAACAGATGTCGATTAACAAAGCTTATTTGTGGACTAAAAATCCGAATTATGGGAACTGCATGAAGACATAAAACATGGTACAACATTTCAATATTTTGCTCAATTCAAAATTAAACAAGGGCTAATGTCACGTAAAGCTTTTGCGCCAATTTATACACATGCGATATACTACATTTCCAAACCAATTATAAGCTTTCTTGTTAAATAGGAATCATATGTCGTTGATGGATGCAGCAAACTGTTCTTCGTGAAACATTGTTTAAATAAGTAATAATAATAATAATAATATTTATTAACCACCCAACAGAGTACTCTTATAGGGTATACAAACCAAAAATTACAATTATATTGATAATACATATTAAAAAATCAAAAACACAGAAAAAAGAATGAACAACACAATAATAGAACTGAATGTAAGTTAAATAAATAAATCAAATTAAATCCAATCAAACACCGCGACAATGCAGTTGGTTGAAATTCCTAGCCGCGCTCGTAAGTGGAGCCCTAAACAGAATGTTGGTTCTTGGTGTTCCCATTGCCAAAGAATCACCGAACCTCGACTCCAGGCGTGGAACCGCAAAACCTACGCCAGCCAACAACTCTGGCGCATCAGTTTTCCCCGAAATCAAGCCAAACATAAACGTAGCACTGACATTCCGCCTCCGTTCTGCCAAGGACTCAAAGCCATGACTAAGTAGAAGTTCCCCATGATCAGTGTCCTGTCCCAGATAAAAACCATTTTCTTTGAATGATAAGTATTTCAAAAACTTTCTCTGCACTCGTTCCACGGCATCAATTTGATTATCGTAAATAGGGTACCACACCACTGCAACATACTCTAGCTTACTACGCACTAACGCACGAAATAAAGAGGATATGCGTCCCGTGTTTGTAAAGCTCATGCAAGTCCGCATGATAAGGCCAAGAACCTTGTGTGCATTCGTGAGCATAGCCGAAACATGGTCAGAAAAGGACAGCCCGCAATCGAAACACCCAAATCCCTCATAGAATCCACATGCGAAACTTGTTATAATTATTCATTCTTTACTATGATACTACTCTCTATATTTTTTAGATATGTAGTTGGCAACCATAGTTTTGAGAACTGCACATAGTGCCTAATATAACTATTGTATTTTTTCTGTGATTGTATACTTACTGTAAAACCACGTTTGTTACTTATTGTTCCAATTATATAAATTAATCGTTTCTAGCCTTTTATTGCGTAACTTCTAACAGGTTATGGGCCCAGAACGTTGCTAGAATACGATTTATATTAAAAAGAGTGTAAAAGAAGAAGTTAGTGACTTAAAAATAACATAGTTCTTTTTGAGGTTAACTTGCCACGTGCTATCAGTGTTCGCTAGAAATATAATTTTCATTTACGTGATCTGAAATAAACACGATGGCTTCACAAATTAATGTTGGAATATCTACACTTGAAAAGTTACAAGGCACAAGTAACTACAATAATTGGAAGTTCCTCATGAAAATGTCCCTTATTATGGATGGGCTTTGGAATTGTATTGATGGAACAGACACAGATGTAACAAAGGACGAAAAGGCATTGGCAAAAATTTGTTTAAATGTACAACCTTCTTGTTTTGCTCACGTAAGGGAAGCAAAATCTGCAAAGCAAGCGTGGGAGAATCTGCGTACAGCATTCGAAGATAACGGGCTATGTCGCAGATTTGGACTCCTTCGTCAATTACTTCGGAGTAAATATGAAGATTACCGCACCATGGGTGACTATGTTAGCGGGGTAATGTCCCTTGTACAGCAATTGGCAGATATTAATCATAATGTAGATGATGAAGAAGTTGCCATGATTCTATTGGGTGGTTTACCAAATGAATTTGATCCATTAATAATGGGTATTGAAGCAACACAAACAAAGGTCTCAAGTGAAGTGGTAAAATCCCGGTTGTTGCAAGAAGATTACAGACGAAATGATGCAGCAGGTACTACAGAGGAGTCAGCTCTAGTTGTGAAGAAGTTTAACCACAAATCAAAGAAACCTGAAGTAACTTGTTTCAATTGCGGTAAAAAGGCCATATTAAACCAAAATGTCGGTTTCTCAAGAAAGAAGACAAGGAAGTGCAAGAAAGAAACAAGAAAAGGAATTCATTACAAAAGGTAAACAACAGTCATTTATTATTATCAAGTGCTTTAACAGCAACTGCATTTAATGAACGAGATTGGTTAATAGACTCAGGGTGCACGACACATATGAGTAAACACAAAGATTGGTTTTCTGTTTTACGTCCTGATAACAGGAACGTTACTGTTGGTAACAATCAGGTAATCAGTAGTTTAGGTGTAGGCGAAGTTAAAATTAACTTGAACAATGATGAGGAGAGAACCATTGTTGATACCCTATATGTACCCGATATTGTCACAAATTTATTATCAGTTAATAAAATCACTGAAAAAGGTTTAACCGTTGTGTTTGATAACAAAGAATGTAAGATTTATAGCAACTGCAAAATTAATGGAAATTGCAATGTCACAGCCACAAATGTTAGTGGCATTTACAAACTAAATCACATAGTTGAGTATCCGAAGCAAGCACAAGCTAAAAACACAGAAGAGTTTTCAGCTGTTGCTGTATCTTCCAAAACCTGGCACAGACGACTTGGGCATTTAAGCAAAAGTGGTATGTATGAGTTAACCAAGGGTCTTGTTACAGGGATTACTTTTCGAAAAGATACAGAACTGGAAGAAATAAAAAATTGTGTGCCATGCATTGAGGGGAAGCAGACGAGGAATTCATATCCTAAAGGTACTGCTAAGAGAGCAAAAGATTTATTAGAACTAATACATTCCGATGTCTGTGGACCAATGTCTGTACCCACATGGGGCGGAGCTAAATATCTCTTGACTTTTACGGATGATTATTCTAGAAAATCCTTTGACTATTTACTGAAATCTAAAGATCAAGTAATGAACATGTTCATGGAATTTAAGAATTTAGTTGAAAATCAGCTCAGTAGAAAGATTAAGAGAATTAGAACTGATAATGGAGGAGAATATACAAGTAATGCTTTTAAAGGATTTTTGAAAACTAATGGTATAGTTCATGAAATGACTATCCCATATTCGCCTCAACAAAACGGAGTGGCAGAATGGCTAAACAGGACCCTAGTTGAGAAGACAAGAGCAATGCGACAAAATTCCGCACTTGAGAAACGTTATTGGGATGAAGCCATAATGACTGCTATTTATTTGAAAAATAGGAGCCCATCTGCAGCTATTCCTGGAAAAATCCCTGAAGAACTTTGGACTGGTCAAAAGGTTGATATTAGTAACCTTAGAGTATTTGGTCGTAGAGCATTCGCAATGATTCCAGATGTATGTCGAAAGAAATTAGATGCAAAATCAGAAAAATACATTATGATTGGTTACTGTGAAAGTTCAAAAGGCTATAGACTTGCAGATATGAGACAACCTGGAAAAGTAATAAAAACTCGTGATATTGTTTTTCTTGAGGAAGAAACTGTCAATAAATCACTAGAAGATGGAAACGATAAAACAATTCATTTTGAAGATGCAATAAATGTTGAAATTTTTCCACAGATTACTCCTGATCTATTAGAAGAAAATGTAGAATCTATGAGTAATATAGAATCAAACGAAAGTGAAGATTCAGACGAAGAATACGTTCAAGATTCGAGTGACTTGAGTTTAGGTTCCGTACAAGAAGAAATTCCAGAAGAAACTGATCAAGATGTACCAAATGAAATTGGAAATGAAGAAAGACCTGTAAGAAGTACTCGCGGTCAAAAACCAAAATGGACAGAAGAATATGAATTATCATTTTATGCAGATTTATTTCAAAGTGATAATGAACCTCAAACATATGAAGAAGCAATGTGTGATACATTTAAGAATGAATGGAAAGAAGCCATGGAAAAAGAATACGATTCTTTATTGAAAAATAATGTATTTGAATTGGTCGATCGTCCAAGTGATGAAAATGTGATTAAGTGCAAGTGGCTGTACAAGATCAAAAAGGATGCCTCTGGTAATTTTGAAAGATTCAAAGCTCGTCTGGTTGCTCGCGGTTTCAGCCAAAAATACAACATAGACTTCAAAGAAACTTTGTTGTTCGTCATTCAACAATAAGACTTTTATTTGCATTTGCTAATGAACATGATATGGATATTGATCATATAGACATTGCGACAGCGTTTTTAAACGGTGATTTGGAAGAGAAGATATACATGGAACAACCTGTTGGTTTTATTAAAGGTAGTGTACGCAAAGTTTGTCTGCTCAAAAAGAGTATTTATGGTTTAAAACAAGCCAGTAGGGTTTGGAATCAAAGATTGCATAAATCTTTAATGTCAAATGGTTATAAACAGTCAAAATGTGAACCATGTGTATATATAAAGAAAAAACAAAATTCTGTAACCATAATTGCTGTTTATGTTGATGATATCTTTGTATTTAGTAATTCTGTCTCTGAGAAAACAAATATTGTTGATTCATTAAAAAAGGATTATGATATTAAAGATTTAGGACCTGTAAAAAACTGTCTTGCATGAAAGTTACAAGAAATAAGGAAAAAGGTATTTTAACTTTAAGTCAAAGTGAATACATAAAATCAGTAATTGATCGATTTGGTATGACTGATGCAAAAACAGTTTTAACTCCTACGACACCAAATGTTAAATTAGTAAAACCCAAAGAAAATGAACACGTTTCAAATGGAAATTGTCCTTATCAACAGTTAATTGGTGCTTTAATGTATCTTGCTGTTTGTACACGACCTGATATTTCATTCGCTTATAGTCAATTTAGTCAATTTAATAGTAGTTTTGATGTAAGTCATTGGATAGAAGCTAAAAAGATACTAAGATATTTGAAAGGTACTATAGATCATGAACTTGTATTTCAAAAAGGAAATGATAGTTTAGAGATATTTGTAGATGCTGATTGGGCAAATGATGAAAGTGATAGGAAATCATATACAGGGTTCGTAGTAAGATATGGGAATTGCACAATTAATTGGGAATCAAGAAAGCAAACAACGGTTGCGCTTTCCAGTACAGAAGCCGAATATATGGCACTCAGCGACGCATCTAAAGAAGCTTGTTTTCTAAGAAATCTTATGAACGAATTGTGTAACGTAAGACCGATTATTACTGTTTTTAATGATAACCAAAGTACAATTAAGATTGTTGAAAATCGTCAAAATCAGTATCATAGGCGCACTAAACACATAGATGTTAGGCACCATTATATTAGGGAGTTGGTGAAAAATGGAACTCTAAATATAAAATATGAATGTACTGACAATATGTTAGCAGATATTCTTACGAAACCTCTGGTTAATCAAAAACATAAGAAATTTAAGTTTTTATTAGGTATTAAGGACACCAGAAATATATTCGAGTAAGGGGAAGTGTTATAATTATTCATTCTTTACTATGATACTACTCTCTATATTTTTTAGATATGTAGTTGGCAACCATAGTTTTGAGAACTGCACATAGTGCCTAATATAACTATTGTATTTTTTCTGTGATTGTATACTTACTGTAAAACCACGTTTGTTACTTATTGTTCCAATTATATTAATTAATCGTTTCTAGCCTTTTATTGCGTAACTTCTAACAAAACTAACACGTTATCAATATGATATAGGTACTCAATCCTATTCAATTTTCGTGTATAAGAGACTGAATAACATTTTTCAATATTTAGCGACAGATTATTGTGGATATATCAGACAGAGATAAAACTCATAGCCTCCTGCAAAAGTCGAACATCATCAATTGAGGCAATTCTGTGGTAAATTTTCAAGTCGTCGGCAAAAGCTAGTACTGGGCATTCAATCGCAGCAATAAGGTCATTAATGAAAATCACGAACAAAAGTAGCCCAAAATTCGATAATATAAATAAAATAAAAATAAAATCTTGTTATCTTTCACTTATTTTTTTAGATTACACTAACAATACTGTTTGGGTACAGGCAGGTAGGTGGTACGGGTCGCTCGATGTTTTTTTTTGTAGGTCGAAGAGTACTTTTTGTTGATACACTTGAAGGTGGGGATAAAATTACTAAATCGCTTCTCTAGTCATATAATTCTTCGCAAGTTTTGTTTCTTAGCATGCATAAGACGTCTTCCGTATTATCTCCACCGTTTCTTAGTTAATGATATATATATATATATATATATATATATATATATATATATATATATACATGTACATATCACCATGCCAAAGACTACTGATGATAAGAAAAAAAATCATTTTTATACTATGAAGATACCAAATAAATTATTCGGAAACTAATTTTTGAAAATAACAATCACAAGCTATGTAAATTTGTTATAAGTTTCTACCAACAACATAGTAGTTCTGGTTGCTATATGAAAGTCTCGAAGTGAAGATGTGTGTATTTATATGATGCATATCTGCGATTTTATTCCTGGAGAGATATCATTCTATTTAAAATGGCGACACTTGTAAATGTAAATGCGTTTATATATATTTTATGTAATAATGTATGTGGAATAACTAGGTTATCATGAAGGAAATATATGGCATTAGCAAATATTTTATATCAAGTCAAATTGTCAAAGTTCTTAAAAGTTCTTATTATAAAATTGAGTGATTTAATAATGCTTAAAATATTAAATTTAAAAATATAAGACTGCTGGTGACTTTTAAGATACAGGAAATATAACAGACAAGTTCCGTTACAATTTTATTTCATTTTCAGAAAATTATCAAACGTTAACTGAGTTTTTAGAGCAATAGTTTTTACTATATTAGAAATAAAATCTGCACTTAGTGAAATATATGCTCATGAAAATAGTTAGCTACGAATTTTCTAACGCAAATCAAAGGGTACTGATTTATACATTTCAGTAAAGTTATTAAAATGTCTCGTGTAAATCGAATAGCATAACGAGGTGGGAGCTATAAAACGCATCCCTATGTATTTAAGCAAATTACGCATTCTACACCGCATCGATAAAATTACAATTTTACACAGCTATTTCTGTTTCTGCAATCCTTCCAAAACAGAAATTATTTTCAGAATTAAACGCGGATCGGATCCGCTTGTTTTAATTACACCTGCAACAATAATTTTTTTATCTCAAAATCAACGGTTTAGCATAGCAAATTAGAGCACAATCGACAGCAACATCGATGGTGGTTGGTGATTGTATATACCGGGTGCCCCATGACATGGTTCCCACAGCTTAAAAATTTGTTAGTAAAAAGTAATTTCAAGTTAATAATGTCTAATGAGCATATATCTAAAACCCTATCATAAGTGAGCTATAAGCATTTGTATTGTAGTATTAAATAATCTAAGTAGTGCAAGTATTATCTACCTCTGCAAAAAGATCCCAATGAAAAATCATTTAGAAAGAAGTCACTTTATTGAAGTAGTTGTTTAAAATGACCACTCAGTTGCTATGTACATAGAAAAGATAGCTCTGCTCACAGTCTTAGTCTCAGTACGAATACTTTCTGTAACATCCATAGCAACAAGTTGTTCTCAGTTTTCAAATTATTCTGCATAAATCAAATATTTCGGCCTTCTCAAAAAAAAAAAATAATCTAGGGGTCTTATTCTGGTGTTCTTGGCGGAGGTGTCGTGCGGAAATGTGTTATCGTGTTGTATCCACATTCATCGTCTTACATTAAGAGGAACGTCACCTACTTACAAAGTTATAAGGGCATTTTCCAAGAAAAGTAAATAACGAAGTGCGGTGAGATATTCATCGATCAAAAATGAATAAATGAGACAACAGTCAATTATACTATACCAAACATTAACCGAAAATCTACTTTAAAAAGTGGATTCCCCAGCTTGCCGTGATTTTTCTAGGGCTCAATGACGTGAATTTCAAACGCCTATGTAGCTCAGTTACGATGAAGTTTTGGGCGTATATTCATTAGACATTTTTAATTTGAAATTGTTTCCGTCACATATCCTTAAGCTGTAGCAATCATGTCATGGGATATTCGGTATAAAGTAATACTTCGCTAATTGGAAATATTACCATAAAAGTCTCGGTAATGGTTTTGGAGGCAATGTTTCTCTTCCGGGAGAATATGAAACGGTACGAAACAATTAATGCGTCGTTAATCGTTTTATATGATTCTGCGGAAAGTCTTAGATCTAACCAAAATATAAAATATTAACACAATTTTATATAAGTTTAGTGATAATATCTTGCTACCAAAATTTAAACAGATTGCTAACATATCGCTTCAATAAGTAGGCAAACATTGACGTCTGCAAAGATTATTTTGTACAACAAATTTATTGACATGCTCGAAATCATGAAGTTATTGTATCTATAATAAAAGGTGTTCCAATAAGACATTTCATTTTCAATGGCCCGACATTTTAACAGTTGCCATTACTCAACCTGTAACTACTTGACAGACTACGCCATTAATAAAAATGGAACGATATACGCTTCAACAAAGCACTGACATTAAAATTCACTACAAAAATGGTGAAAATTTCGCAGTCACGGTTCGCAAAACAAAAGCAGCGGCCAGCAATTGTGAAACTGGTGGAAAAATTCGAGCTATTACAAGTTAGTGATGTGAAGAATCGAACTCAAGGACGTCGCTCAAGAACAACTGAGAATATTGCTGTTGTAGCCCATAGTGTTGAGGAAGACCGAGGTTCATTCATTTCTCGTCGATCTTTGGAATTGGGTATTCTACAAACGACATTACACCATATTTTGCATAAAGATTTAGTTCTTAAGGCTTTGAAAGTTCAGTTGACACATGAACTCACGCCTAACGAACATCAACAACATCGTGTCTCTGCTGATTGGGTCCTTGATCAAACAAAAATCATCTTGAGTGGTGAGGCCCATTTTTACCTCGGAGGCCATGTTAACAAGCAGAATTGTCGCATTTGGGACTAGGAAAGCCCAAGAATTATTATTGAAAAGCCTCCCCATCGTCAACGTGTGACTGTTTGGTGTAGTTTTGGTTTGGTGGGGTCATTGGACCTTACTTTTTTGAAAATAAGGCTGGGGTAACTATTACAGTGAATGGATTGCGCTGTCGAACGATGATTAATGTGTTTGTTTGGCTGGAATTGGATATTGATGTGGATAACATTTATTTTCAACAAGATGACGCTACGTGCCACACAAGTAACGATGCCATGACCCTTTTGCGTGAAAAGTTTCCTAACCGTGTGATTTCTCGAAGAGGCGATCACAATTGGCTACCGAGATCTTAGAGTTCTTTCTTTGGTGTTACGTGAAAGATGAGGTCTATGCCAATGGTCCACAACCGATTCAAGACCTCAAAGATGGAATGCGTGAAGTTATCGAGGACATATAGCCGCAAATGTGCGAATTGGTGATGGAAAATTTCATGAAAAGAGTATGGTCCTGCAAGCGTAGCTGTTTGGCTGATATTGTTTCCCATTATTAATGGCATACCATCCTCTTAACAATTAAATAAACATCCGATGATTTCATTTAAAAATACTCGCTTTTTTTACATATCAAAATGAAACCTCTTATTGGAAGCTCCGTTATATAGCCAAACGTAGTAATAAATAGTGACATAATGCAATGATTTTAAAAATTTAAGTGTCACTTTTAAATGAAAGACGTGCAAATAACGCTGAGACATATTATGTATAGTGTAAAAATTTATTTTAATGTAAGCGAGCGCTATCAAGTATTAACATGATTAACGTACCTAAAAATACTAGAAATTCCTCATTTTAATTTAATTCTCCGTCCTTCTCCTTTCAGTCAAGTGCTTCACGGCTGATTGAAAATACAATATTGAACATTTACATTATTACAAGATTTATTTAGTTTCTAAATGCTATAATTTATTGCTTAGATTGTTTACTAAATACATACTTCATCCTATTAATTCGATTTTATTATAAAGCACATTGTATATTTTCTGAATGCGAATGTGATTGCAAACTCTCATATAATTGTTTCAACTTTCGTCGTGTAAGTACAGATGTATGTATCTGAGAGACCATATATTTTTTATTGTTAGTTTCATTGCTTGTACCTTTTGTCTGGAGGTTTCTATTTCTCATTTTTTGCCTTAGAGCTATAAAGTTATTATTTCCCTTAGCCATCCTTTGATGTATTGCAGAGATATATTGTCTGACTGTTTTTCCTTTTCATTTACAAAGGTCAATTAGGTTTTTATTTTATGTAAGCCGTTTAGAGTATACAGAAAGACAAAAAGCTTGTCATTGTCGCTTACTTGAAAAATGACATAATACATGCATATGCCGCCTGTTGTTGAGGAGAAATAAGTGAGCGCGTGTTCGCATAAATCACAGTATATAATATTTTTATAAGGTTTCTTGCAAAGATAGACAATATTGTATTGGTCGACTGTTTATAATATCGGAGGCATTGCCTTTTTTTGGAAACGGGAATTATTTAATTTATTTTCATTATGGAATCAGATGTCATAAATCTCATATCTTTTGTTAGAAAGATGACTACATCGCTCAATGTATGTATGTTTATTCGAATAGTGTCCATAATACTGAATACGAAGAGATAGATAATTTGAAAATTATGTGAAAGCATTCACTTTGCTTCCAAAGTGTATACGCTGGAAAAGGCGTTCACAAAAGATTTGACCATTTCTTGTATATAATTTATTAGATTTCCATTAAAGATCAAATTAGCAAATATTTTAGTACTGCAGAAAAGACCATAGCTGAGTTGGCTCAGTTTTTATTGATATCTGTACGTTTGGCATACATATTCAACCTCCATTCAATATCAACAACTTTTTCTACGAAGTCCCTTGAAACTACTGTATAGTTTTGCGGCGCTGGGTTTTCACTTCTTTTTATATTGTAAATAAAAGACAGATTAAACACTTATAATATTTATTTCAATCTAACTTTTATTTGAATATTTTCACGTATGCCAAATCATAACGTGGAGAACTTTAACGACAGTTGTTGTAGGACTGAATTTAGTTATTGATGCCAACAATATATAAACAATTCTAAACGAGCCCTTAACTATAATGACATAGATAACGGCACGTTTTACAAATAGTTCCTAGAAGGAATGTAATTACTTGTGAACTCTATATAAAAGGAAAAAGGTATTACTTATAATCCGCCTTTCACCTATTGCGAACAATCTCAACTGCATTATAAGTAATAAAGGTTCGACCCTGGTAATACATAAAAGATTACTATCGGGGATTATTATTGTACTAGCATTATGATAAAAATGCGGGATTTCCAGAAAACTTACGGTATTGAACTTATGTAAATATACAACAATAAAATAAATGTACAAAAATAGAAATAATATTATTCAGGATATTCCTGAATGATAGATATACTTTGTTCAGTGAAATCTGAACATGCCGGCCCCCTTGAAAGGTGACCTTTCAACACTAGAGTGTTTATTGTTTTTGTCAAGGCATAGGCAGAACGCACACTTGTCTTACCGCACGTTTAACTATACCACTCGCGGTTTTTATGGTGACGATCCTCGTGACACCGTCTTCACCTGGATGTAGTTGAAGTACTCGTCCTAGTTTCCATTGCAAGGGAGGCTGATTTTCTTCCTTAAGTAGAACAAGGCTTCCTGTGGTTAAGTCGCTGTGAAAGCCTTGTTTCCATTTCGTGCGAGTTTGTAACTCGCTGATGTATTCTCTACTCCACCGTTGCCAAAAGTGTTGTGTCAACTGCTGAAGCCGTTGGAATCGGTCGAGTTTTGTTTCTTTTAGATCCGTGACATTAGGATCCGGTGCCGATGTTAACGGTTTTCCAATCAGAAAGTGTCCAGGTGTAAGAGGATTCAAATCGTTTGGGTCGTTGGAAAGGGGGGAAATGGGGCGAGAATTTAAGACAGCCTCTATTTGTGTTACAACGGTATAAAAATCTTCAAAACACAAGGATGCATTGCCAATTACACGTTTTAAATGTGATTTAGCAGATTTTATACCGGCCTCCCACAAGCCACCGAAATGAGGTGAATAGGGAGGATTGAAGCGCCATGTAATTGCTTCTTCAGATAATGAGTTTGATATACTAGTTTTTGTGTCGTTTGATCTTAAAAATTGAGCGAAGTCATCTAGTTTTCGATTAGCACCTATAAAATTCGTACCGTTATCAGAATAAATCATATGTGGTTTACCCCGTCTGCTAATAAATCTACGTAATGTAGCTAAAAATGCATCCGTAGTTAATTCGCTCACTAATTCGAGGTGAACGGCCTTAGTAGCAAAACATATAAATAGACATATATAACCCTTTATGAATTTTGTGTTTCTGTGTTTCTTTTCTTTAATTAAAAATGGTCCGGCATAATCAATACCACAAATTTCGAAAACACCACTTGATGACAATCTACTATGTGGCAGGTCTCCCATTAAATATTCGGGTTGTCGAGGATGTACTTTAAAACAAGTAATACACCTACGAATAATTTTTTTTATTAGGTTTCTACCTGAAATTGGCCAATATTGTTCTCGTAATGAGTACAAAACTGTCTGTGTTCCACTATGTAGTAGTTTAACATGCTCATGCCTTATTATTAGTTCAGTTAAAATGTGATCTCGCGGAAGTATGATGGGATGTTTTTTATTAAATGTGAAATTTGATGATTTGATTCTCCCACCTACTCTAATTATGCCATTTGTGTCAATAAAAGGGCTAAGCGATATTAAAGCACCTTTAACTGTGGATGAGCCTTCTTTGTTTAGATTATCTAATTCATTTGGAAATGACTGTTGTTGGGCGAGCTTAATTAATAAATTCAAAGCTGCATTGAGTTCATGAGTGCTAAGAGGACCGTATTCCCTTCCTTGAGTTAGCCGCCGAGAGTTTGAAAGGAATCTTAAACACCAGGCAGTTATTCTTTTTAGTTTAGTTAAATTAGAAAATTTTGTAAATAAATCGCACGTAAGGGTTTTTGCAACTAATGATGTATGCCCTTTTAAATCTGGTACATTTACATCCTCTAACTTTTTTGAATTTGACGGGTCAGCAGGCCATTGCGTAGTATCGCAAGACAACCAGCATGGGCCGTGCCACCAGAGTGATGAATTTGATAGTTTGGAAGGTGTAATACCACGAGATAATAGGTCAGCAGGATTATCCGCTGATCTAACATGAAACCATTTGCTGGCATCCGATAGTGATTGAATCTCTGAGATTCTATTAGCAACAAATGTTTGCCATTTAGACGGCTGTGATTTGATCCAATGTAATGTTATTGTAGAATCCGACCAAAAGTAGTAGGAATTGAAGTCGATATCGCAAGAATTTTTTATTTTAAAAACTAAATTGGCAAGCAGAACCGCTGCACATAGCTCTAATCTAGGCAAAGTGATTTTTTTTAATGGTGCAATTCGTGATTTTGCACACAATAATGATACATTTGTAATACCTGCGGTGTTGGTTGTACGTACATACACACAGGCACCATATGCCCTTTCAGAAGCATCAGCGAAACCGTGACATTGAACAGAGTTTAAATTTAGAGTTAAGACATATCGAGGTATATTAATTAGATTTAGTTTTCTAAGATCGTCTAGAAACGTTACCCATTTAGAATGAAGATCGTGTGGAATTGATTCATCCCATGATAAGCGCAATTGCCACAATTCTTGTATGATCAATTTGGCAATGATAATTACTGGGCCCAGTAGTCCAAGTGGATCAAATATTTTGGCTGTAAGAGATAATATTATCCGCTTTGTGACTGAATTTGTGAGATTAATGTTGCTTACATTGTATTTAAAAGCATCTGTGCTTGGTTTCCACAAAATGCCTAACGTCTTTGTTTCGCCGTCTCCGAACTGAAGTGCTTCGTTCGAATTTGTTATATTAATTAACTCTGGTTGATTGCATAACCATTTTCGTATATGAAAACCGGCAGAATCTAGAATCAGACTAATTTCGTTTTTTAGTGTGATTAATTCTGCGATTGATTCAGTGCCAGTTACTAAATCATCAACATAGAAGTCGTGTAGTATGATATTACATGTAGAGGGATATATTCGTATGCTAATTGATTTAAACATCTAGTAGCCAAAAAGGGTGCAGACGCTGTGCCGTAGGTTACAGTCTGCAAAGCATTGTACACTTTCGTTAGGGTTGACCTCCAAAAGATACGATGGTATTTACGATCCCCGATTGATATATTTATTTGACGGTACATTTTTTCTACATCGGCAGTTAATACATAAGGATGTCTAAAACGTAATAATATTGTAAATAAGTCATCTTGAACTACCGGACCGACCATTTGAACATCATTGATTGATAATCCAGTGGTAGTTTTTGCAGAGCCATCAAAAACTACGCGGGTTTTTGTGGTTGTACTGGATTCTTTTATCACAGCATGATGGGGAAGATAATAGACTTGGTTTGAATTTTCCTGTTTTGTCTCGTCAATGCGTTTCATGTGACCTAATTGTTTGTATTCCTGCATGAATTTAATGTACTCTGTTTTTAATGATGGATTTTGAATGAGCCGCCTTTCGGTGGCATAAAATCGTTTCAGAGCTGTGCTTCGAGAATCGCCTAGATTGATTCTTTCGTGTTTGAGAGGAATACAGACAACGAATCTACCTTCTGAATCACGTGTGGTAGAATTTATGAAAAACTCTTCACACAATTGTTCTTCTGTTGATAATTTTACGGAAATTACATTCCTCTAAAATCCAAAATTTTTCCAACTGTTTGTCAATCTGAGTAGTTAGATTACAGCGCACAGTATTTATTTTGTCTCCTGATGGCAGTAACAAATTGCCAGATAGTATCCAACCTAGTTGCGTTTTGTGCAAAATAGGTTTATTTGCGCCCAATTTAATTTGACCTATGCAAAGAAGTTGCCAAAATACAGAGGCTCCTAACAACATGTCAATTCTTGATTCTATGTTAAAATTGGGATCAGCTAATTTAATATTACTTGCAATAGTAAGTGATGATGCATCAAAAGAAATACTAGGCAAGTTTCCAGTAATATTGGGTATGATAAGACAATCAATGTTTGCTTCGAAATTACCGTGAATTGAACGAAAGGTTAAGTTGGATTTTTGAGTTAACTTTAGACCTTCTTGATTAATACCTACTACATTCGATTGAATAGGAATGCCTGGAATGTTTAGTTTTTTATAAAATTCATTGGTAATGAAGTTTGATTGAGATCCGTTGTCTAGAAGAACGCGACATTTCTTCCAATTTTGTTTATGATCCTTGACTAAGACAACGGCTGTAGATAATAGAACTTGAGAACATGTGTTGTTAATTGAAGCATGATTAGCGAGTGATACTTCAGACGTGGATGGGATTTGTTCAGGTATTGGCTTAGATTCAATTCGCTCGATATGTAGTAAAGTATGATGCCGTTTATTGCACTTTTTACACGATGAATTTGATTTACAAGAGATAACACCATGCCCTTTACGAAGGCAGTTGAGACATAGGTTTTTTTCCTTTGCTTGAACAATGCGATCATTTGTATTTAATTTCGCGAATGAATTGCATTGGGTTATAAAATGAGCTGAATTGCAAAATACGCATTGGTGTTTGTTTAGTGCGACTAAATTATTTGTTTTATTAGCATGAGTTTTAGGCTCTTGACTGTGTGAATTAGGACGTAAGGTTTCTAATAAATTACATTTGTTTGTTAGGAAGTTCGAAATTTGATTGAATGTAGGTGTTGTAGACACGTCGTTAGAGATTGATGATTCCCATTCACGCTTAGATATATTATCTAATTTAGATGACATCAAATATATAATTAGCGTATCCCATGACTCAGTAGGTTGCCCTAAGTTTTTTAATGCTTTTAAATGCATCCACGTTTCATCTAATAATTCACGCAAGGCAACGTGATTTTCGCGATTGATAGCTTTTAAATTGAATAAAGCATGTACATGATTTTGAATTGTCAGACGTTTGTTCTCATAACGCTTGTTTAATAAATCCCAAGCAATGGAATAATTATTTTCTGTTACCTCTAAAGATTGTACTACATTTGACGCTTCATTTTTTAGTGACATACGTAAATAATGAAACTTTTGTATTGTACTAATTGAATTATTTTCATGTATTAAACTTTTGAATGTGTCTCTAAAGGTAAACCATTTATCATATGAACCGTTGAAATTTGGTAAGTTAATTGTCGGTAACGACACATTTTTTGACGTATTGCTTTGATTATTTTGTACTAAGCTAGTGTTGGTATGCCGTTTCAAAATACTACGTGCTAAACCTACTGTTGCGTAATACGAGGTCTCAAAGCTTTCGCGTTCTTCTTCATGCTCAGTATGATTGTCTGATGTAATTTCTATTTTGGATTGAATATCGTCGAATTTTGACGGTAACTTAGAAGCATCTTCAATACGAGATTCTAACTCCGATATATGATCAGTACCTAAAGTTTCTGCTAGTGTCTTTACATAGTTAGAGAACCGTGTAAGTTGACCTTTAACGGCAGCTCGTTTGCGAATTAAAGATTCGTAATTATCCATTGAAACACACAAAAAGAGGCAAGTCAAATATGAAGTGAAGGTAATAAAAATATAAATGGAAAGACACTTACTGATTTTATGTCGTTTCGCTCTAGAGTTGTGCTGATGCTCTATTATTCTTTATCCCTTTTTTCTTGCTGGCTGACTGATATCCTCTTGAGTATTTCGCAATGATTTAATCGATTCGAAGGATCACTGTTTCATATGTAGATATGAAGTACTATGCGTTTTATCCGGCTCGAAGGACCATGTATAGATTTGCGGCGCTGGGTTTTCACTTCTTTTTATATTGTAAATAAAAGACAGATTAAACACTTATAATATTTATTTCAATCTAACTTTTATTTGAATATTTTCACGTATGCCAAATCATAACGTGGAGAACTTTAACGACAGTTGTTGTAGGACTGAATTTAGTTATTGATGCCAACAATATATAAACAATTCTAAACGAGCCCTTAACTATAATGACATAGATAACGGCACGTTTTACAAATAGTTCCTAGAAGGAATGTAATTACTTGTGAACTCTATATAAAAGGAAAAAGGTATTACTTATAATCCGCCTTTCACCTATTGCGAACAATCTCAACTGCATTATAAGTAATAAAGGTTCGACCCTGGTAATACATAAAAGATTACTATCGGGGATTATTATTGTACTAGCATTATGATAAAAATGCGGGATTTCCAGAAAACTTACGGTATTGAACTTATGTAAATATACAACAATAAAATAAATGTACAAAAATAGAAATAATATTATTCAGGATATTCCTGAATGATACTTTGTTCAGTGAAATATACTTTGTTCAGTGAAAGAATGCGTCGCCGTGCTGGTTTCTATTTTCGGCAATGGAGCACATCAGTCAATAATTTCTCGTTTGTATGCTCGAAGACTTCAACAAGAATGCGTCGCCGTGCTGGTTTCTATTTTCGGCAATGGAGCACATCAGTCAATAATTTCTCGTTTGTATGGAGAATTCAAACCTGGACGGATTGGTCTTAGGGACGATCCAAGTGCAGGTTCACTAAAAAAAGCAGTCACTCAGGAAAACATCGATGCCGTGCGCAAGGTCATCAATGAATGTTGACCGAAGAACAGAAAGAATGCACGAACGACGAATTGGTATCAAAAAGCTCTTAATTGCTTTAACGTCGGAAACTTTAAAAACGTGTACAACATTGTCAGTGATGATGAATTTTGGATTTTCTCATGCGAGCCAAAAAATCGACGCTAGGCGTCTGTTTGGGTGGTCCAAGGTGAAGAAAAGCCGACAAAAGTCATCCGTTCTCGAAGTGTCTCCAAAAAGATGGCCGCAACATTTGCCTCGAAAGCAGATCGTGTAGCAAGAATTCCTGTACAAAATCAAAAAACTGTTACTACCTATTGGTATACAACCACTTGCAGTCTGGACCTAAGTCCCAACGATTTCTTTATCTTTCCTAAATCAAGAACCGACGGACTGCGTGTTCAAAGGTTCCAATCGTCAGAAGAAGCAGTCGATACCTTGAGAAACGCTATTTTAATTGCACCAACAAACGAGTGGAACAACTACTTCCCGAGCTGATTCTAGCGCATACAAAAGTTCATTAATCTCTGTGGAGAATACTTCGAAAGATAATGAAGTCTTTAAAAGCTCTCTACTGTTTTATTTCAGTTTTATATGCAAAACTTAAAAGACAGCCTATGTACTATATGTCTACAATGTTCCTTTGGTATCGAAGATGACCTTTTTTTCTAGAATGAACCAAGGTGGGTAATGAGGTATAGAAAATTTAATCTTAAGTTTATTATAATAATAATAATAATAATAATAATTTATTGATATATATGTACATATACACGTCATAGAATAATCATAGATAAATAAAAACACAATTAATGCGCTCACAATTAGTGCGCCACCAAACACGTTAAAATCCGTAAGATCTATACAAAAACAAAACACCAGAGTATCAATTAAAACATAAAAACACAAAAAGGGCAATGTCAAAATTTATGCTTCAAGAAGTCATTTACTGAATAAAAAACGTTCTCCATCAGCACCTTTTTTATTAATATTTTGAGATTAATCCATGGTAGGTTCCTAAACCTATAAGGCAAAGCATTGTATATCTTCACGGCCACGTAATTCGAACTTAGCTGACTTTTGCCAATGTGATGATACGGTATCACTAAACTGCTCTGGTTCCGTGTTTCATATTCGTGAAAATCACCATTTTTGCAAAACTTATCTGGCGACTTATGAACAAATTCCAGGCAAGCAAGTATATACAAGGATGGGAGGGTCAGTATTTTGTGTTTTCTGAATAGGTTCACACAACTTGTGGTATTGGATACACCACTAAGGGCTCTGACTGCACTCTTTTGCATCCTGAAAACCGCCTCGGCCGCACCAGACGCTCCCCACATCAATAGGCCATACAAAACCCTGCCCTGAAAATTTGCATAGTACACAGTCCTAGCCGCCTCGGGTATAGCCACCAGTTTCACTCTTCGTATTGAGTATATTGCTTATGCCAAATTGCGACACAAGTTATCAATGTAGCACTCTCAAGTCAGGTTACTCGCAATCAGCAGGCCCAGAAACTTAATATTCACTTTGGGCTCGCCCGCCACTCCTCTTGTTGTTATTGCCAGCTGTTGGGTTTTGTCCTGATTTAATCTCATAAGATTGCTACTAAACCACTCGCTTGCCTCCCCCAATGCAGTCTCCATACAAACCTCTGCAACTTCCTTGCACTGGGCACGCACCATTATCGACGTACCATCCGCAAACTGGGTGACTCTACCCACGGTGACATTATGGAGCATATCATTGACATAGATTAGAAACAGAAGAGGCCTCAATATTGACCCCTGTGGAACCCCCCGATCAATAGGGACTGCATCCGAGAGTCGATCATTCCAGTATACCTTCTGTCTTCTGTTTGCCAAATACGAACCGATCAGCTCATTTGCTTGTCCTCTCACTCCATACATGTTTAACTTTCCCAGACGTATCCCGTGGTCCATTGTATCAAAAGCCTTACTCAGGTCGCAACATCCCAGAATTACCGCATCTTTAGCATCAAGAGCATCCGCTATATATTCCAGGACCTCCGCAATCGCGGTAGTCGTGGACTTGCCCCTCCGATAGCCATGCTGACTCACATTTATGAGTCTGTGTGTTTCAAAGAACTGGATTAATCTCTTTTTGACAACGGATTCCAAGATTTTAGACATCACGGGTAGAATGGAGATTGGTCTAAAATTCATTTTGTCAGTCGATCCTCCCTTGTGTATCGGAAGCACTTTTGCTATTTTCAGAGGGTCCGGGAATACCGCCCGGGCCAAACACTCATTGAAAATGTCTGTTACTGGGGCAGCTATATAATCGATACTCTTTTTTAGTATGCTTACGTTCATTCCATATATACCAGTAGTCCGCTGACTCCCGAAGCCAAAAACAACTTCTCTTACTTCTTCCTCTGTCGTAGGGTAGAGGAAGATAGTTTTCTCTACAATTCCTATGCCCCGCCTCATCAAATCGTGCGGACTCCGGTTGGTCCTCTGTATTAACTTGATTGCTTCTCTCCCTACCCCAACAAAGTAATGGTTGAAATCATCAGCAGTCACATCATGCAGAATATCCTGATTGCGTTTATTTCCCGCTACTTCGCCCCTAATCACTTCCCATGTGGCCTTAATTTTGTTCTCGGCTCCAAGTATGTAATCAGAGTTCCATTCCTTCTTACTCTGGGTCACCCGATCTTTGTATTCCTTTTTTAATTTTCTATATAATTCTTTGTACTCTCCATCACCTGTCACCCTACATACTACTTCGACCCCATCCATAAGATTTCTGACATATTGCCACGTCCATGGCCTATCTTTTTCATTACCTCTCGAAAAGCTACATCAAACTCATCCAGTTAAAGATCGAAAAAACACTTAAAACATTCTTGTATATCATCAATTGATTGGAGTGCAATCCAATCCACATATTTCAGATTGTTAATGAACATAAGGGTGTTGGCATCATTTATATGTCTTATTTTTCGATAAATTTGTTTCATTAGCCCCGTACAATATTTACTTGACAGAAGTAATCTCTGACCCAAATGATCAGATAAATGAGGGTTTGACGTTTCACATAAATCAATAGTAATTTCCTCCGGTACGAATATATTGTCTATACATGTTTTCGAATGATCAGTGATTCTAGAAGGTTCGCTGAATATTTTCCGCAGACCATAGGAAGAAAGCATATTGGTTACATCTACTGAATCCTCAGTTCCTTCAAGAAAATTTACATTAAAGTCACCCGCTATCACTATCAGGATAATATTCAGATATTTCGTATATCGCATCATTTATATTTCCTAAGAAATTTTCCAATCTGCCCGACGGAGATCGATATACATAAATCACCACTACGTTCTCGTTAGCCAAATAAAGGCTTGCCATCTCTATGTCAAACTCAACAGAAAAACAATCTATTTTGTCTATTTTGTGAAAAATTATATTTTCTCGCGTCAAGATTAGAACACCACCGTGGGTTTTTTCTTTTCTGCAGTATGCCGAAGCTACATTGTAACCATTTAACTTCAAGTAGCTTACCGATGCATCGGTTCAGCTTTCGCGTTCAGAAACATCTTGTTCAATCATGTGTATTTCTAGTAAAAATATATTTCGAAGAAAAGCTTGAGAAGCTATTGCAGCCATAGATGTTTTAAGTGTTTTAATTTCACCCTGCTCTTCGAAAAAAACAGCTGGAATATTTTCGAAATCTCAAAACTTTTTTGTTCAACAGTTTTATGCGGCCAGTCACTGAACTCTCAAGTCTGTGGATTTATTAAAGGACGATAAACAATAGTGTTTCAGAGGCTTTGTGTAATCGTAATTAGTTTAAGACAGTCCATACAGATTTCTCAAAAAATTTTGATCAAATACAACATAATATAATTTTGGATAAATTGCATGAATTTGGAATCTCAGATAATGTTATTAAACTTATTCCTTCTTAGTTGAACGACCTAATGAACTGTGTAGAATACCGTGGCTTCGAATCTTATTTTTATCGGTTGGTTTTCAGTCTACTGAAGGACTCTGTATTGGGGCCACTTTTGTTACTTATATTCATATATTAGCGTCCGATTTGTTGAGTTCTTTTTAGACATAAATGTATGCCGATTGTATAATGAGGACACACTCTTTCGTACGTGGCACCACTTTCAATCGTATGTCAATGTATAAAAGTAATTGTTTTTTTTTGGTATGGAATATGATATATTTAATTAATAATAATTATTAAATTTCAATTGCATTAGTTTGTGTACCGTCGTTTGTGTTTTATTTGTGGTACATTTTGCATCATTTTTTTTTGTTTTTTTATGTATTACAATCTATTTTAGTTCAAGTTATGAATTTAATTCATCTCTGTATAATATTATATATTCTTTATATAGTATTTTCCCATAATAAGTAATGTGCATTACTGTTAGATAATATATTTTTATTATTATAACAGTACAAACAATTTCGCGTAAAAGGAAGAACAAACTGAAAAGGGTAAAAAAAATAAACACAAAATTTATGTAAGGGAATGAATATAAATGACAAGAAATAGATGGCAATGTTAGGCAGAATTATACTAGCCCCTAATGTTATAAATCATAAAAAATGCCTTCAAATTACTTAAATATATGAGATGTTTTCGAAAAACACATGTTCGCAACTTTCTAACTTTTTTTATTTGAAATTTAAGTCCGCGAAGTTCTCTTAGTCGTTGTATAAAAACGCGTTTTCTTCATTATGCCGTTTTCTACTCACGTCCATAAATGGATATAGACTAGTATATCCATGTAAGATATATCTACATTTGTCTCTGCTGTAAGTCACTCTTCGCCATATTACACCCATTTTCGGTGTATCCGCATTTGTAAGCTGCCTCATTATTCTTAGTCAGGACATTAGTGTCTAATTATTTATATTTTATCATTTCGGTGTTCATGATGGATCCGTTTTCACTTCAATTCGGTGACGGTTTTATACTATTTTGATTTTATTTGAGATCCACTAATTTTATGATACTCGTTTCTACATTAACTTTTGTGCTTTATTATCTTATTTTAGTTTTTCTTTGCAAAGATCGTAAGTATTTTCTGAGTTTAACAGTAGGTAGGTCACGCTATTAAGATATTTGGTAGACATGTGATCGTATTGTACAGGGTACTAGGAAAGTTTTGCAATACAGCTTTGTTTATTTAATTTTTTCAAAGTAATTTCCTCTACACTCAACACACTTCTCCATTTCCGAAACCAATCGTTAAACCAGTTCTGCCAAGTTTCGCTAAGGAGTAAAGCACACTCGTTGTCCCAAGCCCGCAGAAGGTCCTCAGCACTGGAAAATCACCTCCTTTTCAGCGTCATTTTCATTTGGACTGTAGAGAGGGTGCTCGAGAAGTTTGAATGGTGTCGTAGTCAAATATTCGGTGCAGGCCTTGGGGCGGTGAGCTGGAACATTATCGTGATAGAGGAACCAGGTGTCGATTCTTGACTTTGGCCGCAGGTTCTTCCCAATGACTTTAGGCAGTCACTATTCAGTATACTACTTAGCTGTATTTTGGGTGCCCAAAACGACGCGTTCCACAATTCCACTCGAATTGAAAAATACAGCTATCATTTTCTTCTTTACAGATCGGGATTTTCTGACAACTACGGGTGTCATCAAAGACCCAAACTTTGTTTTGAGCTTTGGTCGGCACATTGTAATAGTGCAGCCAAGTCTCGCCTGTCATCTGTCACAATGCTGTTTACATATTGAGATTGCCCCTTATTAAACTTTTTTAGCATCTCCCGGCACCAAGTTACATGTCGTGTCATCTGCTGTTCAGGCATTTGTTTTTGCAATTCATACTGTATGCAGCATCACATCTAGAGGTACATTGTAAGCGACCAAGACATAGTTCTTCTTCTAAACGAACTTTGAAATCGTACTAAATCATCGCACTTTGGTGTTCTCATGAAAAAAAACCATTCTGACTATTTAAACGAACTCGCTGGAAAAAGCTGAAGAAAAAGGATACATAGGCTTTGCAAATTCATTTTGCAAAAAAATCAAACTTTTTGTTGACGTGATTTCGGTTTCTATGATTTTCCCAAATACGCAGTTGTTACAAACATAATTTTAGTTCCCGTATTTGGTTTTCGAACAGATATTATTATTGTTTTTTAGTACTATTAATGCCCTATCTGTCCGTCGTAAATGATAATCAATACAACTGATTATAGTATATAGCTTATAGATCTCACCGGATTGTTTATTTTGTTTAATTAATAGAATTTAATTAACCAAATCATCTGATCATTATCCTTGTATTGGTTAGAAATTATTTCCGATGGTTTCGTAATTATTTGGCCATAATGGCGGACTATTATTGTTCTTTTTCTAATACTGTCTTTGTAATAGAATACAAATTTCTGCTCCTACGCCGTATTTAAAAGTTCTAACTTATAATTAGTAATCAGTCTTAGTATTGAAATGGTTAATTGCATTTCTACCAACTTCGTTGAATTTTTGATAAACCTATTGATTACGTGTTTTATCGACATTATGGTGAAAGTAAATATAGTTTTTGAATAAAAAAAACACTGTATCTGATGAAAAAGTCAAGTTGATTTTATGTTGGTTTACTTTTGTTATTATTATATTATTACATTATTCCCTTTTCATTGCCATTGAAAGTTTTGAAAACTTTATGAAAACCTAATTTCACCGGCAATTCGATACGGTCAGCTACGGAGACAAACCACAAAATATGAATGATTTTGATTTACATTAATGTTTGTTTGAAGCCTTCGGACCGCGCATACCGTCGTCGTTCTCTAGGGAATTTTTCGTAGTAATTTGCAATTTAGATGTTCCATATTTCGGAGTTAGTACTATTATGGTTATGGTCCGTTGATAAAAGCTAACGTATGTACGTCGACTAGCAGTTCGGCGATTAAATGAACAAACATGTATATGCAAAATTTATTTTCGAGAATAAAGTGCTCGCTTTATATTTTGCTCGTATATTTTGGTATCTTTTATCTATAAAGTTGTGCTGATTATACGTAATAAATATTTACAAATCTAAATTTAAAATAGCGCAATTTCTATTTTAAATACATTTTATAGTTATTTATGCAAGAACTCATTTATAATATATCAATGACATTAGAAGTGTTACACCTAGAAGGAATAGTTTCCTGGACGTGATTTTTTGGTAATGTGATAAGCTTAAGTCAAGAATGAAACGATCAGATTTCCAAGAAATTTTATTAACATTAATTTGAAAAAAAATCAATAATGTGTTTGGCGACCCCGTAGCTGTAGACACTCCTGTACACGTCTAGGCATCGACAAAATAAGATGGTCGATGTCTGCTTGTGGCACCTCGTTCCAAGCAACTTGAACTTGGTGGATTAACTGTGCCAGAGTTTGTGGAGGATGGTTCAAATTGGTCAGTCTTCTCCCCATTATGTCCCACACATGTTCGATGGCATTTAAATCCGGTGAACGGGGTGGCCACGGCAAAACATTAATGCCAGCTTCTCGTAGAAAGTCCATAGTACGACGAGCAATATGTGGACGCGCGTTGTCTTGCTGAAAAAGGACGTGTGCACGGCCATCTAGATAAGGCAATAAAGTGGTTTGTAGGACGTCATCAACATAACGCGCAGCTGTCATACTGCCCCGAATAAACAGAAGAGGTGATCGGCTTCCATATGCAATAGCCCCCCAAACCATTACTCCAACAGTCCTGTGCACATGCCTCTCAACAGCAAATCCAATATCACGTCGCTCTCCACGACGGCGTCTTACCCTCTGACGGCCATCATGCATGCCTAGGCAGAATCGCGATTCGTCGCTAAATACGACATTATGCCATTCTGCTTCCCAATGCTGCCGTTCTCTGCACCAGTCCAAACGTTGACGACGATGTGATATTGGATTTGCTGTTGAGAGGCATGTGCACAGGACTGTTGGAGTAATGGTTTGGGGGGCTATGGCATATGGAAGCCGATCACCTCTTCTGTTTATTCGGGGCAGTATGACAGCTGCGCGTTATGTTGATGACGTCCTACAAACCACTTTATTGCCTTATTTAGATGGCCGTCCACACGTCCTTTTTCAGCAAGACAAAGCGCGTCCACATATTGCTCGTCGTACTATGGACTTTCTACGAGAAGCTGGCGTTAATGTTTTGCCGTGGCCACCCCGTTCACCGGATTTAAATCCCATCGAACATGTGTGGGACATAATGGTGAGAAGACTGACCAATTTGAACCATCCTCCACAAACTCTGGCACAGTTAATCCACCAAGTTCAAGTTGCTTGGAACGAGGTGCCACAAGCAGACATCGACCATCTTATTTTGTCGATGCCTAGACGTGTACAGGAGTGTCTACAGCTACGGGGTCGCCAAAAACATTATTGATTTTTTTCAAATTAATGTTAATAAAATTTCTTGGAAATCTGATCGTTTCATTCTTGACTTAAGCTTATCACATTACCAAAAAATCACGTCCAGGAAACTATTCCTTCTAGGTGTAACACTTCTAATGTCATTGAGTATATTATGGTATAATAGTGATATTTTAAGTATCTCCACATGGTTTCATTATACGAGGGTAGCTGTTTATATTTCGGGAACTGGCAACACTGTTAGTGTTGCCTCCGATCTGATGATTACATCGTAAAGTTTGTCATTTCTGACAATATATTTACCTTGACAGTTTTATTATCCGGTCGCTATTTCTATTCTTGATAGTAACTTGAAAATTTTATGTCATAATATAATAATATATGTTCATAACATTTGGCGTGGATTATCTCAATAAGAATGCATCGACGAGCTGAATTCTCTCTATGGTAATCAAGCATCATCGAAAACTACAGTATATTGTTGCTATAGTGAATTCAAATTTGGACGGCATTCTTTGCACGATGAATTTCGTGAAGGTCGTCTCGCAAATGTTGTTGTGTCGGAAAACAATAATGCAGTGTCTGAATTGATAATGTAAAACCGTCATGTGACATACCGTGAGATCGAGGCATCTCTAGGTATTAATAACACCAGCGTGCATAAGATCCTGTATGAACATTTAGCCGTTAAGAAGCTATGTTCACTTTGGTTACCACATAATTTGATAACCCCTCGAAAAGGGACTCTCGTCGATTAGTATCAAGAAATGCACAAAAAACACAAAGGCGGTGCTTCAAAGAACATTTATAAAATCGTCACAGGTGACGAATCTTAGATCTATACGTATGAGCCCGATAGTAAACAGCAGTCGGCTGTGTGTTGTTCGCGCTTGAACCACATCAAAACAAATGGTCGCCTGTTTTTTCGAAAAAACCGGTCGCGTTGCAACTGTGCCTTTAGAGAGCTGCAGAATGGTCAATTCCGAATGGTACACAACTATTTGTTTGCCATAAGTTTTTGAAGAAATAAGGAAACAAACCGAAAACGATGGATCATTCCCCACCATGACAATGCAAGCTCTCACACGTCAGTTCAAACAATTGAATATTTGACCGGTCAAAACATTGAATTGATGAGCCATCCGCAGTACAGCTCTGATCTAGCACCCTGTGATTTCTTTTTATTCCCACACGTGAAGAATAAACTTCGTGGTCAACGGTTTTCTATGCCGTAAGAGGCAGTTGAGGCATTCAAAGCTCATATTTTGGAGATACTGCTTTCACAGTGGCAGCAATGCTTTTCGGATTGGTTTAAATGAATGCAAAAGTTGAAAAGCGATAAAACTGTTATCGATAATAATTTTTTTTTATTTGCTCACAAAAAACACAAAGGCGATGCTTCAAAGAACATTTATAAAATCGTCACGGGTGATGAATCTTAGATCTATACGTATGAGCCCGATAGTAAATAGTAAGTGTGTTGTTCGCGCTTGAAGCACATCAAAACAAATGGTCGCTTGTTGTTTCGAAAAAACCGGTCGCGTTGCAACCGCGCCTTTAGAGAACTGCAGAATGGTCAATTCCGAATGGTACACAACTATATGTTTGCCATAAGTTTTTGAAGAAATAAGGAAACAAACCGAAAATGACAGATCATTCTCGACCATGGCAATTTGAGCTCTCACAGGTCGGTTCAAACAATTGAATATTTGACCGGGTAAAACATTGATGATTTTTTGATGAGCCATCCGCCGTACAGCCCTAATCTAGCACCCCGAGATTTCCTTTTGTTCCCACACGTGAAGAATAAACTTCGTGGTTAACAGTTTTCTACGCAGGAAGGGGCAATTGAGGCATTCGAAACTCATATTTTGGAGATACTGCCTTCACAGTGGCAGCAATGTTTTTCGGATTGGTTTAAACGAATACAAAAGTGCATTGATTTTGAAGGAGAATATTTCGAAAAGCAATAAAACTATTTTCGATAATAAAAAAATGTTTTATGTTTGCTATTCCCGAAATATAAACGGCTACCCTCGTAGTATCATAGTTAGCTATGTAGAATAATGCGCATAATACTACCTAATAGAAGAAATTAATCTCCAAAAAAAATGCTGTAGAGAAAATAAAGATTATAATAAATTAATTTTATTATAATCTAACCAATTTTGAAAATATTTCAGAATTTTATTATATATATATGTGGTTTGTTCAAAAGGACAGGTGAATTTTGAATTTTCGCGGGCTGTGTACAGTCGATTATCGAAATTTTTTTTGATATGTTGGTACACATATGTGAGTCATATGTTGGCATTATCAGCCAATTTGGATTAGTTGTTTGTTGTTGACAACTGAAAAGCTTAGTCACGTTTGTGTGTGTTCTTCGATTTTTGACTTTTGAAAAAAATGGATTAAAGAATATGTATTAAATTTTGCGTTAAAAATGGAATAAAGGCACTTGAAATGTTGCCTGTGGCATTCGGTGTGTCCACTTTGTCTCAAAAAAGTGTTTATAAGTGGTACAAGCGCTTTACAGAAGGCCGAGAAAATGCACGCCAAGTTCGATTAAATGTGAAGGTTTCGCTCACTATTTTCTTTGATTACAATAGCGTGATGCATCATGAGTTCTTGCCAACAGGTCGTACGGTTAATAAGGAATACTACAAGGAAGTTATGCAAAGTTTGCGTGAAGTAATACGGCTCGGAATTGTGGAAAAAAATCATGGATTCTGCACCAGCTCACACATCAATGCTTGTTCGTGATTTTTTGGTCGAAAACAACACTCTAATCATGTCTCAACCACCTTATTCACCAGTTTTGGCTCCCTGCAACTTTTGCCTATTCCCAAAACTGGAGAGACCAATAAAAGGAAAGAGTTTTGCTACAATTGAAGAGATAAAGTCAGAATCGAAGAACGAGCTGACGGCCATACCGAAAAGCGCATTTCAGAAGTGCTTCGATGATTGAAAGAAGGGCTGGCATAAGTGCATTATATCTGAGGGGATTACTTTAAAGGGGAAAAAATGGATATTGATGAATAAATGAATACTTTTCAAATAATTCAAAATACACCTCTCCTTTTGAAGAAACCACATATACGAGGGAGCGTTTATGTATTCGCGGAATGAGCGGCTTGTAGAGGGGTGAGTAGGCGCATTGGGGGCGTGGCCTGTGCAGCGACTCATGATTAGTATAAATACGAAGTTTCATTGTTATTAGACAGTTAGTCTTTGAGCTATCGTCAACCAAGTAACATAATCAGGAGTGAAAAGTGAAATATGGAAAAAATCGAATATCGTGCCGTTATAAAGTTCCTTACCAGGCAAGGAAAATCAGTCGCGACCATAATGAATGAGATGTCATTGGTTTACGGCGACTCTTGTCCAGGAAAAACCATGGTGTACAAGTGGCATAGTTTATTTAAACAAGGAAGGGAATCCCTTGAAGACGACCCGAGGCCGGGCAGGAGCATTGAGGTGACCACGCACAGCACTTATCCAAAAAGTTGAACAAATTGTACTCGAAGATGCTCGACTAAAGAAGAAACAACTCGCAGAAACGGTTGGAGTATCCGATACAACAATTTTTAAAATCCTACACGATCATCTCGGCATGTCTAAGGTCAGCGCAAGATGGGTGCCGAGAATGCTCACGCCGCCGCAAAAACAACAGCGCGTGGATTGTTCGCGTGCATTTTTGGACCTCTGTAATGAAGACAAGGATGGTGTATTGAGTGGAATTGTTACTGGAGACGAAACTTGGGTTCATCATTATGAACCTGAGTCCAAACAAGACTCCATGCAGTGGCATAAAAAGGGCACAGCACCTCCCAAGAAATTTAAAGTGTCACAATCAGCTGGGAAACTCATGGCAACGGTATTTTGGGACTCGGAAGGAATATTGTTGATTGATTATAAAGATAAAGGTGTTTCTATAACCGGAGAATATTACGCTTCAATATTAGAGCGACTAAAAGAAGCCATTAAAGAGAAAAGACGGGGAAAATTGACAAAAGGTGTTCTGCTTTTGCACGACAACGCGCCCGTCCACAAGAGCCGCGTTGCGTTAGCTGCCCTGCATAAGGTGGGCTTGGAAATAGTGAATCACCCACCCTACAGCCCAGACCTGGCCCCGAGTGATTATTACCTGTTTCCGAAAATGAAAAAAGAGCTGCGGGGTAAAAAATTTACTGCCGATGATGAAGTCAAGGAGGCAGTTTCGGCGTATTTTGCAGATAAAGAGAAATCATTTTTTTATGAGGGTATAAATAAATTAATTGAAAGATGTGAAAAATGTATCCGTCTTGCAGGTGAATATATTGAAAAAGAAAAATAATTTGGTTTTTCGCAGGATTTTTGCAATTTAAATGTATGTATATAGGTATTCGTATATGGTTTTCGACTAGGTCCATCAAACTTACGATAATTATAGAAACAACCAATAGAATTAATGGTACTGTTTCCTCACTGGACAAAAATATCGGCCCGATGAACTTATTGCAACAATGGGACAGTATTTTGTGGTTCCGAAAAAGATTATCATGCCTTAAGTCATTTTTTCCATTTCGAGTCTCATTTTTCATCAAGCTGTTCTTGTAATTAATTAAAACCTTTATGTATTATATTTTGATATTAAATATATAATTACTTTAAACATGTTTTTCTTTATTATTTGGTATTTTGCATATTGCCGATGTAAGATTCTTTTAATTTCAACTAAAATTTCATGATTAAGCAAACGACTAATAACCAATCCTATGTCACTTTATATGCTTCATATTAGAGTAGTTTAGTTCCAGTGACATTTGATAAATAATTTGATATAAAAAAATAATTATAACTAGGTATATTTTATCCAAATTTTGTAAATAAATACTAATTTTAAATTATTAATAAAATCAGTATTCTGATCTGGTACGTAGACTTCCGCGGTTGTGGTACATACTATCTGCTTCTGGGCTTCCGGGCTGGAACCGCGTCACTTATATATCTGCCGACGTTTCGTACCCACTCGTACAGGACATCTTCAGGGTTCAGCTACTGCAGTTATACCAGTGACGCGGTTCCAGCCCGGAAGCCCAGAAGAAGTCAGTATTCTGATTTTTAGACAATTATTAGTAGCAAAAGAGATATTGAAATATACTAATTTAAGGCTAACTTCATGTAACTAGGTCCAAGATGTGTTTTACAAACAACTTTACGAAACATGTTCAAAATTATTTTTAGAAATTTATTAATTTATCATGTGTTCTAGAACATTGGCTATACAAATGTATAGAAATGTCATATAAAGAGGAAATAATTAGGAAAAAGATTAGAGCACATAAAAAACCTCCGTTTACGTCAATTAAGCTTCTTAGTGGTGTCTAAGTCGAGAAATATATCCACTTAAAAACGTGAATAGAAAGAAATAGTTTTTGTTCTATTTGTTTCAATGTGTCATGTATACTTATGTACGAGTATATACATAACTGCAAATATTGTCTGAATTATCTATATATTTAATTACGCCGTTTTTATTATTAAAATAAATTATTGTATACATATGTTTTATATATATATATATATATATATATATATATATATATATATATATATATAAAGAAAATGTGCCCTAGACGTAGCTTTTTCAATTATGCTTATGAAAAGACTTATCATATCCATTATAATGATTGTAACATGTATGTACATAGAACCGAATATCTTGAATATAAATAGCCAGCTCAATATTATTATTTAGTAATTTTATTAAAAGACATCCTAGTATCAAATGGACGTCTGTCAAAGAAAGATTAATTAACTTAATTAAATATTAAATGCAACTACAGTTCAAAGGGTTTACATTTTGTTTCGCTTTTACGTCACACCAATTGTAACTATGTTTACATGTACCCGTTTATTTCATTTTTGTCTCTTTTAACGCAAATTATTCTTCCTCCCTATTTATTATCATATTGCTTCTTTATTTTGCTTTCCAAACATTCCAAATTAACTTTGCTCAAAACAGATATTCAATATAATTGATAATAAAAAGTAGTGCCAATAAATGTAACTTACAAATATTTCTATAAATTAGTTTCAGCCTCATTAAACAAGACTACAAGTACATACGCCTCATTTAACATGTTTACATGTGCGTTAAAGCGATTGTCACTGGAATATATAAAAGTGCTTTTAAAATTCGGAAATTTTGAATTTAACTGTTTAACAGTTCAACAGTTCAAAACAAATTCAAAATTTCCGACAATTAAATTTACAGTAGAAAAAGAAAACAATGACAAGTTGCCTTTTTTGGATACCTTAGTTATTAGGAATAATCTCAAAATAGAAATTGATATTTTCCGAAAAGAAACTAATGTCAATAGATTCATCACGGCGGACTCAAATCATAGCATGCAACAAAAGATTCATTCAAATTTCTTATTAATCGTTTGATTAATTTCCCACTGACAAATGTAAGCTATGAAAGAGAATTGAATTTCATTAAGAATACCGCGAGATACAATGGTTTTGATTCGGAAATAATCAATGGATTAATTAGAAAGGGTAACATAAGAAAAACTATGCGTGATACCACATGTCTATCACCACAGAGCAATCGGGAAAAGCAGTTTGTTTGTTTACCTTATCACCGTATGACAAAAAATTTAAATAATATTTTCAAATAGCGCGGTTTTCAAGTTTGTTTTCGCTCCAATAATTCAATTAAAACCCTTTTAGGAAATGCAAAAGACAAAATCGAAGATAATAAAAAGTCGGGAATCTACCGAATTGAATGTTTAGATTGCAATAAACAATACATCGGCCAAACTAAGCGATCGATCGAAACCCGGTATAAAGAACACCTTGCGCACATAAAGTTCAACCGACCAGAAAAATCAGGTATAGCAAAGCACCTGTTATAAAATAACCACAGTGTTAACATGGATTGTTTACATTTGATAAAGAACGTGTATAATTATCGTGAATTAGACACGTATGAAAGCATGCACATCTTAAAGAATAAGAGCCATGTGGTGAATAGTGATAATGGACCAATGCAGACGACCCTTTACGGTCTGCTTAATGTCCAAAGAAGAGAAACACAGTAATAAATCACATGCAGGTACTTATCGGTCGTGTCCGTGTTCCCCTTTTTTCCAATGTCATTCATCTTAGTTTCAGTAAAACAATTTTTAAAAATCTTGTGGAACGAACATTTAGTGTACGTTTAGGTTCTCAACAGTGTGTACCGCGTACGGAGTGTGTTTTCGTACAGGTATTTTTCGCCGTGGTTTACCAGGTGCGACACTTTGCGGTTATCTGCTGATGATGACAACTTGGTTGTCGAAATGCGTATGCAGAAGAGAAAATGGAGTGGTCAGCCAAGCGGTTTTAATAGAATTCGCTGGGAATATTGTGGAAAAACGTGTTACTGCATGAAATATATTGCCAAGAACGCTTCAGGCATTACGGATACCTGTCAAAGGAAAATGGAATATTATGGCCCAAGAAATGTCCGATTCATACCATTAAGATGCCAAATGTTTTCAGATATTTGTAGAGATCATACAAGTTTTAATTTCTATATTTTTTTCTAAGAATTATTCCAATGATCTGTAAATTTGAATATTTATGTGTTTTTTATATATTAAAAAATGCAACATTTTATACTTCCAACAATATCACATAGAAATAGAAACAAATTTTTAAAAAAATGTGTGCAGATACACAAATGTACTGAAACAAAAAATGGCGTTAAATCGCCTTTTTTTACGATTTATTATATTATTTTTATGAAATATTCGCTAATTATTATTATTATTGTAAAATGATCTGCTTATAATTTCCTTTATAATTTGCGGTTGATGGTTCTTGCAATTATTTAGTTGAACATCTTGCATTCATTTTACAATAAGCTATTTGTTGGATACACTCGTATGTACATATATTATATTAAAATTTTCATAATTAATGTAATGTTGTGTTTCAAGAAGAATATACGTATTGCAAAGTATTATTTTGTCCAATCTATCCATCGCTGCGCCTTGGCTCGGCTATTGGAGAAACGAATACATAGTCTAGTTTATTTAATAGCCGCTAGATGTCAGTTGTCTTCTGTTTTCCTTGGTAACCGTCAGCAGAAATCATTTCGTGTTCTTGAGTACGCGAAGCGCAATTCCGTGATTACAGTGCAAAGACATTTTAGGTTGGGCTACCAAATTGATCCTACGCTGGTAGATACAGGATGTGTATGCAATACTCGGGAAAGCATGCAATTCAAACTGCTTTCCAACGTAATCCTTCAAAATTAACTCGTCATGCCAGTTGAGAGTTACGACTGTCAATTTGGCGTGTTTTGAGACATCGGTTGGTTGTGAAGCCGTACAAGTTACAGTTGTTACAAGCTCTGCATCCTGATGACAAACGGAATGTGTGGCATTTTGTAACGACATTTATGATGCTATTGACAATGATAACACTTTCGCACAACACATCGTGTTCAGTGATGAAGCGACTTTCCATGTTAGTAGTCTGGTAAACAAACACAATGTTCGAATTTGGGGTCTACACAACCCACATGTACGAGATTTGCCTAAAATCAATGTGTTTTGTGCGATATCCCGATCATCTGTTTTTTGCTAAGTATCTGGATTTTCCAAATCGTCTAATGTAATTAATTTCATTTTGATTCTATTCATTTCAGAAATATTTTTTACTATTTTTAAAACAAATTCTTATTGAATATGTAAAGAAAATAAAATATTTCTATATTTTTTAATTTGCAGTTTTGCTTAATTTATGATTCTCAGCTATAGTATTATGATGCATTTTTTTAATTTATTGAATTCTTACAACAAAATATGCACATCTTATTGCCAGCAGTGCAAACGTCAAATTACGATAGATTCAATTCAAACTAATAGTTATAAATTAAAAATTTTTTCAAAACTAGAAGGCTTAATTTCCGTAATATTTGATAAAGTAGCCGTTTGAAAGTATTAAGGTTGCGTATACTCTTCAATAAAGCAGTTAATTTATTATATAGTCTTACACTGGCATAATTTGAACTCCTTTCGGTCAACAGTAAACAATGTTTGGGATAGAAGTAATTAGATTTGTGTTCAGCATAGAAGACACGCCCGAAAACATTATCTCTGAAAAGTTTGAAAAATATAGATGGCAAATAAAGTTAAAAAATTATTTGTTTAAAAATAACCTCCGCAAGATTATAAATACTAATTACTGCCACCACAATGGTACCATGTTTTAAGTGTGGATAACAAACACTAAAAACTAAATAACTGACAACACTTCTTTGCTAACAATCTCGCGGCACGGAAACGAGAGAAATAAGTTTTTGCAAACTTTTTCAATATGAACACTCCACTTATCGATATGTAAAGGCCCAAAGAGTGACTGAGCTAAGTACATCATATTCGTGATTATTAAGAAATACGGTGGACGAACATTCCATCTCCTTCATTTTTCAATACAATTAAATTCGTTTTGTTGTGATTAATGCTAAGATTGTTAAAATTAAACCGTTGTTCAAGGTTGGGTGAATATTTGGAGGTAACATCGACAACCGTCCCAAGTGCATTACCTCTAATAATGAATAACGTATCACGAGTATAGTTAACTATTAAGTTTTATTTTCATTCAAAGGATATTCAATTGCATAAATGTTATTAAAATAAATCACAAAAAGAGGAGGGCTCAAAATGCTGCCCTGCATACTACTACATATAAATGCTTCTTACAGAGTATACAGAGAAGCCATTAGAAACGATCTTCACAATCTTTTGTCAATTAGGCAAATAGGAAAAGAATCGCTCTAAAGCTGATATTTATGCCAATAAACTCCATAGAGTTAGAGTTTATAAATTAACTTGGAATAATCTATGCTGTCAAATACCCTCTACAAATCAAGTAGTATACTGAAAGGAATAACGTTAATTCCAAGTGTATTAGTGATTAAATTTACTATGTAAAATGATGCTGCACTGCTGTGCTCCGACTCTTTATTTAGAAAAACTTAAATTGGCAATAATTTCCTAGAATTCTGTGCTCCGCCTGGGGCACTACACCGGAACTATGCACCCGACTGCTACTGTTTTGTTTACATGATGTAAAGACTATATTGCATGAACTCGGCAAATATATTTTCGTGTACATCGTTAATCTTTATGTGGTAATAACTGTACGTACAAATTTTTTTTGCGAGTTCTTTTCTAAACTTATGAGGTTTGAGTTGGAGTTCTCTAGAGTTAATTAAGCCTAGCATCTAGTTATGTACAACATTAAAATAAATAAAATGATGGGTTATAATTTATACCATAACCTTATTTATTAAATTCAACGTAGTTAAAAAAAAGATATTTGTGATAATAAATTTTATATTTAATGCATTTAAAATACTTAGATCAAATAACAAGAAATATACTCATTTCTTTGTTATTTGATATATGTGAAGAAAATTATGTCAGCTTCAAGAACAGTTAAATATTTTACATAAACAGCGAACAATATGATTTGTATTTCACTATTTACAAATTTGAAGTTAAAAATTGCATACACCTTTTAAAAAAATCCGGACTCAACAAATTAGTCTAAACGAAGACCCCTGTTTTCGCAATTAATTAAATAAACAATTAGATCATAATGACTAAGATTCACAGAATTTGTATTTGAATGCAACTTAAATCAAATAAACTAACTATACATGAAATCATTTATCATAGTTGTGGCCATAGTCGACCTACTCATATGAATTATGATTCCATGAATTTATAATAAAATTTCAAATTGGTTTTTAAATTACAACGATTATAATCCAAAATAAATAAGCTTTGATTTTATATTTAAATATTGCATCTCAAATTTTAATTTTAAATTCAAATAAAATGAAATGAACTAAATCATTTTCAAAGGCATCCCTGATCATTGAAAATAAAACTATGAATAAATCAACGTTTTACGGGAGCAAAATTCTTAAATTCTCATTGCGTGTTATTACTTTGAAACACACGTAGACGCATCCTTCTGTGAACCTCTGGTTCTCTGCCTTATTTTTAACCGCGAAATTTGAAACACTCTTTATATACACACGCCGCATGTGCCGTGCTACTATGAGTAGCCGTGTCAACCATGCTCACAAATAGCAAGTTGGCACCGCCATTGATTTAATTAGTTTGATTTTCTTTTTAAAATTACAAAAATTAATTTTCGTAATTCCTCCGATTTCATTTATTTCATTTAATATATTTAAATAAAATTTTTAATTTAATTATATTCTGTCGGATATATTTTAATTACATTTTGTTTTGCATTTCTGTAACGAGTCTTATACGTGTATTACGACTAAGATTTATATCGAACTTCTAACCTATCTTTTTGTTATTTTATTTAAAAACATATTAACTATTTACAAAATATATTGTTAAATCGAAATTGAATATATTAAAAGATTTTTACTTCCAATTGATATTGTAGAATAATTATTTTTCTTTCAAAGTATTGTTCACTATAAACAATCTTCTTTTATTATTTGGTAGGTAGCCTTAAACGTATCTTGTCTGATCTTTTGTTGTTAGGGCTGTAATTATTTGTATTAAGAAGAAATTACAAATTATTAGTATTCTCTTTTCTTTGATGCTCAACTTAGTACTTGCTTTCTCCAGAATATTAGTTGTCTTTTCCATAGTCCTCGACGATAAATTTATTTTGAAGCTGTTACTGAATTTAAGTTAAATTTGTTTTAAGAGAGTAAAATTACAATTAAATTGTTATTGCATTGGTAAAAATTGATATTAACTCAAATTGAAGTATATATATTTTTAGAATTTCAAGAAACTATATTCAAGCTTTGCGAACTACAAATATATACAAACGAAAGTGTTGTAAAGTAAATGTTTTATTCTTTAATGAGATTGCGGAATACACTCTCATACGATAAAGAAAAATTGTCTTTTTCTGAGATACATTGACTCTCGCTGTTTGTGACCTGATTGTGTTCGAAACAAAATATTCGATATATTATTATACGCGTTCTTTTTGAAATCAAATTACATTTTTCTGAAATGTAATGTATATACAGAGACATAACGTTATTACAAAAATTTTAAAAGTTTTACATGATAATGTACATAAATGTGTAACGTGTTATTTTAATTCCTTAATATATTTTCTACGTTTTAATGTTGAATATAGCACGCTTATTTATATAGAAAAGCCTGGTCTAAAGTACATAGCAATATGTTCTGTTATTTATTCAGTTGCACCATTAATTTAATATTTTCACATTAACACATGGATCAATAAGTCCCGAGACTAACCCATAGATGGCGCTCGTAGTAAACCAGTAACCACGTCTTTCTAGAGTACTAACCTTTGCTTGAAACGTGTCAAAATTTTAAGTCGATCGGACCAGAAACAGCTGAGTTATCGAGGTTGGAGTAAAGTCGTTTTGTAGTTTGTTTAAACAATGGAAAAAACCGAGTTTCGTGTTCTGATAAAACATTGTTTTTTAATGGGTAAAAACACCACGCAAGCAAAACAATGGATTGAAAAATGTTACCCGGACTCTTGTCCATCAAAAGCAACGATTTGTCGGTGGTTTGCCGAGTTTAAACGTGGTCGTACCGACACAAATGACGCGGAACGCTCGGGTAGACCTGTGGAAGCCGTTACACCGGAAAATGTGAGTGAAGTGACAAAAATTATAATGAAAGATCGTAAAGTGAAGCTCCGTGAGATTGCTGAGATGACACAGATATCATATGGAAGTGTATTTACTATCCTTCATGAAAAATTGAGCATGAAAAAGGTTTTTTCCAAGTGGGTGCCGCGATTGCTCTCGATGGAACAAAAACAGCAACGAGTCGATGATTCAGAAAGCTGTTTATCGCTATTTATTCGCAACAAAAAAGATTTCTTGCGTCGTTACGTGACCATGGACGAAACATGGATACATCACTACACTCCAGAGTCGAAGCGGCAGTCATCTGAGTGGCGCACAGCTGGCGAAAGCCGTCCGAAACGTCCGCAAACGCAGCAGTCAGCTGGCAAAGTCCTGGCGTCAGTTTTTTGGGATACACATGGCGTGATTTTCATTGACTACCTCGAAAAAGGTAAATCGATCAACAGTGATTATTATATTGACTTACTGGTGCGTTTGAAGGAGGAAATCGCAAAAAACGACCGCACATGCAGAGAAAAAAAATCCTTTTTCACCAAGACAATGCACCCTGCCACAAGTCGATGAAAACAATGGCAAAATTGAACGAATTGGGTTTTGATCTGCTTCCCCACCCCCCATATTCGCCAGATTTAGCCCCCAGTGACTACTGGCTCTTTGCTGATCTTAAAAAAATGCTCCAGGGAAAAAGATTTGGCTCAAATGAGGAGGTCATCGCTGAAACTGAAGCTTATTTTGAAGCTAAAGATAAATTTTTTTATAAACATGGTATTGAAAAATTGGAAAAGCGTTGGAACCATTGTATCACCCTAAAAGGTGATTATGTTGATGAATAAAAAAAAATTTTGCAAAAAAAATGTTGTTTTCATTGTTAGTCTCGGGACTTATTGATCCATGTGTTATTTACTGTTGATTATGCATTAAGCTTAATTAAAAGTATTTATAACTAAAAATTATTTTTATAAATTGAACATACTTAGTAAAAGATTTATAGAATTTTGTATTTAGTTTCCAGTCATTTTTTGTGTACATCAATAGTTTATTAAAAGCTCAGAAAAATATACAGGGTACTAGGAAAGCTTTGCAATATGACGCTGCATGTTGAGATATGTTCATACGTGCATACTAGATGCCGCGCCATGTCGATGGGCTCAGTTAGTCTTTAGCAGTGAGAGTATATAGTGCTTGTGATAGCAGCTCACGTAATGAAGTAAGGGCAGTTTTGTGTTATAATTTCGCGCGTGGTTTAAACATAGACCAGTGCTTCGAGGAAATGACTCTTGCACTAGGTGATGTTTGTCCACATCGCACAACGATATTCAGGTGGTACAGAGAATTCCAAAGGGAAAATTTAACTGTGGAGGATGCTGAAAGGCCGGGAAGGCTACGAACGTCGATTACGGAGGAAAACATTACTACTGTGAGAAAAATGCTTGGCGAGGACAGATGAGTGACCTACCAACAGATAGAGGGTACCTCAGGCTTAAATGCGCCAGTAATTCGTTCGATTTTGCATGATCATTTGCACGTGAAGAAACTTTGTTCTCTCTGGGTGCCGCATCGATGGACAATCTCGGTATGCGAACAACATCGTGACAGGTGACGAGACTTGGCTGTACTATTACGATGTGCCGACCAAAGCTCAGTCTTTGATGATGAGGACACACACTTAACTGTTAGAAAATCCCAACCTGTAAAGAAGAAAATGATAGCTGTATTTTTCAAATCGACTGGAATTGTGGAGCGCGTCGTTTTAGACACACAGAAAACAGTCACAGTCATTGGATCTATGAAGAACCTGCGATATACATTATATTGTTTTCTACCAAGCAAATAAAAAAAGAATCATAATATAAGACTAAATGCAAGAATATAAGTTCATTTAAAAATTTTAGGAAATGGTTTCTGAATTAATATTACATCAATTTGTTATTGTTTATTTTCACTTTCTGTAAATGTAACTGTATAGTTATTTTAAATATGTTCTTTGAAAAAGTTGAACGATGTAGGAATAAAGTTGAAAGTGTTCTCAAAAGAATCGCCAGGTTTAAAAAGGGACAGAATGCATGACGTTTTTCAAATATTAGGTAATATGAAATTTGTCAATATTTAATGCACGACGATATTAAGAATTCCATTTACACCGTTATTTAATAATCGTAAATTCTTCGGGCGTTCAAATATCTTTCCTTCCGTAAAAGCAAACGTATCCAAAAGGCTTCGCAATTGCCGTGTTCAAATAATTAAATAAGCTTTGTTCGATTGTATGTAAACACTATTAAATAGCGCACAAAAGCGTTTATAATTTGCTTTTAGAATATCATAGACTTTACAGTTGTCACACATAATACACAGAATTCTGTAAGGACCCCCGTTATTTACAAATTTCCACTCTCTTATGATAATTTATAATATTATGTATATTTCATGTATGTATATCCTGGCAATTAGTATTTGTAATCATCTTAGTAAGTGTATATAAATATTTAGAGCGTTGTAATAAACTACTTCCCACGCCGCCAAAAATTTGTGTGCGTTCAGTATTTAAAGGAACACTAAACGTGTTTTCAATCAAACTATGACAAATACATACATATGTTTACTCACTTTGACATTATGCAAACAAACGAATTAATTAAGTACGTGATATATACTATGTACTAGACTATATCTGAGAATGTTTGTGGTAAATTTTCATAAAATAACATTGATTATTAGTAGAAAATTTGCTTGTTTGAAATCATATAATCTTCATTGGTCATTTATTTCCAATCGGGCATAATATGGTGAAGCATAAATGAGTGTAGCACTTAAAAGAAGTGATGTAAATTGTCTTCAACTCAAGTAGTATCTATTTACTGAACATATTTCGTAAGTCAAACAATATTAAGTCTAAAATACGTTGGTTGTCTTTGAAGTTTTGCATATAAAATTAGAATAAAATAATAGATAGCTTCATTGTTTTTCAAACTATTCTCCATGAAGATTAATGCACTTTTGCATGAGCTCGAACCAACTCTAGAAGCAGTTGTTCCACTCGTTTATTGGTACAGTCAAAATTGCGTTTTTGAAAGCATCTACTGCTCCTTGTGACGACCAGAACATTTTACCACGCAGTCTGCTCTTGATTTTCGGAAAAGTAACGAAATCGTTGAGACTTAGATCCAGACTGTGGTCCAACAAATCGACGTTTTGTCAATTGTTTTGCGTACTGTGTGCGAACAGAAATAGTTAACAAATTAACCTTACCTTTGTAAGAATATGTCCTAGTATTTTATAGATAGACGTGTATCAACATCTCTATATGCTTCATTCGTCGTTCGGGGTTGGTTTTTCGAAGTTCGGCAATGACTGGCGCCAAATAAATGGCTGTATACTAATCGGCAGTAACAGTTCTTTGATTTTGTAGAGGAATTGTTGCTACATGACCTGCTATCGAGACAAATATCGCGACCATCTTTTTGGAGACACCTTGAGAATGAATGACTTTTGTCGGCTTTTCTTCACCTTGGAATACCCAAACAAACGACTGGCGTTTACCTTCTGGCTCATCACCACTGAAAATGTTGGATCGCCGCTAAGACTGATCCGTCCACGTTTGAATTCTCCATACAAACGAGAAATTGTTGACTGATGTGGTGCTTCATTGTCGAAATTAACTCAGTGTGGCATCCATGTTGAGATAATTGTTTTTGAAAATTATAAAAATTTGATCCATGGAAATGTTCTCCATTTAATTCCATTTTTCAACTAACTTGTCAAGTTCGAAAGTTTGTTGTAGCTACAACACTACACGTATCGCACTGAAACTTCGGATTTAGGTTAACTAAAGATGGAGGTTAATTTTTAGTACTCATATTTGATTACTTGCTCCTTCTATGTCTCACAATGCAAAACACACCCCACGTCTGTTTGCTTATATTTACTTACTTACTTACTTAATCCTATAGACTCTTATACCTTTCGGTGTCGAGTCGCTTATATTTACTATATTATTAAATTGAGATGTATAAATGGAAAACTATAATAGAAATTGTTTATTCATAAAAACCTCGTTATTAAGCTATATAATAATAATATAATTACACTTTTGCGAGAAGTAGTAACATTTATTTTCAACAGTAAAACGTATTATGTACCAAATATATATGATGAAATTTGTATTCGCATCAATTTTTGATCAACACTAAGCAGTGGTAGCATCTACCTCACGAACAGCATCTTCATAACCAACTTTTCATTGAAAATGTCGATAGCCTTTTAATACCAGAACATGTACTTGTCCAAGATTTCCAGTATAGTGGCATATTTCGGACGTCCGCGTCGTCCTGTCTCTTTATCGGTTATCCGATCATATTTGAACTCAGAAACCCATTTATTAGCAGTGGAAAATTAAGGAACCGATATGTTCAGACCACCTTTCATCTCATTAAGAATATTTGTCGCTGAGAAACCTTGCAAGAATGATAGCACAAATTATCAAATATCTGTTCAAAAATTCTGAGACTCTCAACAGTCGTTATAACGAAATTAATGAACGTAGAAATCTAAAATTTTACATTCGACATTGCAGGAGAGACAGCTTGCGGATGCACTACAAAAAAGCCAGAAACTGCACCATCTATCCGTCATTCTTGTGAGTCCACCCTCGTATATAAAATCTCATTTATAAGCTGTATTAGCTGTATTTATTATAGTAGCATAAACCTGTGTGACTTACAATTACTATACTTATTACACTTATTAATTATAGTGCAACACAAAGGGAATGTTATTAAGGATACAAGTATGTCAATAATTGATTATTACGAAATACGTCTTAGGATGGGCAATACGTGTTTTTATGTTAAACATACAAAAACTTGTCTTTCTTTTAGAAATCGGCGGTTTACACGACAAGCGAACTATATCCATTAAAGCTGTATTAAATCCTTTTTTAATCTGTGGCTATTCTTGAATGATGTAGTGTACGTCGAAATATATTAACAGTAAATACACTTAATCCTTAAATGACACAGAAAATAAACAAAATTTACTTAAAATATGAATCATGGCAAAACACTACTAAATGCTGAATGCAATCCAGAGAACGAAATTTATGTATTTATAATGGTAATATGATTTGCAAAACCCTCTTTCTATTGTATATACATACATAAGTAGATACAAATTTAATGCATACATATATGAAAACACTGCTTAGCTTCTTTGTACCATTAAAAGTGTGAACAACATAATTACTAAATAATCCTTTTTGCTCATGCTTTTATATGCTATAACTGTGCCCTTCTACTTACCGTGCAAAAACATATTTGCTCTTCAGGTCTATGGCTATAAATAATATCCAAAACGTAATCTTAAAAATTTGTGCTTATCGCAAGGTTTAAAATTACTTTGTCTAATGTGACTTCTTAAATCTTGGAATCAACTCTTGATATAATTAGCACACATTTCTAGAAACCTTTCGTCAGAATTTTTTTAACCAAATTATATCCAGCCTTGTGATTACTTCTATACTTCTCTTTTTTCTACATAAATTCACATTTAATATGAGAGCTACACTTTCAGTTCCACTACTATCAACCCAATTGTAATGAATTATGCTGTATTTACATGCTTCCCAAAATAAAAAAGGTTTAAATTATAATAATAAATTGCTTTTGTAATAGGAAATTTTATAATTTCATATCAGCATTTGAAAGACTGCTAAATGAAAGACTGCCATTCGCAGCGACGCAAACACTTCATGAAATTTAATTTAATTATTAAAATAATTTAAATTTCAATTTATTAAAACAAAGGATGAATTGTATACAAAAAAAAATCAACCGGTAGACCAAGATCAATCTTCACCATAGAAAATGAAGTATGAATGAGGCAAACAATTATTCGTAGCCGGAAGCGGCCGTCGTCTTGCATTCGTATTATTCTGCCAGATGAATATTAATAATTTTCTGACAATATATATAGGGTGTAAACGACGATATATCTCGACGTACGTTAATATATGCGTAGGGTAGCAATTCAAATATACAAAAATATTTATTCTATCAAAACTTTAATTTTTGTAATAATTTACAACATAAACTTTTCAAGTACAATATTTAGATTGAATCTAAATAAATATATAGAAATTAAGTGTTCTTAATTCAAGAATAGGCATTTATGTATTTGTTCACGTTCACAAAAGATTTTCCTCCACAAATCTGTAATGTACGAGGGAGCGTTTTTATATTCGCGGAATGAGCGGGTTGTAGAGGGGTGAGTAGGCGCATTGGGAGCGTGGCCTGTGCAGCGACTCATGATTAGTATAAATACGAAGTTTCATCGTTATTAGACAGTTAGTCTTTGAGCTATCGTCAACCAAGTAACATAATCAGGAGTGAAAAGTGAAATATGGAAAAAATCGAATATCGTGCCGTTATAAAGTTCCTTACCAGGCAAGGAAAATCAGTCGCGAACATTATGAATGAGATGTCATTGGTATACGGCGACTCTTGTCCAGGAAAAACCATGGTGTACAAGTGGCATAGTTTATTTAAACAAGGAAGGGAATCCCTTGAAGACGACCCGAGGCCGGGCAGGAGCATTGAGGTGATCACGCCAGCACTTATCCAAAAAGTTGAACAAATTGTACTCGAAGATGCTCGACTGAAGAAGAAACAACTCGCAGAAATGGTTGGAGTATCCGATACAACAATTTTTAAAATCCTACACGATCATCTCGGCTTGTCTAAGGTCAGCGCAAGATGGGTGCCGAGAATGCTCACGCCGCCGCAAAAACAACAGCGTGTAGAGTGTTCGCGTGCATTTTTGGACCTCTGTAATGAAGACAAGGATAGTGTATTGAGTGGAATTGTTACTGGAGACGAAACTTGGGTTCATCATTATGAACCTGAGTCCAAACAAGACTCCATGCAGTGGCATAAAAAGGGCACAGCACCTCCCAAGAAATTTAAAGTGTCACAATCAGCTGGGAAACTCATGGCAACGGTATTTTGGGCCTCGGAAGGAATATTGATAAGGTGTTTCTAAAACCGGAGAATATTACGCTTCAATAATAGAGCGACTAAAAGAAGCCATTAAAGAGAAAAGACGGGGAAAATTGACAAAAGGTGTTCTGCTTTTGCACGACAACGCGTCCGTCCACAGGAGCCGCGTTGCGTTAGCTGCCCTGCATAAGGTGGGCTTCGAAATTGTGAATCACCCACCCTACAGCCCAGACCTCTCCCCGAGTGATTATTACCTGTTTCCGAAAATGAAAAAAGAGCTGCGGGGTAAAAAATTTACTGCCGATGATGAAGTCAAGGAGGCAGTTTCAGCGTATTTTGCAGATAAAGAGAAATCATTTTTTTATGAGTGGAATTGTTACTGGAGACGAAACTTGGGTTCATCATTATGAACCTGAGTCCAAACAAGACTCCATGCAGTGGCATAAAAAGGGCACAGCACCTCCCAAGAAATTTAAAGTGTCACAATCAGCTGGGAAACTCATGGCAATGGCAACGGTATTTTGGGCCTCGGAAGGAATATTGATAAGGTGTTTCTAAACCCGGAGAATATTACGCTTCAATAATAGAGCGACTAAAAGAAGCCATTAAAGAGAAAAGACGGGGAAAATTGACAAAAGGTGTTCTGCTTTTGCACGACAACGCGTCCGTCCACAGGAGCCGCGTTGCGTTAGCTGCCCTGCATAAGGTGGGCTTCGAAATTGTGAATCACCCACCCTACAGCCCAGACCTCTCCCCGAGTGATTATTACCTGTTTCCGAAAATGAAAAAAGAGCTGCGGGGTAAAAAATTTACTGCCGATGATGAAGTCAAGGAGGCAGTTTCAGCGTATTTTGCAGATAAAGAGAAATCATTTTTTTATGAGGGTATAAATAAATTAATTGAAAGATGTGAAAAATGTACCTTGCAGGTGAATACATTGAAAAAGAAAAATAATTTGGTTTTTTTATTTCCACCTCTTGTCCCCCATTCCGCGAATATAAAAACGCTCCCTCGTAATGCAGGTATTGTAAATTATTTACAAATGTGTATTTTACGTTTATAAATATATATTCGCTTATTACCTGAGCATAAAAATCCACAGAATTGCCACAAAACGTTTTCGGTCGTAATTCTCGCCCTAATAGACAGGCAGTAACAAGTTTAGTGCAAAAATTTGAGTCTACATATTCGTTGTGTGATGTTGCCGTGCCAGTGAGACAACGGGTTGGTCGAAGTGTCGAAAATATCGCTGCCGTTGAAACGTCCGTAGCAAATGATCCAAATTAGTCAATTCCACGGCGTTCTCAAGAGTTGGGCATCGCCCAAACCACTTTATGGCGAATTTTGCGTAAGGATCTTGGTTTACACCCATACAAAATCAAGCTGACTCAAGAATTGAAGCCGATGGACCATTTGAAGCGACGTACGTTCTCCGATTGGGCTCTGGAAAAGATGCGCCAAGATGATCAATTTCATCGCAAAATCATTTTCAGTGACGAAGCTCATTTTTGGCTCAATGGGTTCGTCAATAAGCAAAATATGCGTTATTGGTCAGGTGAAAATCCACATGTGCTTCATGAAACACCACTTCATCCACAAAGAATAACTGTTTGGTGCGGTTTGCATGCCGGCGGCGTCATCGGGCCATATTTTTTCGTCGACGATAATGATCGTCACGTTACTGTGAATGGTAATCGTTATCGCGCCATGATTACCGATTATTTTTGACCCGAATTGGAAGATATGGACTTGGACAACATGTGGTTTCAGCAGGATGGTGCCACAAGCCACACAGCACACGTTACAATCGATTTATTGAAGAATAAGTTTGATGAGCGTGTTATCTCAAGAAATGGACCAGTCGATTGGCCGCCTCGTTCGTGCGATTTAACGCCTCTAGACTTTTTTCTTTAGGGCTACGTCAAGTCATTGGTCTATGCCAACAAGCCGACAACGTTGGAAGAGCTCAGAGCCAACATTGTACGCGAAATAGCAGCAGAATTGTGTGGCCGAGTCATCGAAAATTGGATCCAACGAATCGACCGCTGCAAACGTGCCCGCGGTGGCCATATGAACGAAGTCGAGTTAAATTTATAAATGTTTTGATTGTACTTCAACCCGATAATAAAGTTTTTGAAATATCTCAAATGGCCTGCATTTTATTTGGTACGTAGACTTCCGCGGTCGTGGTCCATGCTATCTGCTTCTGGGTTTCCGGGCTGGAACCGCGTCACTAGTATATCTGCCGACGTTTCGTACCCATTTGTATGGGACATCTTCAGGGCTGAACTACTGCACTGAAACTGTTTCAGTGCGGTAGTTTCAGTGCAGTAGTTCAGCCCTGAAGATGTCCCATACAAATGGGTACGAAACGTCGGCAGATATACTAGTGACGCGGTTCCAGCCCGGAAACCCAGAAGCAGATGGCCTGCATTTTATTTTGAAAAAAAGTTGTCAAGTCCTTATTGGAAAACCCTTTATATAAGGTGTACTGGAAAGTTCTGTCTCTCTGTTGTTATATCTGAATGTATACATACTGATCTGGCAAATGAACTGAAACGAAGATGATTCATGTTAGTATTAAGTGAGACGCGATCGTGTACCCACATCTACTGAGAAAGTTCATTTATTCCACTGTATTTTCTACGAATCCAATAAGGAAAAAATGCTACAGAAACGTGTAGAAATTTATTGAAAGGGTTTAGTGAAGGGACAGTTTTTGATAGAACGTGCAGAAGATAGTTCGAAAAATTTCAAAGAGATGATTTCGACCTTTCCGATAAGCCACGCTCTAGGCGACTATCTTTAATCAACGACGATACTGTCAAGGTTATGTTAAAGCAAAATCATTTCTTGACAACATCGGAGGTTGCGGAAAGAGTCGACCAGCTCAGATAGAGCTTAGAGATGGGTGCCAAATGAGTTAAGTAAAAAGAATTTTAATGATTGATTTAGCGTATACACATCTCTACTTGCATGGAACAAAATCGAGCCCTTCCTAGACCGGATGATAACTGGGGATGAAAAGTGGATTACTTATGAAAACACCGTAAGGAAAAGGGCATATTGAGAATCTGAAAGACTTGCCACCTTCACCTGTAAATCAAAATTAAGCCTGAGCAAGTGATGTATATGATGGAACATTCGAGGACATACATTTTGAGCTGTTGAAACCGACCGAAAAACTAAATTCGGAGAGATACTGTCAGCAATTGGATAATTTAAAAACAGAACTTCAAGAAAAGAGACCGGCGATGCTCAATAAGAACATCATACTGCTTCATGATAGTGTCAGGCCACATACTGCTTTGGGGACTCGTCAGAAACTCGCAGCGCTAAATTGGAAAATTCTGTCGTATCTACCATACTTTCCGGACCTAGAGCTCTCCAGTTATCACTTGCTTCTGTCCTGCAAAATCTCTACAGGGCAAAATACTCAAAAGCGAAGAAGATTCAACTGGTTCAATTTTTCGCCTCTAGGGATAAGGAATTTTTAAAAATGGGATATACAAATTGCCTTCTTTATTCAAGGTATGAACAATTTATTGTTTCATTTTTTTCTAAAAACGGATAGAACTTTCCCGTACACCTGATATATATATATATATATATATATATATATATCAGGTGTACGGGAAAGTTCTATATATGAGGCGTATAGACGCAAAACTCACTCTTTGCAGTTTCTCTTATTTTAAGTAATTCGCAAAAAACGAATGTGGATCGATTTTTAAGTGATATAAGTCTAATTATCTGCTAGGTGATTACAGTAGTCGTCTTAATTGCTATCACTAAGTCTGTATACATTATAGTTTGCAAAACAGGCTGTAATTTTAATTTTAAAATAGTAAACAGTTAGTTTTGCAGCTAATTTTTGCAAACAGTAAGTTTTGCATCAAATTCTATAAGTAAAAGGAGAACAAAGAATTTTAGAACGCAAAACAACTATTTATTTATTCGTAAATAATACAAAGTAATATAAATTCAGTAATTGTTCATTTATATTTCCAGGTCTATATATTTTTGATTTTCGCATTGCTCAGAATATTCCGTTTCGGAATCACTTGCGGCTTCTAGATGGTTTTTATTGTCTGCTTCTGATGCAAATAAAAAGTCTTTGTATAGTTTTAACTTCGGTTTCTCTCTCCAATTGTTTCCAAAATGTGAAACCAATAAGCGTCCAATCGAGCTTTTATCCCCTTTTAATTTTCTGCCAAAAGGAATAACGTTCGGAGCCAAACAAGATATTTTCCTGCCTTTCTTGCATATTCCTTTAGCTTCCCCGATGTTGCAAAAATAGTTTGGTTCGCCACGTAAAATAACATTCTCCTTGCAGCATCTTTTAAAAATAAATCTCTTGCTTTTAGTGAACTGGAAATGCCAAGAACCTGGTAATTTTATAACTTTTTTAGCTTCGTTTCTCCAGTCAAAGATGCTCCATTCATCAGTTTTTCGAATTGTTGAATGTTTTGTTATTATTTCTTCATACTCCTCAGGATTAATAATAACGGACTTTTTCTTCAAGCATTTCTCAATCAACCCAAACACTCGATCAGGAGGCATAAACGAATGCCCCACTATAGGAAATACTACTTCTAAGGTATCAACTGTTTTGGGGGCATCTTTTAAAAGCCATAAAGAAAGCATTGCCATCATAGTGATGTTTTTATTCTGGCCTCCACAGCCATCAGCAAATAGGCGTACCATGTGCGTAGTTTCTTTAAACTGAAATGTTTTTAAAAAGTGATGTACTGCAGAGGCTATTGAGTTTGAATCCTTAGGTGCATCAGTTTCCAACCAAAGGTAGGAAAACACATGAGTTGAATCAAGATGTCCTTTGGAACTACCATTCACAATCGTAAAATTATAATAATTTAACTGCTGGCTAAAGTAACAGGCCTGATCTGGTAGTTTTGGCAAAGCCAAATTTTTTTGACAATCGAAAGAAAAGTTTTCCACATTTAAATTTTCAGTTTGAAGTAGCTTATAAAATGCTTTTGCTTTCAGTTTATGCACTCGTTGTTCAGTTAGAACGTTTTGTCGTTCTTCTTCCTTCAGAGGGGTCTTTAAAATTTCGTCAGTCTTCAAACAGGTTGAGCATACGTCCGTTTGCGGTGAACCAAATCCTAAATTGTAATGCGTGTTAACATACTCCCGAAAATAGCTTAACTTTACATTGAGACTATCTTCAACGTTTGCTGAATACATTGAGTACAACTTCTTCAAATTTAGTTCACATGGCAAGTATAAACGATTGAAGGTTTTACTTCTACAATAGTGTGACTCTACACACTCTAGCGATTCTATAAATTTTTTTATTTCATTCTTTTTGTCGTCGTTTTTATTTCCCACTCTATCACCACCTCTCCTTTCTATTGGACTTTCGTTTTCATTCAAAAAGTTTTTTACCACTCGCTCAATCCTAAATCTGCTCAAACCAGTCAGTTTTAAAAATGCAGCCTTACAGACACGTATAAAATTTCCTTCACCATCAGGTACTTTGTAGATGATAGAAACTGTGTTATTTCTTTTTTTATTCTTATCGGTTTTTTTAGGCTGCTCACCATGGCAACATTTAAGAATATACGTATCCTGCTTAACTTTATCTGGTGTTGAGTACAGCTTCTCATGAAAGCGTTTGATTTGATTCATTTTCAAAGTTGCACAGAAATATGGAAAACCGGGTTTCCCATTATGTCCACATGTAGGATATCCAGGAAATCCTTTTGGACGATGTCTTTAAGAAAATAACCTTCAGTATGAGCATTCATTTTAAAACGTTGTTTAAACTTACCGCGCTTTCTTCAAAGTATCTCTTGCAGATTCATGCCGAAGTTTTTTTCTCCCTTTTCCGGAGCAACAGGGCACAATGCTTTGACCATTTTTTATAACTTCCATTTACACAAAATAACAATAAAATAACTTTTAAAGACTGGCAATTAAAACACACAGACTTACAGTTAGTAATTATCAGCAAGCACTAACGTAGCGAATGACGAGAGTGCGCACGCGTTACTCTAAGACACGCCTCTTAGAATGATTTTGATTGGCTTAATAGCAAACAGTGAGATTTGCTTTGAAATGACAGAATCAAAGAGTGAATTTTGCAGTGAACCTTTAAATTTACTCATTATTTTCGGTATCGAACAGTGAGTTTTGCTAGAAACCGATACCACAGTAACATTCTTTGTAAAATTTCGAACATAACGATGTACTTTTCTGAATTTATGCAATTTTTGCAAAGAGTGAGTTTTGCATCTATACGCCTCATATATATATATATATATATTGTATATATATATATATATATATATATATATACATATATGTATGTATATATTGTATATATCAGGTGTACGGGAAAGTTCTATCTAATCTCAACATTTAATTTTTGTAGAACTTCTGCATAATATTGTCCGTTTATTGTGGCACCTTTCTGAAGGTAATCAATGAGCAAAATGCCCTTTGAATGCCAGAAAATTGATGCCATCAACTTGTTTGCCGATAAAGTGGTTTTCGCTTTCTTTGGAGGTGCAGAACCACGTTCGAACTATTGTTTCGACTGCTGTTTAGTTTCGGGTGTACTGTGGTGTATCCAAATTTCATCGCAAGTAACAAATCGCCTACAAAAATCAACCGAATTCCGCTTATAAAGGTCCAAACACTCATTGGAAATGCGCAAACGAGTGAACCTTTGATCAGTCGTAAGCAATCGCGGCACCCATCTTGCCGAAAGCTGGGAAAGGCCCAATTCTTTCGTTAGAATGTAGTGTACGCGTCCTGTTGAAATGTTTACCATGTCTGCTATCTCTCTCACTTTGAGTCGTCGATCTTGCGTAATAATATTATGGATTTTTATAATCATTTCCTTAGAAGTCACGATTTTGGGTGTTCCAGAGCGCGCTTCATCAACACAGCTTGTTCTACCACGTTTAAATTCATTTACCCATCTACTTACTGTGACGGATAATGGAGCAGATTCACCTAATGTTTTCCGTAACTCATCTTTTATTTCGGTAGCTTTCATACCCTTAATTACGAAGTATTTAATCACCGCACGATACTCTGCTTTTTCCATTTTAACAAAACGACATGTTGCTTCTTTTTCAGTCAGCTGTCAAAAATAAACTAATCAACCGATTTATCTAACTATGGGAATGTAAACCCTATGTGTCATTCTCACTACTTGTCAAACTATCCTCGTATATATATATATTATCTACGAGGCAACCTCAGTGCAATTTATTATTATGTGCCTAGTAATTATAATTAATGTTCAAATTATTAGTTTATCTGTTTTATTGTATAACTATTATATTAAGTGAAGCGTTCTTTTTTTGCGACCAAGTTTCCAATGATATTATTTCATGTTCTCACAACTCTTTTAATTATATCGCTCCACTTAATCATTTCTAATTTTTGACGTGTTTTTTCTGTATCCTGATTGCTTCATGTAAAGTTAACCATTGCACTTGGCTTCATTGGCCTATTCTTTAAAAAACTTGATCTTTTAGAAATACCCCCTCTCATCTAATAACAATCGCTTCCACCACATTTTAAACTGCGAAGCACGTACACGCTCATGAAGGATTATTTTACCTCAAATTCGAACATATAGTACTCAACGTACAATAGCAAACTTAAAGACTAATAATATTTGTGTTGTACGTGTAGATTGGACGTAAAACATTTTTTTACAGTTTCATATATAGCTTATTGCCAGAATATCCTACAAAAAATGTTTTTTTTATTAGAACGCAATCAAAGCAGATTAACACGAAAGTGTAGATGTACATTCAATAATAATGACCCACGCTTCCATCAGCCCTAACAGATTAAAGGTAATTATATCTGCATTAATATGAATTATTATTTCGTCTACGTTCATGGTGCGACTTGAGATCTTTGATTGTCGCTATTCACCTTAAACGAGAACAGAAATAATGACAAAATTAAACAAAAAGGAAACATTAAGACGAAAAATTGACAAATTGAAAAAAAAAGAAAGAGAATTTATGAGTATGAATGGGTGAACAAAAATTATATAAAAGAGATGGAAACACTGTAAATCAGAATAAAGTTATTTTCATTACGTTTATATTGCTAGAATAAAGAAGTACAATGATTAAAATGACTCTATTTGCATAATATATAAGGAAATATACATGTAATAAATAACATTAATAATTTTTTACATTTAGGCTTGCGAATTGCATATGTGGTCAATATAAATATGTGTAATCAAACCTGAACTCTTAATTAAATTGATTAGGGTGTGTACTTTCGTCAAACTCTGTGGTACAGTCGTTTCTTGTCACACGGTATTAACATCTAATTGTCTTAACGTATGGTCGCACACATCATAACCAATAATAATCTATTTCGCCTGCGTTATTTCGAATTACGTACCGTGAATGAAAAGTTACTGACTGGCAGGATATAACCTATTAATCTCCAATTGTCTTTGTCGGAAATGCAAGAGACAAAAGATGATTACGGGAAACAATATGTAGACAACTGGTAGTTTAGTATATCAATTCGTTACAAGATCGGTGTGGTGAAATAAAGAGTATAAAGTAAGTCTAGGCTCTGTTAATTCTGTCTTTTCGTAATATTATTAAAAAGACGCTTTTGACATCTACACCAAAAAAAAATTGGGATGTCTAAAAAATTTGAAAATAGTAAATTATTATTTTATTACCAGAAACAAACGATGTTACTCTGACCATCTTCCAGCAATCAGGAAATACAGATATTTTTAAAGATATATGGAAGTTACTGTTAAATACCCACAGTGTCGTATAATCACGAGCAAGAAAACTTGTAGTCCATCACGTCCAGCATTCATGTTTGCTAAGTCTTTTTTACATTATTAGAAACATCGAAAGAAATTAATAGTATTATGATGGATATCTATGCTTGCGGTTGATTAATAAAAGCTTGAATATTGTAGACAGGACAGTTAATTACTTTCCTATTCTAGGCAACGTATCCAGATATTCTCGAGCATCACGTCTATCATTCACAAATTGCCAGAATTTGTATTTTTGTTTCCAAGTGCTACTTATACTCAGCGAAAGTTTAATTTGTGTTTTAAGAAATGTCTTCTTAGGTATGCATTGTGAACATGTATTTATTGTTATGAAAAATTTATGTATATAAAACTGCCTTCATAAAACTAAATGTCCATTTAATGTAAACCTCGTTGATAACGAAAAGAGCAATAGAACAAATCCCAAAAGAACAACGAGAAAACCTTTTATGCAGGATTGTATCTCCATGAGAATACTCGACAAATTAATCGTGTACGAAGACAGGTTACATTTTCTCTTTTTCCCTTGTAACAACGTTGTCTCTACGATGTAATATATTCTAACTAAGGTTGCCTACATACGTACATACATATACAGATGTGTTTATATATACGTAGTTGCTGCTGTATATTTCATATTCGAGTATTATAACAGCTTGAGAAGTCGTTTTAGCAAAATATAATTTTAAACATTAGTAGTAAATAAAAGACAATAAATACAAATTTCATTGTAAAGAATATATTATATTTTTCAACATAATTCCCATCCAATACACCTAGCCCAGTGACTTTTCATTTCTTTCGAACTACATAAAAAGTAATCTAGTAGTCATTTGTAGCGGATATCGCCTCTCCATTTGTCCCGAATTTCTTTCCACCAAGCCTTTTTTCAAGCTTGGAAACAAAAAAAATTATTCAGAGCTAGATCTAGTGAATACAGCAATTCGTATACCAAAGGATTAACACTTTTTGCGGTCGTTTTTCTTCTATTCGGCATCGAAACATCAGTATGATATTGACTAGTTATGGTACTTCTCTCTGTAAATAGTTAATCAGGATGACGCCTTTAGAACCCTAAAAAATCGTGGACAAAATCTTATTGAATGGAAAAACTGCTTTTCCTTCCTCAGAAAATGTTTATCAGAAGAAATCCATTGTTATTACTCTGAAGTATACTAGATATATCTAGATTTAGTCTATAGTGACATATCGACGAAAAATTCCCTTGTGTTCCGTTTGAATTTTGAGCCACATAGTCATTTGATTTTGTAAAAGTTTCGCATTTGGTCAAAAATAAGTAAACCCAGCATTCATCGCGGTTGGCTTTTTCATATGTAAATATTGATGCAAAAAGTTGTGTACCTGCTCGGTTGAGAAGTTCGCGGTTTTAGCTATCTCCCACATTTTTATTCGGTAATAGCTCTCAACAATGATATGAACGCCATATTAACTATTTCTTAAGAAGTTACTGCAAATGAAGACCTCAGATGTTCAACTTTTCTTTTCTTATATGACTACTTTTAAAAACAATAAGATAAATGAAATACAAAAAAGACTAGCAAAAACTATTAGACAACTTGAATGAAACAAGTGGCTTTAGATTATACTTACTAGGGAAGATCGGCAACTCGCACGCATTTAAATGAAATTCCAGAAATTCTTCCGATCTCAAAATATTTGAAACAAAAGACCATATTTGAAAATCAGCAATTTCTTATTATATAAATTTTGAACGGAGACAGCTTGGAAACTTTTTCAAAAATCACTATTTATATTTTTGTATGAGTTCCAATAATAATAAAAAATAAGAATTTCTTATTTTCAAGTGAAAAGACATATGCTAGAGTTCTCTTTACGAAGCTCAACCTCATTTTAATTTAATACTGTGAATGTATACTTACAGTTTAATCCTCTTTTACATATATTGCTTAATGGACTATCTTGTGACAGTATCTCTAGAGGTAACATATATGTATATCTTGAAAATTATAAGAGATGTAGATCAAGTATTTGGATAACAATTTTTGATCAGTAAGAATACAGTAAGCTTTTATTCTATTAGATTTGATCAAGAATGAGATTACTATCTAATTTTTGATCTAATCTAATAGTCTTGGAATATAACATTGCGTTCATAAAATTTGTAAGAAAATCCTTGTAAGACAGCACTTGATATAAATATATCAAGAGCAGTTGATGTATTTATATCAAGTGCTGTCTCATAAAAATTTTAATTTCCATATTCAAGTTCGCTCTCGACGTCTTGTTAATGACTTTGATGTCGGCATAACGCTGTCTTTTCATCGACAAATGCGGTTTGGAGAATAGATAGAAATCACAGAGGGCCAAATCCGGCGTATGGCTGATGGATAAAATGCCATTTGTAGTTAGACAGGAGATGGTGTATTATCATGTAACAAACGCCAGCTATCATTTTCACGATATTGAGGGTGCACACGACGAATACGCGTCAAAAGACGCTTCATAACACTAAGATAATATACAGCATTGACTGTTTGACTAGCTGATACAAATTTTGTGCACTATGCCTTTCGATTCATAAAACAATTCAACATTGTCTTCACATTGGACTTCTCCAAGGGGTTTTTTTCGGTCCTCCTTCGCTTGGATGCCTCCATTCAGAGCTTGGACACTTTGGTGTCTGGATCATACTGAAAACACCATGTCTCATCGTCAGTTACTATAGAATACCTGAAGTTTTCGTCCTTTTTTGAGTCTTTAATCAAGTCTGTGCAGTGTTGAATTCAGTTCGCTTGTATGGTACAAACCTTGCACAAATTTTTCTCAGTCCTAAATGCTGTGTCAAAATACGATTAATTGAATATTTGAAAATATTTAATTCCATTTGTTATATGTCAGTTTCAGTGCAGTAGTTCAGCCCTGAAGATGTCCCATACAAATGGGTACGAAACGTCGGCAGATATACTAGTGACGCGGTTCCAGCCCGGAAACCCAGAAGCAGATAAGATACCACAAAATTTACATATTTAAAATAAAATAATATAAAATCGACCAAAATTAAATGTTAGATAAAATCGATTTGAAATTTTTAAATTATAAAATAACATTTGTATATGATGTTGGAATAGATATATTTTCATTGTCCCTAGTACCCTTAACGCCCTCTCGTCTTTGTCAGAGCGAAGTATTACAACCGATTTCTAGAGTCCGTTGAAATTTTTAATCTTATGTTAAATACCAGTATATAATTAACCAAATTCTGTGATTATTGTTTTTGTAGTGATTGAAAATATTTGCTGGTGGTTTTGTAATTACTTACATAGTCATAATCTTAGCATTCACTTTTTTGTTAAAGTTTGATAGTAAGTAATAATTGTGTTAATTTTTAATTATATAAGGTTTTAATTTATTTTGGTTTACAGTATACAGTTTATTTAAAAATTGGAAACCTTTTGTTTAAACAAGATAAGTAATTTTAAGATAACACAAAATATAAAAGATCCAACTCATCAGAGAATAATATTTATTCCTTTGTATAGGAAACTAATATCTTCTTTAAATCATTTTGATAATAGTTATAAAATATTTGAGGAAGTCAATATATTATATTACAAAATGGTTATAAAGAATGAATATGGAAATAAAATATATATAAAATTTATTCGTGATTTGTTTTAAATGGTGCACGACCCAAACCCTCGAGAAAGAGTAAAGATAAATAAATAAACTATTAAAAGATATATATATATATATATATATATATATATATATTATATAAGTATATATATGTGTATATACGAGGGGTGTTTCTAATATTCTGGGAATTGGTGCTATAACTAAATAACGCAGAACTTATACGCAATGTTATTGATGCCAGACAAGTCTTGACATGTTTATGCAACTATCTAGTGCAACATTGTTCAGTCTGATTCAGGTATTCGACTGATGTAGACGCGTTTTAGTAGCAATGTTTTTGTAACCATGGAACACGCGGCAAAATCTCAAAGAGTGATAATTTTATTTTTGTGGAAAGAAGATGCGAAAACGTCAGAAATTATTAGTCATCTGCAAGGAGTATTTGGTGAATCTGCAGAACCCAAAAGTACTGTTTATCGGTGGATCGATCGTTTTAAAGCCGGTAAAACATCACTAGAAGACGATCCACGCAGTGGGCGGCCAAGTACGTCGGTAAATGAAAGAAACATTACTGCCGTCGAAAACCTACTGAAAGACGACAGGCGAATGACTATTCGTCAAATTAGTGTACACCTAGGGATAGATACACGACAAGTTCATGACATCTTGCACGCTTGTTTGGGCGTTAGCAAGGTTTTGGCGCGCTGGGTGCCAAGGCTGTTGGGACCAGAACAGAAACTCAATAGGTCCGATATATGTCGTCAACTTCAAGAGCTGTTAACCCGTTACGTTGATGAATTTTTTCAACGAATAATAGCCACTGACGAAACGTGGATTCCTTACTTCAATCCTGAGACGAAAAGTCAATCCAAAGAATGGCGCAAACCTGAAGAAGGGCCTCTACTTAAGGCGCGTGCAGTTCCGTCTGTTGGAAAGGTAATGCTTACTGTATTCTGGGATTGCGGAGGGACTATTTTCATGGATTATCTGCCGAGAGGTACTACAATTAATGCAGAATATTATTCGAATTTGTTATCCGGACCACTGCGACAGGCACTAGTCAAAAAACGGCCTGAAGGTTGCACAAGCTTCCGTTATTGCAACAGGATAATGCAAGACCACACACCGCAAGAAAAACGAAGGATGTTTTGAACGATTTACAATGGGAATTGCTGCCGCACCCACTTTATTCCCCGGATCTTGCACCCAGTGATTACCATCTGTTCCCAGACTTGAAAAAAACCTACGGGGTATTCGATTTTAAGTTTAACTGACGTAAAACGTGCCATAAATAGGTGGATCGACAAGACATCGAAAAACTTCTTTGAGGACGGCTTAAAAAAATTAGTTTATCGTTGGGATAAATGTATTCAGTTAAATGGAGATTATGTTGAAAAACGACAGTAATATTGACGAAAATTAACAAAATTATAAAAATTACATGTAATTCCTTGAACTTTGGAAACATCCCTCGTATATATATATATATATAAGGCAGGACAACTGTTAAATGTCTCGTTTATAAATGCAAAATGAAAATGTGAGATACTCTCAAAGGAATTACATTCAACAAGGGTGCTTGAGTAAGTAATAAATGAATAAGATGAAAAGGAAATATAGGACAAGTTTCGGCAAAAGAGAAAATATTAAAATTGAATTCAGAAAAACTATGCGTTAGGTATAACGGCTTGTTTTAATTATTTTCTCTCTTAATATTAACAGCACCATATTCGTGAAGTAAAAAATGAAAAAGAGGGAAACAAAGGAGAAAAAATCGACGAAATGATAAATTAGAAAAGAACTCGAGTTCTTGATGATGAATGATTTAATTTATGAGGCCTGCACGATAAGCACAACAACTGTAATAATAAGAACGGGCAATATAAAAGAATGAAATGTAATATTTTCTGACGAGGATTAATTATTAGAAGATTAATTTATTTCGTAATATTTTTAATATCCTCAGGTGTGATGTAGATGATAAAAGTGAAATGTCAAGAGTGGGTTATTTACCTAAATTTTATTTCCACTTTTCCGTTGAAAATGCTACTCTAAAAATAATTATACACCAAATGTGCCTTTGCTTTATTATAATTTATTAATTGGTGCTGTTATTCTAGAAATTACATTTCACAACGAGGTATAGTTATTTTTGAAATATCGATAAAAGCAACTCCTAAATATTTAAATGTGTTTGTAGTCGCATCGTTTCCCATGCAGTACAGATGTTAACAATTTAATAAAATAACGGTAAATTGGAATTTTAATCAATAAATCAATACCACGTGTAAAACATGTAGAAATTTTCGCAATTTATGTTATTCAAAGAAATAAATTGCGGAACACGTTAATATTTATAAAAAATATAAAACATGCAAATGTTACGCATTAGCTAATTTAAAAAATGTTAAAAAATTTCCACTTTGCATTGGAAAAAAGACGGAAGACTTCTCCGACACTTCCGCAATGAATCTTTCTCAATAGGACAGCTCTGAGAAGAGGTATCTTGTACAAAGTTCATTATATATTCTAAAATGCCAAGTCGACTTTTTAATTAATTTTATTTTTTTCCGTTCGTCGTTAAGATCGATCGTATTCGAGGAATCTTCGTAAGTATTACACTGCTATTCATTTAATTTAACTAGTAACATTATTAAGTAGGTCAATATTTCTCGAAATATCACATTATCGATAACTCGTTTCTATTGAATATTTTTAGTTGATTGAATAGGCATGTGCTTACGGATATGTGCTGCAATTTATTCAATGTTGGATAGGTTGTTAAGTTTGGTGAACCTCCTTAATGCTGTAGTGGTTTGTTGTTGATTTTATTAGTACGTTTATCTTTAATGATAAACACTTAGACGTTTGAAAGTTTGATATGGGTTATTAATAATAAGCATATAGTTACATATAAAGTTACGTACGTATAAAGTTACATATGAACTCAAAGATATGAATGATCACAATCAAATGATAAAATGAGATGAAAATCAGAAATGAAAAATCGAACCTATGGGTAGAATTGAGAGATAAACTAATAAATCACAAAATTAGAACTTCGACATTGTTGAATCATTTAATACAAAATTATTTGGTAAATACATTGCGAATACTGATTTTTAGTTTGTTAGAATACCGCGATTATGGAAGTTGTTAGAAAGTGTTAAATAGAAATATAAATTTGAAACTTTTATTTTTATTTTCTTTATTTTCTCTGTCTTAATAATCTTGACGTATTGAGCCTAGTGAATTATTTGTCATGTGCAAAACCACCATATACGACGAGAAGTCAAAATGTTCCCGGAATTGTGTCGTAGTGTTGGCAGTTGTGATGCAATCACAATAAATTTTGTACAGTACATTCCTTATGGTGCATAGTTATGACGCTGACAGGTCTGAGCAAGTCCGAACACGCAGTGTGACTGCAGTTTAGCGGAAGGTAGGAGTGTGTGGTGATCAGTTGGCGCGATGTCGCAGTTCGAGCAACGGGCGAACATCAAGTTCATGTGCAGATTGGGAAAATGTGCTTCAGAGACTTTGTTAGCCTTACAAACAGTTTACGGTGACGATTCTTTAAAGAAAACAGCCGTTTACGAGTGGTTTTCAAGATTTAAGGGTGGACAGGAGTCGCTGGAAGACGAGAGTTGCAGTGGGAGACCTTCAACCTCCAGGAACGAAGGAATGGTCGAGCGAGTGAAACAATTAATCAGAGCAGACCACAGAAAGACCATCGACGAGTTGGCACAAGAAGCGGGGATCTATCATGGATCCATACACGCAATCCTGTCAGATGATTTGAAAATGAAACGTGTCAGTGCAAAGTTTGTCCCGCGCTTGCTGAATCCGGATCAGATGGAAACTGGGAAGTTGACGGCGGCCGAATGTTTTGAAAAAAGCACAGAGGACCCGATGTTCTTGCAGATAATCGTTACTGGTGACGAGACTTGGGTGTACGCGTACGACCCGGAAACCAAGATGCAGTCATCGATGGCAACACAAAAGAAATGATGTCTCGAAAACAAAAGTGATGCTCGTTTTTTGACAACGAAGGTGTGGTGCGCCATGAATTTGTACCAGCTGGACAAACGGTTAACGGTCCTTTTTACGTGCAAGTTTTGAAAAGAGTGAGAGAAGCAGTTCGAAGAAAACGTCCAGGAAAATGATGGTCACTCCATCACGACAATGCTCCCTCCCACACGTCGATTGTTGTGCAAACATGGCTTGCAGAAAAAAACATTCCAGTCCTCCAGCAGCCTCCCTACTCACCGGATTTAGCGCCATTGGATTTCTGGCTCTTCCCCAAGCTCAAAAAGGGCCTCAAAGGTAACCGTTTTGACACCGTAGAAGACATCGAAACCAACGCGACGGCTGAACTTCGGAAGATACCACAACAGGACTTTCATCGTTGTTTCCAACAATGGCAGGAGCGGTGGAGCAAGTGTGTGTGTTCAGACGGCGCCTACTTTGAAGGCGATTAAGTGACTGTGTACCTATGTTGTGGTAATAAAGAGTTAAAACAAAATTCCAGGAACTTTTTGACTCCTCCTCGTATATGTATATCTGTTGATGTTTGATCCACTTTCATATTAAGTCATGCTTGTTCTAAGCCAAGTAGGCATGAAAACAGTTAGGCATGGATCTAGATCAAAATATTTGCAACAGTTAACGATTTATTTTTTTGGCTAATTTCTAATTGCAATTTTGTTTTATTACAGTTAAGGCGTACAAGGTTGTACAACTTTCGTTATAGTTCGCATGTCTTTTAGTAATATCTAAATTTCGCGAAATGCTTTTCGGGCTATTAGTTTTTATTATTCCAACCGAAGTTTATCATACAATTAATGTATCAAGATTTAGTGGCATCTTTTAGCCTCAAGAGTGATTCATTCATTATTACCTACAGCTAGTTACTAGTTTTGTGAATTTATACGTGAAAGATATACATTGTAGAATAAACCAAAAACTGGAAGACCTACATTATATTTGTACTGATAACATTATCACTACACTAGGCTAAATAAGAAAAATCGGAATATCGCCCGTAGAGAGATTCAAGAATAATTGGGTATTACATCGTTCATTGTAGATATTCCACAAAAATATTCGCCTGTGCGACTGACATATCATGAATTTCATATTCCTTAACTAACAACCAAAATAAGCACGGATAAATTGGTTTAGACGAAATATCTTGAAAGAAAGATTTTAATATTGTTATAAGAAATTAATCCTGGGTATACGATTATAAAGCTGAGGTAAAAAAATAGTCCGTTGCTCGGGTGCTTAAAAATAAAGAAAATAATTAATTCATCTTGCAAATCTCCCTCAACAATATAATTCCACACACAATCGCAAAGCGATAAGTTTTTTACATTAATTCAGAATTCAAGTAGCTAATTTTGCTAAGGAGTTTATAACTAATATATGAGCACGAGAACTAATGTTCTCGTTTGTTTGGAATTTTTAAGGCTAAAGTGTAAAAGCTGGTGAAATAGGGCTAAGATTACATACAATCTAAAAAGTCCTATTGAAGGTTACTTTCAACAGGCATATGCAAAAAAGACTCCAGAGGAACATGAAAACCGCAATGGATGTGGAGAGATTGCGGTGTAATAGGCCTATGGCCACCTCTAGTAATTTTAATTACCAAATTTTTTCCGACCCCTTAACCTTACCCACCAAACAGTCCCATACCGTGCCCCAACGATTTGTATATATCAATTTTGATGTGTAGTAAGAGTTGCGAAATGAAGAGCTTTTGCCTGCTTCGATAGGTGGTTTCAGGAAATGAACTGATATACATATTTTTAGTTAAAAGCAATGATTTTGGATAATAGTAGTCAAATTAGTTACTTTAAAAGGCTTGGAGCTTTTCGAAACTTAAATTTTGCAGAATAGCCGTTGTATATATTATTACTAGAGCACGGAATTATATGCATTTGCATTTTCTATAATATCGATATGCCAAGAAATTTTTCTTGTATCTACACGAATTAAACAAAAACAAATGTAAAAACCCGATTTTCATTTTGCATATTTTCAGAAATTGATGCATAAATCAGAATAAAATTCATATAAGTGCATATTTGTATAATTTAAATTTTTTGTTAAATTAAATAAAGCAAATATTGCCCACACTGCATTTTGAGAACTGGAGTTCCCCTACATTTTACAAACCGCCCGGTATCGCATCGGCAAAAACTGGGATTCCCCTACGCCCCCACGCCGGTTGGTTTTCAGTTTCATTTTTGATTTGTTGTTGGATGTGTCAGGGGTCAGCCGTTGTTTTTAAAACGAAGTAATAATGCCACCAATACAGTCTTTAATAGCTACATGGATAAAGGATTTTCCAGAACTTTATTTAAATTTGAACAAGGTGTTTTGTAAGTTTACTTTATATTATTTTTTATTTGTATATGGTACCAAAACAGTTTTCGAATTAATAGATTCCATGTGATAAAAAATTTCAAATTACACAACATATTGCTGCAGCATCGCATACAAAATATAAGAAGAAAATGAAAAATACAAAACAATTAACGCTTAATGAAACAATTTCTTCGGCATCAGTCTGTGAAAATAGAGAAGAATTCAATTTTGATTTATGTTAAGCCTTTGTTAGTGCCAATATTCCGCTTATGAAATTACAAAATCCAACTTTTAAAGCGTTTTTAGAGAAGTATTATGGTAGACCAGTACCAGATGAAAGCACCTTTAGAAAAAAATATATAAACAATGTTTTCGAAAAAACCATGAGTAAAATTATGGAGTTAATTGGAAACAATTATATTTGTTTTATAGTCGACGAAACAACTGACACTTGTAGCCGATTTATCGCCAATTTATTAATAGGTGTACTGAGTGAAAACGTTCCTAGTCAAGCGTATTTAATTAGTTTGAAACAATTAGAGAAATCCAACAATGTAACTATGTCATAGTTTATAAACGAAATATTAACAAGTTTCTATTTACCCAATGCTGTCCCTACTGAAAAGGATTTATTGATGTTGTCAGACGCTGCTACATACACGACCAAATCTGCACAAACTCTAAATGTATTTTATTCAAAAATGATACATGTCACATGCTTAGCTCATGGCGAGAATAGAATAGCAGAAGAAATTCGTAACCAATATCCAGATGTAGATTGTTTAATCAATACGGTCAAGAAAATATTTGTAAAAGCACATCTCTGAATACAAATGTACAAAGACAATTTACCTAATACTCTTTGCCACCTCAGCTAATAATTACGAGGTGGGATATGCGGCTAGAGGCCGCATTTTTTTATGCAAATTATTTGAATGATATTGCAGTCTTAGTGTCAAAATTTTCTAATGATTCCGTAGCTATTAGAGTGTAAAAATATTTTAAATATTCCTACATTAAATCAACAACTGGCATTTATCAAGGCGAATTTTAGCTTTATTATGGAAACGTTAACTACATTAGAGAGGCAGGGTGTGGAGCTTACAGATTCTGTGAAATTAATTACAGATTTGTTTATATATAAAAATTTGTTATCTGATCGAAGCGAATCGTTTCTTGTGGAAAATTTAGAGAAATATATGATAATATTATTATTACAATATTATGAAAAATAAAATGTAATATTTTATAGTTTATAGGTTCGTACTTTACATTACTTTATCAATTAATCTTTTGTAATACAAACAACTTGTTTAAATAAATTTTTTGTACGTCAATTTTTTTTTAAATACAATCGGTGAATATTTAACTAAATTGTTGCATAATTTTTAAAAAGCTGTTGCATAATTTAGCAAAATATTGTGCATATATATGCGCATATTTTTAGGGTTTTTAATGCATATAATTCCGTGCTCTAATTATCACAATGAACAAAAGAATTAACTGTCAGTCCTAGTGAGAGCTAAGATTAGTTTTGCCTTAGGTTTTAGAGACATATGTACAATTAAATTTATTCGTGACATGTAAGGTAGACTAACATACTTGAAGTCGGACTAGAGTCCATTGTTTGTATCATATAAATTATTGTCAACTATTATTACATTCTCCGAATTAATGATTTTGGAAATATATTATTGCTAAGAAAGTTGAAATTTTAAAAAAAATGAAGAAAAGCCATCAATTATGCCAAGTCAATGGGAACCAGAGAACAAAATAGTAAAACAAAATACCCAAGCAAATAAAAAATTAACGGGAAAAATGGAAGAAAATGACGTCATTACTAACAGACTGGGTGTAAAGCATAGAATAGAGAAAAACGACAATAATTTATAAACGAAAACTAGTTAGGAGGACATAGTTAAAAGTTCGAAAAATAAATAACTAATAAGAATCAAAACTAAGCAATTAGATATAGGAGAGAAGAAAACAAAGTGTACGCTAGATCAAAACACAGTTACAGTATATTAGAGAAAAGCAATACAAGCAGTATAAAAATATATAAGAATAGTGTCAGATAAAATTGTAATAATGAAAAGAATAAAATTATAAATGAAATACATATAGGAAAAAAAGGAAGCAAGACCGAGATGAATATAATCCAGATAGGAATTGGATTATCGTGTATACAAGAAGATAAGAAAAACAAAAAGCAATAAAAGGTGATACAAAGTATAGGAGAAATATATATAATACGGAAGAAATGAAATTTATAGTAAACCGTATTAATATATGCTGACGCACAAAAGAGAAGAATACCTTAGCTGCTCAAAAAGAGAATTACATTCTACCGCACAAATAATTGTGTTTGTGCGGTGTCTCATTGTTTATTTTGTGCAAGCCATTATGTTTAATTTTATAGATTTTCAAGGGTTCTTTTTATTAAATCAGAATAGCTTATTTTAAATCAGCTATTCTCGCAAGTGAAGTATGCCATGTTGAATTTCAGGTTAAGCCGCAGAATTACCTCTTTTTGACCAACATCTTGATAAAGTTTCACTAACATAAAATATGGTCTGCGAATGAAAGTACGAGATTTCAACAGATAGTGTCCACTACATTCTAAACGAAGTTTTGGATATGCAAAAACTTTCAGCTAGATGGTTGTAGCGTTTGTTAACTAAGAATCGACAATAAGCGTATTCGAATGAGCACTTCTCACATGTGTTTAGATAGTTTCATCGAGTTTCATTAGCAGTTTATAGCAGTAGATGAAACTTTGACTCACCATGATACCAGAAATAAAGTAACAGTCCAAATAGTGGGCGAAATTGCGCCAAAAGGAGCGATAACTGTTAAATTGGTAGAAAAAGTCATAATTACAGTTTTCTGGTATGCTCAACCAGTTGTTCCCATTAACTACCTGGAATAAGCCAGAACTGTCACCGGAGAATGTCACATTTCGCTATTGGACCAACTAAAAGGTGCTGTTTAGTGTCCGCATCTGGCCAAAAAGACATCTGCACATAGCGATCGGGTTGTTACTGCAAAATTCCATGACCTACATCTCTCAGCATTTCCGCATTCATCATATTCGCTGGATTTGCCTACCAGAGACTACTAAATCTTCTTTATTTATTATATATATATATATATATATATATATATATATATATATACACTCCGCGCAACATGAATAGGACCACCCGACTTGTTGCAAGTTTTCGGTGGTTTGAAAAACAATTCATTTACAATTCATAGTGCCTAACGTTATGCATTGGGTGACGTAAGTACCACATACATATAAAATGCACCGCGCCGGTTGGATACGACCAGTATTTAATAGTAAGCTACCGGATGAGTGTCGAGTTACAACGTGTATCCGGATAAACAAACATCTGTAATTAGGGGTATTGTGCAACGATGGGACGACAGAAGTGCTTAAGTATGGAAGAAATTGGAAAAATTAAAGCGTTCCATCAAGAAGGGTATTCCTCAAGGGCTACTGCAAAGAAAATAAGTCGATCACACCAGGTTGTGAACAATTTTATTAGGGATCCCGAGAATTATGGAAAACGTTTTAAAGGGCGAACAACATCCGTTACAACTAAGAGAGAACGTCGAGCCATATTACGCGAAGCATCGAATTCGGCATTAACGGCAAGACAAATCGCGAATAACGTTGGAACGAATGCATCGGTAAGAACTGTACAGAAGTTACTGAAGACCTGTCCGCATTTAAAACGTTTGAAAATTAAACGACGGCCTCCTTTAAGGGAATTTCAGCGCACTGCACGTCTTCAGTTTGCTCAAGCAAAAATGGGGTGAACAAGAGAATGGCAAACTGTTATTTTCAGTGACGAGAAGAAGTTTAATTTAGATGGCCCGGATGGGTTTTCTTATTATTTCCACGATTTACGTAAAGATGAAGTGATTCAGTCACGAAGGCGAGCCGATGTTGGTTCAGTCATGGTATGGGGAGCTGTTTCCTATAACGGACCTGTTGATTTAGTAATAGTGAAGGGCAGACAGAATTCGGAAAAGTACGTCCAGCTGCTGCAACAGGTGAAAGACAAATTTTCCAACGTTATGGCAGGTGGGCCATTTATTTTCCAACAGGATAATGCCAGTATTCACACCGCGCGCATTGTTCGACGCTGGTTTCAAGAACAAGGCATGGAGGTTCTCGATTGGCCATCGCTCTCCCCGACCTGAACATCATAGAAAATGTTTGGGGATGGTTGTCGCGTAAATTGTACTCCAATGCTACCCAATTCAGTTGCGCTGACGAACTAGAGCAGGCGCTGAAACGAAGTTGGGCGGAACTTCCCGTTGACTACTTGAGAACCCTGTATAATTCCATTCCATCCCGACTATTTGAGGTTATAAGAAATAATGGCAAAAGTACTCATTATTGAACAATAAAGTATTTTGTTATTGCAAACGAATCTTTTATTTTGTAGATTGGTCGTATTCAAGTGGCGTTTAATTACTCTACTTATTGTCATTAGTAACGTACATTTGCACTGACTTTTACAAAAATTATATTTGGTACCTACATACATCTTTTTATCAACCCTCTTATTTTCGAAAATAACAATTCCAGCGTGCTACCATGTTTATACCAACTACAAATGTCATATGCAGTTGGTCCTATTCATGTTGCGCGGAGTGTATTTTGAACTCTTATTTCTATTTGTAGTATGATACTTTAACTGCAACGATTTTTGTTTCAATTTTAATTTTTTTTCTTATGAGCATTATGTCCTGTAAATGGTTTATGTAACTGTTGGGCATTAAAGATATTATTATATACGAGGGAGCGTTTTTATATTCGCGGACTGAGCGGGTTGTAGAGGGGTGAGTAGGCGCATTGGGAGCGTGGCCTGTGCAGCGACTCATGATTAGTATAAATACGAAGTTTCATTGTTATTAGACAGTTAGTCTTTGAGCTATCGTCAACCAAGTAACATAATCAGAAGTGAAAAGTAAAATATGGAAAAAATCGAATATCGTGCCGTTATAAAGTTCCTTACCAGGCAAGGAAAATCAGTCGCGAACATAATGAATGAGATGTCATTGGTTTACGGCGACTCTTGTCCGGGAAAAACCATGGTGTGCAAGTGGCATAGTTTATTTAAACAAGGAAGACGACCCGAGGCCGGGCAGGAACATTGAGGTGACCACGCCAGCACTTATCCAAAAAGTTGAACAAATTGTACTCGAAGATGCTCGACTAAAGAAGAAACAACTCGCAGAAATGGCTGGAGTATCCGATACAACAATTTTTAAAATCCTACACGATCATCTCGGCATGTCTAAGGTCAGCGCAAGATGGGTGCCGAGAATGCTCACGCCGCCGCAAAAACAACAGCGCGTAGAGTATTCGCGTGCACTTTTGGACCTCTGTAATGCAGACAAGGATGGTATATTGAGTGGAATTGTTACTGGAGACGAAACTTGGGTTCATCATTATGAACTTGAGTCCAAACAAGACTCCATGCAGTGGCATAAAAAGGGCACAGCACCTCCCAAGAAATTTAAAGTGTCACAATCAGCTGGGAAACTCATGGCAGCGGTATTTTGGGACTCGGAAGGAATATTGTTGATTGATTATAAAGATAAAGGTGTTTCTATAACTGGAGAATATTACGCTTCAATATTAGAGCGACTAAAAGAAGCCATTAAAGAGAAAAGACGGGGAAAATTGACAAAAGGTGTTCTGCTTTTGCACGACAACGCGCCCGTCCACAAGAGCCGCGTTGCGTTAGCTGCCCTGCATAAGGTGGTCTTCGAAATTGTGAATCACCTACCCTACAGCCCAGACCTGGCCCCGAGTGATTATTACCTGTTTCCGAAAATGAAAAAAGAGCTGCGGGGTAAAAATTTACTGCCGATGATGAAGTCAAGGAGGCAGTTTCGGCGTATTTTGCAGATAAAGAGAAATCATTTTTTTATCAGGGTATAAATAAATTAATTGAAAGATGTGAAAAATGTATCCGTCTTGCAGGTGAATATATTGAAAAAGAAAAATAATTTGGTTTTTTTATTTCCACCCCTTGTCCCCCATTCCACGAATATAAGAACGCTCCCTCGTATATATAAGCCAACAACTTAACAAAATTACTACTTAAAATCTCATCTTTATATACTTTCATTTAAAGTAACATAAGATTAGTAATATTTCCTAGAAATGATATATTAGTGACTTAAAAATTTTGAAAATTTCCCACGAGTTTTTACATCTGACCTCAATTTATTATAAATATACAAATATATCTAAATATAAAGGCTTAAACGTTATTTAATAGGACTTCTCGAGATATATAGAAAAGTCAATATCTTATTACACGAAAATGTGCTCGAATAGCACTTCATTACATATTTATGACGATTATTATGAAACAATATACAATTTTATTTAAATTTTATGTAAAATACACAAAAACCAAAGTAAGGTAGACTCGCGGTATGAGATTAATCTCGTTCCTTATAAACAAGTAATCAGATTCTTTATCTTTTCGTAACCATTTAATGTAGAAGGAACACAATCGATTCAATTTATGCGCTATAAAATTTTAGCCTTATTTATAAGCCTTGGACGGTCCGCATACATTCTGTGTTTATGACCCAGCTCAGCAGTATCGAACGGCTTAGCAGAAGTAGCTTCCGATATCTCCCTAGCTCTGACGGCCGAAGGATTAAAACCGGTTTGTTGGCTGTAATTTTGGACAACTGGCAATAAATGTCGTTTAACATTGGACGGGCTTATACCCGGTATTAGCAACATCTCAAGACTGCTTTTACTCTATTTTTTCAATGGATATTTTTCGGTCAAGTTTTATCTTGTTTACACGCAGTTAAGTTTTTGGTTAAGGAAATGATAAGTTTTATATCATTCTATTGTTGTACGTAGCGTCATAAAACAAATATGCCGTTTGTAATTCTTGTGGTTATAGATAGCGCATGTTCTTACATTCTGTACATAGAGAAAATACTTTTCTTTCATAAGGAATTAAAAACACATGACAAATAGTTAAGGGATTTATTTAAATATAATAAATGGTTAAATTTTTGACTTTTCGTTGTCAGTTTCTTCTCAAATTTAGAATCATTATTGCTACTTAAATTAGTAAAACTATTAGTGATTTTTGTACTCTTAA